>JACYXH010000555.1:792500-1280609 GCA_026745465.1 Lota lota | reverse complement strand
TGTGATGCAAACTAGCGTAGCTCGGCTGGCTGGGTGGGGTGAGTGGGAGGTGTTTATGGCAAGTGTCGATGGCAAGATTCTTGTAAACAAAGAGAGAGGTACATTATTTATTTGTGGAATATTTCAGTTATAGGGTGTGTTTTTATTGACAACATTATTAAAATCAACATCAATCAGCATTGACTACAGATATGTCAAAGCTATGAGCTAGTTAAAATGTTACATATTGCGACTGAAATGGTACACTATTTGTTTCTCTGTTGGGTTAGTTTTCGGGCTAGGGTTGGGTTGGGGTTAAGGTTAGTACGGAGGGTGTGTAGGATGTGAACGGGAAGATGCAGGCAAACTATAAAGATCGTTCCTACCAGTTCTTCAGGACGAGGGTGGTGATCAGGGCCGCAATGACCATAATGAGAGACACAGTGATTGTGATGATCTGGTGCACTGCCAACCCTGTGATGAGTTGAGAGGGAAAACAGGACAACAATTAGCCTCCTTTTAGTCTCATATTAAACACATATGAAAGACACACACACACGCACACATGCACTCTCACCAAACATATTACACGCACACGCACACATACAGAAATGATGCTGCAAGAATTTGAAATGAATTTCAAACACTAAACAAAGTATATCAACACAACATAGTGTTCAATTGCAAATATTTGATCTGGGAGGCGAGGGGGAAAAACATACACCATCAATACATTGACTGGGGCAGTACAGTTCATCATCCGAAATGTTAGATGCTGCCAGCACAGAGAAATATTTTCTGGCTCTTCAAAACCCTTCTGTGAAGATTAATAGTCAAGGCAAGTGTATCTTGCACATGATCACATTTTAAGACATGCTCACGAACAATCCATCAAAGACAATAAAAGATGAAAAGCTATTTAAAAATATACAATAAATACGGGCTGGGAGGAGTTTTGTATTCACAAACAAAGGTTAACCCAGCTACTCTATTAGACAACCCCTCAAAGGGAAACACAAACACCATTCAAAGTCTCTGAATACCTTCCCTCTGGGGTAGTGCGGATGGTCCCTTGCAGCAGCAACAACAACAACAACAAACATGAAGATGATATGCCTAGTCATTTCCCGAGCGGTGACGTCATACATAATACATATACAGCGCGTGTCCCTGAAGAGAGGCTTTGGCTGCAGGAACCCTGCTGTGAGGGTGAGTCATGGTCGTCCTAGGAGCAGGGACAGTTGGGACCATGATATGAGATGGAGCATGATATGAGTGGCATTATGATGAGTTACATCGTGATATGAGTGACATCACAATATGAGTAACATCATGATATAGGAGACATCATGATCTGAGTGAGAGCATGATATGAGTGGTATTATGATAAGAGTGACATCATGATGTGAGTGGCATTATGATTATATGAGGGAAAGCAGTGTTCATGTGAGGGAGGGAGAGAGAGAGGGAGAGAGAGAGAGGGAGAGAGAGAGAGAGAGAGAGAGAGAGAGAGAGAGAGAGAGAGAGAGAGAGAGAGAGAGAGAGAGAGAGAGAGAGAGAGAGAGAGAGAGAGAGAGAGAGAGAGAGAGAGAGAGAGAGAGAGAGAGAGAGAGAGAGAGAGAGAGAGAGAGAGAGAGCCGACGTCTGGACATCATTTATTTCACTGCTTATCATTCCCCTCATCTGCGGTGCAGTTTAGATGTCCCTTATATTGACTGTTAGCCGATGGAAAAGTTCAAGGCACAGCCCAGTCATCCCCCTCTTGGTGGATATGAGCCGGGACAGACAGACAGACAGACCCCCTATCCTCATGAAAATAGGCAACAGGCCATCATGTGCCACCTCAACCATCTCCCCTCTCCATCAGCCGGCCTGTCTGGCTGCTTATCGAAGGCCATCTGTCTTACTGAAGTCACCCAAAAAGAACCTCCAATTGTGGGGGAAAAGAGGTTATTGTGGTCCCTGCATGGTGGAGGTCCCTGCATGGTGGAGATCCAGTGACGAGAAGTGGATCTCCATTAGTGGACCTCCATCAAGGCGTTGTTCATACATGCATAATCTGTCCCCAGGTAGCAAGCCTCTGTTGGGTGTGGAGGGGGTGGAGTGGGTCAAATATGGATTAATGATGTCTTTGGCTGGCACCGATATGTGGGTGGTGGGGTGGGTGGGAAAGAGGTTATGGATGGGTGGAGGGTGGGATGTTTTAGCCTTCCCCTTTGCAATCAAGAGTTCCCGGCGCTGCGTACGCACGCATTTGACTTATCTCAGGCAAGGCATTTGCATTTGCCTCGCTTTCGCTCTCTCTCTCTCTTTCTCTCTCTCTGTCCATCTCTCTCTCTTTATGTGACTCTCTCTATCACTTTCTCTGCTCACCTCTTGATCACTAATCTCCTCTCGCTCTCTCACTTTGACTCCATCTCTCGCTCTCCCGCTCTCACTCGTTGACTAACTATCGTTCTCACTCTGTTCACCTCCCGATCCCACACTCGCTTTTTCTCTCCTCCATCTCTCTATCCCTCTTTTGGTCTCTAACTCTCTGTACCTCTGTCTTACTCTCTATGCTCACATTTAATCCCTTTTCCTTGCAATCTCTCTCTCTCTCTCTCTCTCTCTCTCTGTCTCTCTCTCCCTATTCAACTAATTATCTCTCATTCCCTCTCTCTGCTCACCTCTTGATCCTGTTCTTTCTCTCCCTCTCTTTATCTCTGTCTTTCTCTCTCTCTCCCACCCTCTCTCCCCCGCTCGCGATGCGACATCAAGGCGGTGTGGTTGAAAGCGTTGAGTTATAAATTAACATCTGTCTGAGTTGGGGGGAATAATGGCGCACGCCCTTGATCAATAGTTGAAGGCTCAAATGAGGACCAAAGGGGGAGCAGGCGGTTCCACGGGCGCCGTTCCGCTGACTTAATGTTTTTAAAAGGATCTCACACGTTTTGATTCATTGTCTTCTCTTGTACGGCCATTAACATGTGTAAATGTCTGAATACTATTTACTGCTATTAAATTACATACTTTTAGGAAGCATTTAAATGTATTAATAAATTCATTAATTAGTAGAATGTATTTATTAGTCATTTAGATGTTTTTTGTTTTTTTTAAGCCAAAGCAACTTAAAGTGATTTCTTCCATCATTATGCCACAAGCCCTTTTTGGGGAAATCCTCGCCTAAAATGACACGCCCAAGTAAATTAAAAGCTATACATTTGTCAGGTTGCACGCATGAAGTTGGTATCCATAGCTAGATAACAAGTTGGGCAATCAAAACCAGGTATCTGTCAACTTGTAACCATCACCCTTTCATAGTAAACAAATGGGTCCACGGTGGTTAAAAGGTTAATGGGCAGTTAAGGGTTTGTGCATTTTGCTCAAAGATACCTACAGGCAGACTGCAGACATTGGGGTTTGAACCCAGAACGTCTAGACTGGGGGACAAGCTAACTGCTACTCTTTCCTGACCCCTGCCAATATGTAGACGGTGCAATCATGTCCCTAACTGAGCATCATCCACTTTACACTGGAAATGTTTTAAAAAATAAACCACTTGGAAATGATCGTGTCTTTAAAAGACCTCTGTGTTTGAATGTGGAGATTGGTCAACACATCTCCACGGTGGCTTTCATTGGTTGTTCTCTCCTGGGTCCTTTCATTAATCTCTTAAGGGAGGCTGGGTCAAAGGCCCAGAGCCGGAGCTATTTCCGTCCTCAGATCAGTCGGAAATGACTACTAGAAACTATTTGTGCTGACGGACGTTCAGCGTGGAGAATCATATCTGCAGGCTGTCACTTTGACTGCTTTAAAAAGACACTGTTTTATTTCTCGTTTTTTTCTCTTGAATTTCTGCCAGAAAGACAAGTGGCTCGAGAGAGAGAGAGAGAGAGAGAGAGAGAGAGAGAGAGAGAGAGAGAGAGAGAGAGAGAGAGAGAGAGAGAGAGAGAGAGAGAGAGAGAGAGAGAGAGAGAGAGAGAGAGAGAGAGAGAGAGAGAGAGAGAGAGAGAGAGAGAGAGAGAGAGAGAGAGAGATGTGTGTGTGGTGAGAGTCCACAGGGAGGATATAGGGAGTGAAGGACAGAGAGCGTCTCGGCCGGCCTGCCGTCAAAGTGTACTGAGAGAAATAAATGAGTTCCTGGCATATACACACACACACATACTCACGCATACGGACACACACACACACACACACACACTCACGCACTTGACAGTGAGATGAACAGTGAGACGCATGGCAGTTTAATGAACTCTCACTGTGCACTTTCATTTTTGCCTTTTTTATTTTGTCTCGTGTTTAAGTACATCTTAAAATTACAATGAATGTACTCTGCATTTACACCCCATATATAATACATGAATCCCTTTCTATATGGGGAGGTCCACTCAAAGTGATGTCCAGGTAAGGTTCATATTGAAGCAACTCCTGCTGTTAAGTGCTGCAAGGACAGGTGCGGAAGTGCTGGCTCACTGGGGGACCAGGGTATAATTTTGATGTTTATTCCTCAACACAATCTCTTTCAGATCTATGGTTGCACCCAATCCGACGGACAATGTGCCTGGAAAGGGGTTGCTTGGTGGACGCTGTCCTTGGTCCTGAAGCCCAGGACGATATGGGTCTACGGTCCTGTCTCCCAGGTCTTCACTATCTCTCCCTCTCACGTGCTCTCTTTTCCTTCCACACACACTTCTTCTTTCTCTCCCACTCATTCTCTTGCTCTGATTTCCTGCCTCTCGTCGGTGCGCTGCCCAAGGCTAACCCCAGACCTCAAAACATATTGTGAATTAAAATAATTATAATAACTAATTCCCAACATATTTAAAATGTTCTCTGTGTGCCACTTGAACCACCGGAGGCTGCAATTAGGTCGTTTGTTCTCCAACTTCTCAATAACAAATGAGGCAACTCCAAAATATTGAAATTTTATGTGTGTGTGTGTGTATTCATTTGTATGTGTGTGCACCTGTGTATGTGTGAGCAGACACAATATATACAATTTGTGAAGAAAGTATCTATCTCCGTCTGTCCGTCCGTCCGTCAGTCAGCCCATCCGTCTGTCTGTCCGTCAGTCAGTCCGTCCGTCTGTCTGGAAGCCCGTCCGTCTGTCAGTCTGTCAGCTATTGTAGCAATCACACTCCAACCCCCCATAGGAAATGTACAGGTAGCCGTTAGCTATGCAGCTAGGCCACTATTGTGACGTTCCCTATTACTAAATAACCCCTCTTGAGATATTTCCTCAGCTAAGTACCCCTTTCACCAGCACAAAACTTCTTACTAACTAACCCCTCTGAGATATTTCTTCAGCTAAGTACCCCTTTCACCAGCACAGAACATGTTGGGGAGGGAAAACATTTATGGAAATAATGTATGCGCATGTCATTTGGTGTACACTTCGGCGTACAAATCGGCGGTGCAAACACATGGATTTTCTTTTTACAACCGTTCATCACCAATATCAGAACAACAAAAAGGACACATATTTTTTTAATCTTTCAAGTACCCCTTGAACCCGTATCCCATTTTAGAAACCCTGGACTTGACGTGTGTGTGTGTGTATGTATGTTGAGGTGTGTGTGTGTGTGTGTGTGTGTGTGTGTGTGTGTGTGTGTGTGTGTGTGTGTGTGTGTGTGTGTGTGTGTGTGTGTGTGTGTGTGTGTGTGTGTGTGTGTGTGAGAAGGTGTGTGTGTGTGAGAAGGTGTGTGTGTGTGAAGGGTAGTGGGGATTCTGTGGAAGGCAGCCTGCTGATGGCGGAGCAATTGGCAATTAAGGGGCGATGTCAAAGTGTCAATCCGGGCCTGATTTCCACTGAGTCACTCAGCAAGCTAAAACACTTACTGGAGAGGAGAGGGAGGGGCAGGGGGGAGGGTGAGGGGAGGAGGGGGCTGAGAGACAGAGAGACAGAGAGAGAGAGAGACAGCAAGAGGGAGGGAGGGAGGGAGGGAGAGAGCGACAGAGAGTTTGACAGCGAGAGAGAGAGAGGGAGGGAGGGATAGAGAGACAGATAAAGAGAGACAGTGGGGACAGAGAAAGAGAGAGGGGGTAAAAGAGATAAGGAGGGAGGGGTGGAAGGCAGGGAAATTGAGGGAGAGAGAGAGATCACAACCAATTATTCGTACATGGCCTCGTTTTTCCCCAGTTTATATATAGTTTCTTTTACCAATGTCAAAGGCACTGCTGCATAATTCATCCAATCAAAAGGCAGTCTCCAACGTTGGAGGTGTGACTGCCTCACCTCCATGATAGCATCACCTGAGTGTGCATGTCCGTCACAGTAAAAAAGTGTGTCACGTCCGTGATTGATGGCTCATCTTGTTAGCGACGGACAAAGATTAGCATTAGCATTGTTGGTGAAGTTGTCTAACGACATCGCTATTGGGCTAGTGCTACCATCACCTCATCACCTGTGATAGGTATTGTAAGGCATGCTGGTTCTGATGTTGAGGAATTACTCAGCAGCAAGATCCATCTAGATGTGTTTGGGAGTAGGAGTGTGAAAACCTGGTAAATTGTGTTTAGTCATAGCAGCATATTTACAAGTAGCACCAGTGTTATGAAAAATGATAATGTGTGTGGGAGTGTGTGTGGATGATGGCTGGTTTAAGCAGCATCACCTGGCCTGAGTCAGACTGATTGGACTCTGGGGCTGGGTGAGGCTGCACACCTGTTGCACATTGAGCAATCAGTGTGCACAGGTTAAACCAGCCATCACCACACACACTCAAGGAGAGCTCTCTGGCATGGCAGCATGGAGCACCGTCTGCATGCCTCATTCTACGCAACCTTTACACTAAACCGGTTTTCCAACATCACCACCCTGTGTCCATTGGTTTGGAGGAGCCTGAGGAAAGTCACCTAGGTGGAGTATGGAAGCCACTTAGGTGGCGTGTAGTAAATGGGACTTTGCTACAATGTGCTACCAATTTCGTGCAAAAGAAAGCCCCAACAAAGAACTCACTGTTTTTGTTGTTGCTGTCTCATCGAAAAGAATATGACAAAGCTAATAAGGAGAGCACACTTATAATGAGATGTACAAGAGGAGTGGGGGGAGAAACGGGAGAAAGCTACTGCTATAGCAGTGAAGCCTCCAGTGAACATAATGCCGCAAAATGGCCAAAGAAAGAAAGTGGAAGCCATTTTTGGACACAGAGCTGTGAAAAGGTTCACGGCCGTCAAAACTGTTTGTGTTTTAGCCGCTGGGATGTGACACAAGGTTTGGAAGAACGCAATGTTCACCTTAAAGAGAAATTGGAGATTGTCTACTAGAGAAAACTGCATAGTTAGACAATAGGAATTTGTACTGACTACCAATGTTTGGTAGCTATTATAAAGTGTGTGTGTTTGTGTGACACTGTGAACCTTCACAACTTTGTTGCCATTACTGAAACCCCTCACCTCAAACTCTTCACCCCCACACCCGACCCCCCCCCAAAAAACATTTAAAAAAAATGAACACACACACACACACACACACACACACACACACACACACACACACACACACACACACACACACACACACACACACACATTGGTTATGGCACGATAATGCAGGTGAGGCTGCTTAAACCAGTCATCATCCACACACACACTCCCACATACCCCAACACCAAATTGAAGCTGGGGAGAATCCCCAGCTGAAGCCTACTTCAACGGGATGAGCTTCAACGGGAAGCTCATCACCACCGTCTGACCCATGGGGCTCTGAGAGGTGGTGGTGTGGATCTGGTACATCTGCATCTCTCCTCCGGCTCCCTCAGCCTGTTCCCGGGGGGGCCGGGGGAGAGAAGTCCATAGTGTCGGGGACGCTGGGGGCCCTTGTTGGCGTGGGTGGGGGGAGGAGTTTCCTCTTTTTCGAATGTGGCCTGCCACCCTTGAGTGCTTTCTGTGGCGGTGTCGGCGGAAGGATTTTTTGCGTTGTGAACGGCTTCAGACACCATCCAGAATGCACCAGGAGCCTTCCTGGTCCTGCTCGTCCGTCTGTCTAGAGTCGGTTCAGGGGCGCCTTGTAAAGAGGCCGCTCCATTGGTCTGACCACTGGGTGAGATGTGCTGGTACGTCTCATCGACCATCCTTTTGGCCGTAGCTCCCCTTGGAGCTGGAGGGGGAGCTGAGCCAGCGTAGCCTGGGCCTCTTCCTGCTCCCCGGGACGTGGTCGGATTCCAGCAGGCCTCCTGACCTCTGAAGAAGCACTTCTTCAGAGGTCAGCGGGGCTCCCATCTCAGGGATCGAGGGACCGTGGTCCATCACTTCACCCAAGGGATCTTGCTGCTCCATCCCCTTTGACTTGGCCCTCCTAGGCCTTCCCCTTCTAGGGACAGGGGGCCCTCTGTGCCCAGAGGCCTCCTGTCCATAGCAGAGGGTCATCTTACGTTAGCCTGTAAGCATGTGCATTTGCTTAGCACATGCTAGAGAAACTCAATATATATGTAACATGTTCTCGCTCTCGCTCTGCTCCATCATTATTCTCCGTACGGCTCCCTACGTCCGTTTGACCCCCCCCCCCCCCCCCCCCCCCCCCCCCCCCCCCCCACCTGTGACCCCTCGGCCCACCCAAGTAACCTGGCACCAATTAAGTCAGACTGGATTTATTTTTTATACATTTAAAAATTGTACAGCCAGGAGGACCCCCATACCTTATTCACTAAACAACCGTTTGACCTCTCCGTGTTTCCTCAAAGTCCTCTCAAATGGTCTGTCAGTTCAATGGGGGGGGGGGGTTAAGAGGGTTGGTCCACGCAACGTTGGGGGGTGTTTAACCTCGGGACCACTCTTGTCTTCGTCGTCTAGCAAGCGCCTCAGCAGGGAGGTTGTGTTTCTTTAAGGAGAAGTAAGCGCATGGTGGTTAATCACCATGTATCCATAATGGATCTGACGACTCCATCTGCAGTGTGTAGGGGGTGAGGCAGGGTAAGGGGGGGGGGGGGGGGGGGATATAATCACCAGGAACAATCTGCGTCTTTTAAACGGATGCGGCCGGGAAGAATAATGGGGAGAGAGAGAGAGAGAGAGTAATACGGAATACGGTAACCATGGCGCCGCAGACGGTTGACTCGGTGTGTCTGTGCGCGTTGTTTTGTTTTGTTTTGTGTTTTATGCGATGGTACCCGGATCTCTTTCTCCAGAAAACAGGGGAACAATGTCAGGGGAACAACGCCAGAGGATTTTCCTACTTTTCTTCTCCCTACACTGGACATTTTGGACATACTAGTCAGAGGTGCGCTCACCTTGGCTCACGCAGCGAAACGCCGGAGGAGAGGGAAACGGGCTGGTGCGTCTCCGCCAGCGAGGACTACGCACACCGTTACCGGGCATATTTCTCTCTAACGTGCGTTCACTGCCCAACAAACTGGAAGAATTACAACTGCTGTTGGGGGGAAACAGGGACTTTTCTTCATCTACTGTTTTGAGCTTCACGGAGACGTGGCTCTGTGGATTAATACCGGACTCTGCGCTAGAGCTGGAAGGCTTCCAACTCTACAGAGCGGACAGAGACACGGACCTCTCCGGCAAAACTAAAGGTGGAGGAATCTGTTTCTACATCAACAGCGGTTGGTGCAACGACGTGACAGTGATCCAGCAGCATTGTTCTCCTGACCTGGAATCTTTCATCATAAACTGTAAGCCTTTTTATTCACCCCGTGAGTTCCATTCATTCATTCTGGTCGGTGTTTACATCCCGCCGCAGGCCAACGTGCAGGTCGCACAGCGCATGCTCGCCGACCAGATACTATGTGTGGAGCGGACCAACCCGGACTCCTTAGTTATTGTCCTTGGAGACTTTAACAAAGGAAACCTCAGACAGCATATTAAATGCCCGACCAGAGAGGAGAACATTCTGGATCACTGTTACACCACAGTCAGGGATGCTTATCACGCCGTCCCCCGTGCTGCACTGGGACTATCTGACCACGTCATGGTCCACCTGATCCCCGCCTACAGGCAGAAACTTAAGCTCTGCAAACCTGTAGTGAGGACATCAAGGCAGTGGACCAGTGTAGCTGTGGAAGATCTCCAGACGTGCTTGGACTCTACTGACTGGGATGTGTTCAGGACTGCTACCAACAGTCTAGATGAGTACACAGAGGCTGTGACGTCATACATCAGCTTCTGTGAGGACTGCTGTGTTCCATCGTGCACCAGGGTGAGTTTCAACAACAAGTTTCAACTCATCTCTGATGGAGACGAGTCCGCCTACAGGTCGGAGGCTGACCACCTGATGAAGTGGTGCAAGCAAAACAACCTAGAGCTCAACGCTCTAAAGACAGTGGAGATGGTTGTGGACTTCAGGAAGAACCCAGCCCCACCTGCCCCCATTACCCTCTCTGGCTCCACAATTAACATTGTGGAGTCTTTCCGCTTCCTGTGAACTATCATCTCCGTGGACCTCAAGTGGGAGCTGAGCATCAGCTCTTGTGTCAAGAAAGCACAACAGAGGATGTACTTCCTGCGGCAGCTGAAGAAATTCAACCCGCCAAAGAAAATGATGGTGCACTTCTACAAAGCCATCATTAAGTCCATCCTCACATCCTCCATCACCATCTGGTACGCTGCTAGCACAGCCAAGGACAAGGGCAGACTGCAGCGTGTCATTCGCTCAGCTGAGAAGGTGATTGGCTGCAATCTGCCGCCGCTCCAGGACCTTTACGCCACCAGGACTCTGAAGCGTGCAGGAAAGATTGTGGCTGACCCCTCCCACCCCGGCAACAAACTCTTTGAGCCATTCCCCTCTGGCAGGAGGCTGAGGTCCATCAGGACCAAAACCTCTCGTCACAAGGACAGTTTTTTCCCCTCTGCCACTAGCCTTGTTAACAAGGCCCGGAAACCACCCTGACTCTCTCCACACCCCACCTCTGGCTCTACATGCCACTGTACTTAATCTGCTCTTTTAATCTAAATTCTTACACTCATATTTTTTATACGTTCTGTGTGTGTATATATTTATACATATATTTATACTTATATTGTTTGTTCTGTTTAACTTATTTTAGAGAATGTGACGTGCACCTACATCACCAAGACAAATTCCTTGTATGTGTAAAAAACGTACTTGGCAATAAAGCTTTTCTGATTCTGAGAGAGAGAGAGAGCGAGAGCGTAACGGCAACGTCAATGCCCACACCTGTTCACATACACACATACACAGACATCTAATAACACACACACACACACACACACACACACACACACACACACACACACACACACACACACACACACACACACATGCCCAGACACACATCCCCACACACACACACACATACACCCACACAAACACACACACACACATTGGTTATGGCACGATAATGCGCTGTGCTCCTGAACGCTGAACGACACCGTACATTCATGTATTACACACATAAGCACAGTACGAACATGTACTGGTACACACACACACACACGCATGTACGAATGCACACACACACACACACACACACACACACACACACACACACACACACACACACACACACACACACACACACACACACACACACACACACACACACACACACACACATGCATGCACACTCACACTGACAGCCACCACGACATGCATATATGCATCCAGATGCACACACACACACACACACACACACAAACATGTACACACGCACACACACATACACACCCATACACATAAACACAGACAAACAAACACACACACACACACACACACACACACACACTTTGATGATAATCATGATGTATGCTTTAATAGCTGCCAGTTGCTCAAGCATCTCGGTGTATTTGTGAGTCAGTAATTCACGGCCATTAAGCCGTGTTTGTAGGGGTGAATGCACTCTGCTTCGTGTTTACTCCAGGGCCGCGGTCATAGCCATGGTGAATTACACCATAAGACAAATTACAGAGAGCCAGTAGAAGAGTCATTATGGCATTATTCTGCGCTCCATTAATTGTTCATCACTCATAATTCTGCGTTATTATCGAAGATAAATAAATCTGAGAGTTTCTGGCTCTGTATGTATTTGTGTTATATTAGATTTAAAATATGAACCCGTACGAAAACACAAAAGGTATATGGAAACCACTTATTTTTGACTGAGCACATCAATCAGAGTGCATGAAACGTTACGCTACAGGTTTTATTTTAGAATTTCATGTTTGAACAAATGTTCATAAGAATGTCAATATTAAAACATCCAAACAACGTAACAATTAAGTAAGTAAAAGCAAAATATGATTATGAAATATGAGCAATCAAGTCAGTAACAATAGCTTATATGGGTCTGTCTTTTTGAACACCAACATTATTTAATGTGACAACCACCCCCCTTCCGTTTTCTGATTGGCTGATGCCGGCATCTGGGCTCATCAGGGCCGGCTGGTTTCATGCAGTCCCAGCGGAGTGCACAGCGATCCCATCTACCTCCACCATACAAGGAGGCAGAGCACCAAACAGAGAGCAAGAGAAGATGAGAGAGATAAAGTCAAAGGATGAGAGAGATAGGCAGAGAGATAGGAGAGAGAGATAAAGTCAAAGGATGAGAGAGATAGGCAGAGAGATAGGAGAGAGAGATAAAGTCAAAGGATGAGAGAGATAGTCAGAGAGATAGGAGAGAGATAAAGGCAAATTAAGAGAGAGATAGGAAGAGAGATTGGAGAGAGAAAGTTAAAGTACAAGAGAGAGAAATTTAAAGGATGAGAGATAGGAGAGAGAAAAAGTTAAAGGATGAGAGAGATAGCCAGAGAGATAGGAGAGAGAAAAAGTTAAAGGATGAGAGCGATAGCCAGAGAGATAGGAGAGAGCGATAAAGTCAAATAATGAGAGAAAGGAAGATAAATAGGAGACAGAGAGAGAAAGTGAAAGTAAAAGAGAAAATTAAAGAAAAAGAGAGATAGGCAGAGACCTAGGAGAATGAGAGAGTAGGTCAAAGTAAATGGAGAGAGAGGAAATGAAAGGATGTGAGATAGTCAGAGAGATACAATAGAGAGACAGAGAAAGTCAAAGTGAAGTAAAAGGGAAAGAGAGAAAATCAAAGGATGAAAGAGAGACCTAGGAGAGTGAGACAGAGAGAGAAGGTCAAAGTAAATGGAGAGAGAGGAAATGAAAGGATGTGAGAGTCAGAGAGATACGATAGTGAGAGACAGAAAAAGTCAAAGGGAAGTAAAAGGAGAGAGAAGAGAGAAAATGAAAGGATGAGGGAGAGAGGGAGAGAGAGAGAGAGAGAGGGAGGGAGGGACAGACCTCCCCTTGAGCACCAGGTTTTTATTTCCCTAACAATAAAGCGCACTGCTGACTGCGTAGTAATTATATCCTGGCTAGGGGCCCTTCGTTCGTGACAGAGGGAGAGAGAGACACAGGTTAATGTATTGTGAAGGCAGAGGGGAACTTTTCTACAACAGCTAACCAGAGGGGCCTTGCTCCCTCTCCCCCTCTGATGAGGGGGCTCGGCACCGCTGATTAACTTATGCACACCTCACGGTCGTAAAGACCACCGTCATCAGACCACCCTCGTCAGACCCTGAATTAGTCATCACCTGAATCACCAGGATTTATCACTGGTGATTAATCCACAAATGTTTTATCCCCCTGAAGGACTGCATGTGACTGCGGTGAAAAAAACAATCACATCAAAATCAGTGATTTAGATATGAGCGTCTGAACCCAAAGAACACGGCCATGTCTGGACGCACGCAGAATAATGTTTCAGCATTTCAAAATAGCATCCAAAATAGACTTGAGTCCTATACGAACCAAGCATAAAAATACTGCCCCGCAACATTTGTGCTCTGTGTGCTTTTGGTCCGTTAAAACAATATGATTCTATTTATTTTCTGGGTCGGGCTACAAATATGAACCAAAATTTGTGAGCCGTGGGCTTTAGAAGAAAATCTTTTTTCATCCGAATGACGCCATTATCTTGCTGAATCCATACCATGAAGACTACAGGCTGTTATAGGGTGGACCATCTTAGAAAGGTTTTTTTAATAAAAAGGCCACTGAGTGTATATTTTCAATACATTTGATAATGGTTGTATTTGACTGTACTGAGGGCAATAACTAGCTGTCCTCCGTTTTTAATTATACTTCAACAACCATAGACTCTCTCTCTCACACACACACACACACACACACACACACACACACACACACACGCACATAAACATAAACATAAACACACATGCACACGGACACACACACACACACATAAACATAAACACACACATGCACATGCACACATCCAAAAGTATATTGTTGTTAATCCTCAACTAGGATAGACAGACAGATGGGGGATTGATATATATAGGAGGGGTAAATATCCATGTAGGTAAAGCATATATATTTAAAACATTACCAAAAATACCAGCCATATGAACTTGAGTGAACCCATTTCATATCATGTCTTCGTAAATACAAGTGTCTGTGTATTTATACACTGTTTTGTATTAAAATTGATTTTTATTGCATTGGCAGCAAATTTAGCTTAGCATAGCCATATTCTAAAGAGAAACAAATCTTTGAAATCAAAACAAAGCTTGTGGCCTCTCACTCAAGCTCACAGTCAAATCAAATAAATGCTAGAATAACCTCTTTAGGGGTAAAGGATAATTTGGCATCACTGTTTCAAATATGAGTGTAATATACAGTTTGACTCGTGGTGTTGACTCGCTTGTTGTGCATTGCATTTGGATCTATTGGAGAGACTGTCAGTAGCTGTCAATAGCGTTAGCATTTTTCTTACTGTGGATTCTGTCGTGTCTTTTGTTCAGTTTGTCCTTACATCAAGCAGCCCAAACAATAAGTCGCAGATAACTAACTAGAAGGATGATTATTTGCTTAATCAGTCACATGAAACCAAATTTTGAACTGTAAATTAACAAAAAACCTGAATGGTGTGTGGCATTTAACTGTGTTAGGACCGCATACTGCATATGGTCACTTTGACATTTCCAACCTCAATAGCCGTGCTGGAAATCAAAGTGAGGGTGGGCCCGGGGAAAAAACGAGGGTGGGCCTCGTTCGACCAAGATAAATCATACGTACTTATATCTGCTGCACATGTCAATCAATAGTCAAAAAGTTTGAACACACACACACACACACACACAATCACACCATTATTGTATTACACCTTTACAAAATGACAACATTGTGTTTTCGTGAATTGTAGAACTTGATTGGACATGGAATGGAAAGCATTCAGCTGTGGTGATTTGCATTTGGCATAGCTGTGCTTTTATTGTGAAATACACTGGTTCGGTTGCAGTCAGTGGTTTGGGATTTGTAATCGAGAACCATGGCCAAAAGTAATATCGGCCAATCAGTGCTCAGCTGTTGGTCCGCTGCTATCTCTACAGACATGCAGCCTTTCATTCATGGCAGCTATGCATTGCTGCACTTTGACCAATTATTTGACACTTCACAAACGGCCAGAACATTTCAGCACGATTCAATTATTTTTTGCAAGTGGTGATTGAACCCTTGAAAGGACGGATACATTGACCCTACCAAAAGTTGTACATAATTACAAACCAAATTACCACTAAACAACACTGACAGCACAACAACGGAAAAACACTCAAAACTCAAACCTTAGGGACCTGACTCTAACACATTATCAACACGCTTCACTGAACATCATTAATCCTATCTCGTCAAATGTTTGTCTGGCCTTCATGTCTACAAACGATTTGTGTCAAAACTTTGTCAGTAGAAATAATGGCAAGCTTATTTAACCTTTCGTTCAGTCATACTCTGAGTGCAGTTGAAGTGAATTCATTTAGCAAACGCTGCTCAGTGAAGACATGCCCCTTGTCAAAATCAACTTATGAAAAACAATCAGCTTATTGAGGGGTCGGTCTACTCTGGATATGGAAGCAGCCAGATTGCGAGAGAGGGCACTTGTTATGTTGAGTAGACCAAAAGAAGAGCCCGAAGCAGCATTAATCATGATGAGGACTAAACAACCTACGTAATGTTTGGCAGGCTGTGTGTTGTCCCAGGTTATTAATGACCTGCAACATAGATTAAGACAATAGTTCTTATGTTTTCAGTTTTGTTAAACAGTGTAGTGACGAACAGCAGGTCATTTGAAACAGATCCCCCCCCCCCCCCCGCCCCCATATTTATTTCCACATTTTGTGGAGCTTTCAAATGAATTTGAAATGGCACATAGATTGTTATAGTATCCGCTGAGGTGGATTTTGTTCTCTTAAATACGCATTCAGAAATATCAGCACAATGTCTCTTATCTATCTTTTCCCCTTGCAGTGGAGATGTAACTCAAGCAACTGGGCGTGGGACTGAGACTGAAGCAGAAGAGTCATCTGCAGTACCTCATACGGCAGTCAGTAAGTGGAGATGTTTTGCGTTATACTGGTTTAAGTAGTTCTTCTTGTGGCTCGTTGAAGACCCCTAATTGTCCTCAGCACTTCATGCTCTAATTGTATAACATTTATGAGATATGAGCCACTGGGCACGATGCAATCCCACACACCGTTAAACATGACTGAGTCCTTTATGGCTGTCGATGCGGTTCATTTAGGAAGCCGCCCGTCCCATCGACTTAATGAAACTGTAAATCCTAGTTACTGCTGCGTATTTCAACCACGTGTCACAATGTTGAAAGCCTTAACGTGTCCAAGGATATACTATATTATTGGTTTGCTTCCTAATGCCACTTTATGAAAATGAACTAAAAATAGTCCTGGTAAATTAGAATCGTGCCTGAAATTGGACGGGAGGGATTTGTTTTTCTTATTGTGTGTATTTTGATTGGTGCTGGCGAAATTATAATTACCTGTCAAACTGTCATGGCCCTTGGGTAATGAATTTGGGTACCCTTATCTCAGAATGACTACGGTCTCATAACATAAGTTAATAAAGCAGTGATTTGACATTGTTCAAATATTGAATCCTACCTTGGTCACAAAGCCCAATGGAAGATAATGGCATGCTCTGTTAGCTATCTGTCTTTGTGTTATAATGGAACAAGGATTTCTGCTCACGGTTTCTACTGACAAGCAGGTGATAAGATAATGATACCTTGCATTACAAGTGAAGGGTTCGGCGAACAACAGGAAACAATGAAAGTTAGCATACATCCCAGACTTAAGAGAATAAAAACTGACAAGCATATCAACCGACAAACCTTGGACAAATCTTTTCGGTGGGGGGGAGAAACTCTTGTCCTCCTAGGGATGAGTTCTAACTGCGGAGGCAACAAGATGACTCTGGGAAGCCAAGGTGAGGGACTCAACTGACTCAACTTCTAGGAAAATAGCGGAAAGCAGCAACAAAACTACCTTAAACTGTTTTTGCTTAACCAATAACTGCAATTGAATCCATCCGCCTTAACCTGTGCACTTGTATTTACTCGGGCCCCACATTTTGCGCACTGCTGAAACATTATCTACACACGCTTACCTGGTGTATCCCCATATGGCTTTGGTGGTTTGACAGTCTCGCCGAAGCTGACCGTGGCCTTGGTGGTGCTCTGCTTCTTGTTCTGCGGCGTGGTCACCACGGGGATAGTCCTAATGGGAACCTTGGTGGTACTGGTGGTGGTGGTGCTGGCCACCGTGGTGGTGCTCAAGGCCTTGGTGGACAGGGTGAAGTTGGGCACGGGTTTGCCTTCCTCGTCGATGTTGTCCTCGGTCCCCGTGGGTCCCCAGTCGATAAATCCCGCCACGGTGGTGGTCCGGCCCTCCTGCGCCTTGTCGAGACTGTCCCACTTGAGCTGCCTCCTCATCCGCCGCAACGACCCCACCTTGTCCCCCTTGCCACCGCGGGACAACGCAGCTGCTCCGGCGGTGGCCGTGGCCAACGTCGCCGGCGAATCCCCGGCCTGAGAGTATATCCAATCGCAGTCCTTGCACGCCGCTTGGCCCAAACGGCGTGCCGGTTTTCTATGCCTTTGAACTCTGACCTCGGAGCCCAGGCCGGCCCTGCCGTCGTGGGGCGGGGAGACGGGGCTGAGCAGCTGCCGGGCCAGGGGGCTCACAGTCCTCCAGTGGAGCATGTTGGGGGTGTCCCAGAGGGGTTGCCAGCGGGGCCGGGAGCGAGGCGCCGTCTTGTGCTGGAGCTTGATCCCCATGGCCGGGCTGAGGGGGCTGCAGACGGAGAGGTCCACGGCCAGGTGCGCCACGGCCAGCAGGATCCAAATCTGGTGACCCGGGGAGGAACCTGGCCTCAGAGCGGACATCGGACTGGCGAGGGGGGGGGGGGGGGGGGGGGGGGGGGGCGGGAAGGGGAAGAAGATGATGGAAACCGTTAGAAATCCCACAAAAAAATCCCATTCAATCATACGCTGTTGCAGATTCAAAGACAGGTGAAGTTTATTCAAGCGTTTCTTTGCACAAACCCCCTGCTTCAGAACTTCTTTAACTTAACTTAAGAAATGATTGCTTAAAATGTAGGTCAGACACAAGGAAAACGTTTAAACTCATTCCGCCCTCTGTGCTTTCACCTGTCAAAAGCAACCGGCACTTATCTTTGATATTAAGAGATGCATATCAACTCCCAGTATTGATAAGACCGAGAAGACAAGGTCAGGGCAAGTTTAGCTGATCATCATATCCTGCATCATCTCTCCTAGACTCAAAAGTCATCATGATTCTCAAAGGGCAATTTGATTATGCATCGCGCTGATGGGAGAGGGCGAAATGTCTACATAATCTCAGCCTGGGATACCCTGTGACTTGAATACCATATCACACATCCTCACCTGTAACACAAGTGCCTGTGTGTAATGGATGTATTCACGGCAAGCGTTTCTTACTGCTAGATTTGAGCCCTTATTAACCTTGATGGTGTTTGTCATCATGGCGGTCTCTCTATCTATCGCGTTGCCGGGGGTGATCTAGGCTAGCGCTCGTTCGGCGCTAGTCTCACCGCGATTGATTTGAATGTCCTTGGACGGTCTTTAGGACGAAACAACACAATCAATTCTGAAAATGACCAAGCTCATTATGGCGTGGGGCTCATCTGAATTGTCCTTGCTTGCACAATATATGACGTGAATTAGGCATAGATAAGCCACTCTCAGTTTGGTTATTCCTCTCCCTAAATGTATCAAAGGTGACTTTAGCAGACATGTTAACTCAGTGACAGTGATTAGCGTAGCCGTGAGCTACACAAAGAATTGCACTAACAGAAGGAACATTCATCTGTAACCTTTTATCTTTTATCTTTTAATATGATAACCTTTACTGGCTGGTATGCTCGATTAGGTTGCCAGGTTTTTATTATCCACCTGAGCCTTAATTTGATGTCAGTTGTGAAGCGCCATTAAGCCGGTGAACAACAATGATTGTTTGCGAAGGCATCTTAATTGAGCCTTGAGCGGTGATTGATGCAGTCATAGCGCAGCGTTGACAAGGTCAGAGCATTATTGATGGCAGACATAATAATAGGCTCCAGTCTTAATAGTGCTCTGGGGCTAGAGGGACGGAGAACACAAGATGTCACCGGTGGCGTTAACGGTAGACACACTGATGCTAGTTTCACCATCATTACCGGAAATTGTTCACCGGTATGGATCGGATGATATTGGAATGAATAAAAAACGCAATAATGCGACTTGATCATAGTTAACATAGTCAGATGTAGTCAGGGCACGGTAGTCTGGTCAAGTGTTTGACTCCCAGCGGTAGGTTCTTTGTTTGAACCCCAAGGTCCGCCGTCTTCCTGTAGGACTGCTTGAAAAAGGTGCATAACTCCTACATGGTCCTTAATGACACGCAAAGTGTACTGTGTGGGCCCGTTGAATGAGATGCTCCCCGGGGTGTTGTATTAATGGAACTGTGTTTTGTCATTGAAAAATAATCACAATTAACCACGAGAATAGCTTATTATAAGCTACCTTTTGGGAGCATTACAAAGCTCTGGAATCCTCTGGTTTAAGTAGTATGAGTAATCCCCTTCACAAGGATTCACATCAACATGTTTGAGAAACGGTGTAAGGAGAGATTGAGAGTGGTGTTATTAAATGACAATGTAGACACTGTAATAATAATGACAGAAAAAAGGGTGTTAATACAGAAAACATAATTACAAATGGCTGTACGGTAATCACTGTTTTCACATTTTCAAATGTATGTATCGCTTTCAAGATTTGAAAGGCCTTGCAACATTTGTTTTAATGTCAGAATCATTATTAAATTGGTTTTGCAAATATTGGAAAAGAAGGCTTTGAAAACCCTGAATATTACATTAAATATTGACTTGTTTTGTGTGTGTGTGTGTGTGTGTGTGTGTGTGTGTGTGTGTGTGTGTGTATGGCCACTATCCTTCAATGAACAGAATCCAATATATTTAGGACCCTACAGCATTGCCTTCAGCGAGGATCGGCTGACATTTTAAACACGGTGTCCCAACAACAAACCTCCAAACCATAACTATGAGCAAACTTCATGAATTTCGGCCGTGAAGAAAAAAAAAGGAGAGGAAAATGCCAAACACTGTCCTGCTTGAGATGTGGACAATAATTTAGCCGCGCTGATCATAGACCTTCTCCAAAATTAGGAAAGTGCCGGCCTCCACAATTCGCAGGGCGACCTCACACTTCAAATGCTGCAGATGACAACTCGTGATCTGTGATGGCAGTTAGTAAGCCAAGTATTTATAGCTGTCCCGTTAAGAAATCGGATCATCCAAGACTCATTTTTTCCACTCACTCTCTCTCTCTCGCCATCTCCATTCACATATTTCCATATGTGAAGTGGGCAGCGACCTTTTACGCCTGACATTAAACTCTTTCATTCTTCGGTATCAATTCTTTATACCCTTTTCCACCGCCACAAGAGAGTACTTGAGAGCTAAAAGAGAAAGCCTGGGCTCTTCTGTAGGCTCGCTATTACAACAATAATGGCTCTCAATGTCATCTAAAAGGGATTAAAAAAGAATAGAAACTGGTGAGAGATTTTTTGAGAAAGCCTCAGCAACTAACTTGACTAACTGTTGTATGTGATTGGTGGAGTCAATGGTGCCAGGGTCACTTGCCACATACAAATCACACTTATGATGTGTACAGTTGATGTACAGTGGGTGTGTGTGTGTGTGTGTGTGTGTGTGTGTGTGTGTGTGTGTGTTCAGAGACCATTGCCGAGTTTAGGTTGTGCAACAGCCAGTGTACGGGGATGTGAAAGCGTTGTGTGTGTGTGTGTGTGTGTGTGTGTGTGTGTGTGTGTGTGTGTGTGTGTGTGTGTGTGTGTGTAAATAATGGTGTGTAGTTTGGAGGTAGTGGAAGTATGTTTTTGTGTGTGTATGTGTGTGTGTGTGTGTGTGCGTGCGTCAGTACGTGCGTTTGTGTACGTGCGTGCGCATGTTTCTCACCTGTTTATGTGGATCGGGGCGATTTTCGGGAAAAATCTATTCATGCAATATGTAGCTGGCTTGGCCACGTCAAGGCAGGGAAGCCAGCTCCATGCTGAACTCACAGGGAGAAGGAGATTACTTTTGTAACAGCTCTTTAATTAGAAGGTCGGCTGATACCCAGGACCTTGGATGCAAGGTTGGCTTGGAGGGGAAAAGAGTCCCTGGCTGAGTGTGAATCATTATTTCAGCCGGAAGCTCACCCACCGGTGTGTGTGTCCCTGGCACCCACCGGTGGGTGCCAGGGACGCACCCAGACACCTTGTTTTCTGATTATATTGTTGTGGGCCATTTTGTGGATGCCTTCATCCAAAACAATTAGCCCACAGTACTGTGAGTTTTTATTTAGCCTTCATAGTAGCAGGAGAGCCGGAGCCTGCGGAGGATCTTGGCCAGGGGGGCTCCGGCGGGGAATGGAACCCCTCACTTTCAGTGGCGGCGTTATCGCCAGGTTGATACGGTTGAAGTGACCAGGAGCAAAGGCTCACGACTTCTATTACTGTTTACAGATGTTGTTATCGATAATTATTATGATTGCACTGAACCTACCAAACACCCCCCACACCGCGAACAATGTCCTCCGTGTCTGCCACATGGACGTCCTCTGACTGCTGTTATGATGTATTGTCCAGATATCATTATCGGTGTTGTCCAGATATGTTTTGCACGCCGGGCCTCAAACAGCCACCCCTGTAAAACATCCTGCTCTCTTCTTCTTCCATGTCTTCCATAACCCATAGTCCGCTTCGAATGCCAATGTCAGGGAAGGATGTGTGTGGGGGTGGGGGTGGGGGGGGGGGGGGGGGGGGGGGGGGGGAGTAAAACCTGACAGACGCCGTAAATTCACCCCGTGATCTCCATGGCTGACGACCACGGTCTACAGAGCATTACTGCGTACGTCTGTTCCACCGTCGCTGTGTCACCGGCACTCGTGACTCACATTTCAATGTGTACTGAATCCAAACAGGGTTGGTAGAATGAGTGTTTAATATTCAATAAATAATTTCCACACGTATGTTTAAAATATGATCGTCGCTTGAAAATAGGGCATCTAAAAAAAGATGATCAAAGGTAGAAAAAAATGAATCGTCAGTTTACAAACTAGCATTTATGACACCACACGTTCTGCTCACGCAATAAGAGCAGGTTTTGTTTGCACTACAACACCTTTACCTTGAAACTCCACGTTTGTAATGGCGTGACGCAGGCACTGTGTCACCGCAAAGAACATAATGTACGCAGAGACGCCTTTGAAGTCCTTGGAAGTCCTTGGAAGTCGATTTGCAAACGTAATTCAGAACTATTGGGCCTATAAAGAAGACACGTGAAAGCCTATAGTAATGCATGCTGTTATCATGACCTATATGACTGAAGTCACTTTTGTTTACAGTCTAGTCTAGTTCACATGGGTAGTGTCGTTAACTTGAATGATTGTAACTATTGCATGGTTAGCAAAATAGAATTGCAATGTTAAACGGCCCCCTACTTCTACCACCGGCTGTGAGGCTGAATTAGTCATTACAAGCCATTTCAATATCTACCCACTAGTGATATCACAAAATGGAAGTGTCCACCCAGATGTATAGACAGAGAAGAGAGTCAGAATGGGTTTAATGATATCTTGGTCGTAATGGCACTTTGGCGTTACAAACAAAATCAATTTCTCTCCATATGCCTGGTGGTTTATGGCATCCATTTTATTTTCCATTAGAGGAAAAAGAGGCCTCATGGCGCATCATTATTAAGAGAAAAGAACGCGTTTGCCCTGATTGGGCACACACTCAAAATCAATTTGAAATTCAAGCGTGAAGCAATCTGTCGGTTTCTTTATGTGATTCCTCAGTTTTGTAAGAATATCGATCGGTAGTGATATTAACGCTTGGATGAGTAATATTCTTTCGCTAATAAAAGGAGGCAACGCCCTGGGCGCTTGAGGACACATGCTTTGGAGGGAAAAACCAAACTCATCTATCTTGGTGAAATGTCCGTGTCCATTATTGCTCCATAATTCAAAGTCAACGCATTAGTATACCCAAGCTAAAGACTAACTCACAGGTTATAAGGTTAAACACACACTCAATATGAACTACTTTCAATTTGCATTTAACCCGAAAAATATTTTCTTTCCAGAAATAAAATGTTGAACTGGGATGATTTGGTGAAAATTTAGGACATTGATTGGTCAGCCCAATCAATGCCAACAATTAAAAAAGACTTATTCAAATCAACTGTACCTACTCAATACTCTTTTACTACCTTCTGATAACAGGCTGATAATAGGAGCACCATTTTAACCGTACAACCCCTAATTTAATCCTCTAGGACACAATTTGAGTGTGTTGTTCACTTTGGACACTTTCAGTTAATAGAGAAAGTAAGAGATAGTACATGTCTGTCTTGTGGGCTTTTTGTGGATAACATTACGTTTCTTCCCAAGAGTTCACTGGAGGACACGAGCCACACACAAATATAATGAAAACTAACCCTATAGCAAATGTAATATTACAACTTTTTAACTTACTATCCTTGCCAAGTCATCCCCAAAGGCTATCTTTCTTAATGCAAGTACGAGATACATATGCCGCTGGGAAATCCTTTTATTGATACTCCTAGAATACGATAGGAGTTTTTAATTATATATATTGTGTTACCAACTTTTTGTGGAATTTCCAATTCAGTTTCTATAGTATGGTTTTTTTCTGAAGACATTAAGTTCTAAGCTGTGAGAAGCAACGCTACACGACCGCAGAGGAATAAACATTTAAATAAAAAAAATTATAAGGGCCCTCAAAACTACAAAAGGCTTCTCTGGAGCCGTGAGACCAGATGTTTTCGTTATCACACCAAGAGAAGTCATTCCTGAGAAAAAGTGACAAACAATTAGGATCAGATGATTGCGCTGAGGGAATCGTATGTTTGTAGTGAGCCTTCAAGACATCTTCCACCATGTATTTGAATAATCATCACATATTAATCGGTGTGAATAAATGTCCGGGAAGGGGCCTAATAAAGGGATTATGTGACTGTTTGAGCCCAATCCCATTCGCCTGGTTGTTCACACAACCAGGCCGTTATCTCTGCCACTAATCAGATATTCCACCTCAT
The DNA here is from genome assembly GCA_026745465.1 of Lota lota. Taxonomy (NCBI): domain Eukaryota; kingdom Metazoa; phylum Chordata; class Actinopteri; order Gadiformes; family Lotidae; genus Lota; species Lota lota. The sequence goes on along the minus strand of JACYXH010000555.1, from coordinate 1,256,203 downwards.
TATTCGTGTTCGGTCTGTTTCTGGCCCACTTCCTATGTTGTCACACTGTGATCACTTGCTCAATCTAGCTCTTAATTAGAACATTTTTTGCGTTCCCGGTGAGTTTGCTGAATCGCGACGCTGGCAGATGGGCCCAGCCTCACCTGAGGGAGGTGAGGGGAGATGAGGGGAAGAGAGGGAGGGGAGGGGAGGGGAGGTGAGGGGAGGGGAAGAGGGAGGGGAGGGGAGATGAGGGGAAGAGAGGGGGGGAGGAGAGGGGAGGGGAGGGGAGGGAGGTGAGGGGAGATGAGCTGAGGTCAGGGGAGGGAGGGGGAGTGAGGGGAAGGGCGATTATGTGAGGGGAGGGGGGCAAGGGGAGATGAGGCAAGACCAGGTGATGTGACGGGAGGTGAGGGGAAATGAAAGGAGGGAAGGGGAGGGAAGGGGAGGGAAGGGGAGGGGAGATGCGATGAGGGGAGGGGAGGAGAGGGGTGGGGAAGGGAAGGGAAGGGATTGAGGTACGGCTCTTTCCAATCTAGTCCCCGGGGCCAAGCTGGCATCAATGGAAGCTTGTTTTTAATTTATTTTATCAATGCGGTCACGGTAGACACACACACACACACACACACATACACATGCATACATACATACACACACACACACACACACACGCACACACACACACCCTCACCCTCGCCTTCACCGCTCTCTCCGGCGACACATCATTTTCTTTTCTTGCAACTCCGACAGGGTGCGTCGTTGAAGGTGACCTTGCTGAACGTACGTAGGTGCGGGTGGGAGACGATCTGCCAGCTCTGAGATTTAGACTGAATTAGTTTTGTACTTTCCTCTCTGTTTCTCTCTCTCTCTCTCTCTCTCTCTCTATCTCTCTCTCTCTCTCTCTCTCTCTCTCTCTCTCTATGAAGCTTTTTATTTATTCACCTTTTTTTTTTATTCGTGTTGTATCCAGTGGAGTTTGTTTCGCTACGGACGAAGGTGTTTCCTGTCTGAGCTTTTGTTGACAATTTCCTCCGGTTTGGGGAAAAAACAGTCCTGGGGTATTGTGTCGTGGAGTCAGAGGGTTTTATTCCCTGATCTACTGTGTCCATGTCCGCTTCACACTCAGACTTTGGAGAGGAAAATCAACAATACAAAGAGTGTTGGAACGATAACACCGGCTTCAATATCCAATTAAAAAATAACACCGCTAAAGAGTGACCTTTGTAAACAGTAACCTTTGGATTGAAGGCCTTTTTTATTTTATTTGAAATGTCATCCGTTGCCATACTTATTATGAAAAAAACACATGACAAGCAAAGTGAAATACGTGTTACAATGACATGAGAGTCAGAGAGAGACAGGAAGAGGGTGAGAGAGAGAGACGGAGAGGGAGAGAGAGAGAGAGAGAGACAGGGAGAGGGAGAGAGAGAGACAGGGAGAGAGAGAGAGACAGGGAGAGGGAGAGAGAGAGACAGGGAGAGGGAGAGAGAGAGACAGGGAGAGGGAGAGAGAGACAGGGAGAGAGAGAGAGAGAGACAGGGAGAGGGAGAGAGAGAGAGAGAGAGGGAGAGGGAGAGAGAGAGACACAGGGAGAGGGAGAGCTGGCGGCGCTCGGAGCTGGCGCATGGCACCCTCCGTCGGAGTTCAATTCCTTGAACACGTCAACTCTGTAGACCAAGAATCCTCGCCCCTCTTCCTCAGTGGACCGATGCAGAGAACAAATGCGCCGTCAAAAGTCTGTTTACTTTGAGACGGTGAAAGGTGCCAAGTCAGTGTGCAAACAACAGCTCCAGGCCTCACTTTTTTGTTCTCTCCAAGAGGGGTTGGCTTCCACTTAAATTGCCAGACATCTTCTCCATGCAGATAATCCATAGAGCTTTTGAAACAGTGGTGGTGCCCTGCTGTTTGGTATTTAAATGGATGAAACCCTAAAACAATGGTAAACAAGCTAGGATTGAGTGTTGTTCTTCAGTTTACTGGCTCAAAGTGCTTTGAGACAAAGTCTACACAGACTAGAAGAATTCAATTCATTCAAATATAGTCACGTTCAAAGTCCACATATAGCACAAAGCCAGTATTTAACTGAAAAAGTTATAAGGTGTTTTTATTTTTAGAACGGACAATGAAATAGATTAATCTTTTGAGTTTGTTGATATTACATTGTTCCTGCTTTTAGCTGACACTTTATCTGTATGGTGTGGCATCAGACCCTATGTTTTGGTCTTTGTTTTCACTCTTGTCTAATGAGGTTGCTTTGTGTTGGGAAAGTGGGTTGATTGAAAGCAGGGGGAGATAATAATTTGTTAATTTGGCCACACCCCCATTTGGGACTTGCTTGGAATGCCCCAAGATGGCCAACATGTGGAGAGAGAGAGAAGCACCAGCTGAGGCAACCGTGAACTTTATGATGAAGTTAAAAGCCTTGTTTAATGGAACAAATGAAATTATAAGGAAGGACCTTTGCCATAAAGACTATTTTCTGTTGTTATTGGACTCTACCGTTTCGATTTATGTTTGAACCTTTCCTTAAGAACTTTGAGTTTCCTCATGTGGATTAACAGACTCATGAAGCTTCATCCTGGATATTTCGTGAGGTAGGAGCTAAGGACTTTAAGTTTATTGGATATTTCCTTCCTTTTCCTTTTGATTATTCATTTTGTCTCTGCATTCAATGATCTGCCTGTACATTGTGATATGAACTGATACTGAACTCTTTATATTGCCAATCACAGTAATGCTGTATAGTCATTGAGATTTTTTTTGAAGAACCTTTATAGTGTCATGCAACACAAGCACTAAAAAGTCAACAAGGTTGAGCTGCCCTCCTCATAGACCAGGGGACAGCAACCTGTGGGGTCAGCAACCTGCGGCTCTTCCACCCCTTTGCAGTGGCTCCTTGTAGCTTTGGAAACAATATAAATAAATAATTGCTGGTTAGATTTATTTATTTATTTTGGTGATACTGTGACACTGTGATAACTTTTAGCTTTATTAAAAAAAAGTTAATAAACGTCACATCGTACAAATTTCATTAATGCAACAAACTATAGGCTATTAATTATTTTATATATATATAGTATAATTATTTTTAGAACTGTATACGCTGTTATCGGTCACGCTGTTATTTTAGGGGTCAAATGGGTTTTGTGGCTCCAGATGAATTGTATTTGGTGGGAGAGGGACCGAAAATGGCTCTTTTGATAGTGAAGGTTGCAGACCCCTGTCATAGACCAACGTGCTGCGCGTCCACATGTGAGGAAAAGGCCGGCCCTTTTAGAGCACGCAAACCACCTGTGGGTCCCCGCAACAAACGACCGTGTTGTGAACACCGTACCGCACACACGCTCACATTAAACACACACGCGGGTGTATATATTCATGCATACAGAGTGTAGGCAATAGCCATCTACCAAATGATATATTCACACAAACATGCTTGTGTATTCATTTATTGATATATTCACGCCCAAGACGCACACATGCAAGCACAACACACATCCGTAACATCAATGCAAGGCCGAAAAATTGTATCTTTAAATACGCACACAAACTGTATGTACGGTACAAAGATGCCGGCACGCATTTCATATGAACCCGCATATGAGCACACAAACACCAAATAAAACATTTAACCTACGCACACACACAGTCACAAGAATCCATTGCTAACGAGCACATGCTAAACCTCAGAATTGATACGTTCAGCACCTGTTTTGATAAGTGCATCTTGTGGTGCAGATGACTAATCTAAGGCGTACTCCCGGCTTGAAGCTAGTTTGTTTTGGCTGTCACGCGTCTCCGTGGAGTTAAGCTGTCTCTTCAGCCGTCAACGCCAATTAGCCAGGCTAGGTTGCCAAATTAAAGCCAGTCTGATTACAGCACGCGTAATGGGACGAGATACAGGGACGCATATATCATATTTTATTACCACTGTTTCTATGGCATGCCAGGCAGGGATTTGCCAAAGGAGACATTGTTCTTGAAGAATATCATGACGTAGGAAGAGGCTAGAACTTATCTGGGTAGATAAGGATGATTTTTGGGGGGTATATTAGGATAATAACGCAGGACCTTCATCGATTTTGCCATTTTTAAATCACACCAACAGATAATATCATCCACCGTTGACTGGAAATGCTCAGTTTTCGGGGGATTTTCGGGAACGACCCAGCAATGTGACCAAAAAAAGGTTTTAGCAGTTGGTGCCTTCATAATAGCACTGTGTGCTTTTCTGAGGGCAGCGCTAGATCGAGAGAGGATAAAGAGATCTACAGATGGAGAATGGCTAGAAGGGGCTTGGCAGGAGACTTGTACAGCTCGCTCTTCCATTCATCCTGGTCCTTTTTCAGTCTGGAATAGTCCTTCCTTTGAGCCAAGCTCACTCCACACATGGTGGGGGTGGAGGTGTGGGTGGATGTGTGGGTGGTGGTGGTGTGTGGGTACTTTAGAATACTAAAAGGCCACCTTTCGTGCATTGGTGAGCTGCTGAATGTCCTCCTATTCCACCCCCTCACTGTTATAGACTGAATGCTTAGCCATCCTCACACATACATTATTGTATGTTATTAGTCATAAACATATCTAAACAACTAAACAAAATACAGACTCCGACTCATCCCCTTATATAGATTATTTTATGAGAGAGAGAGAGAGAGAGAGAGAGAGAGAGAGAGAGAGAGAGAGAGAGAGAGAGAGAGAGAGAGAGAGAGAGAGAGAGAGAGAGAGAGAGAGAGAGAGAGAGAGAGAGAGAGAGAGAGAGATTTTTTTTTTTTAATCTCAAGCATATATGTCCTATAAAAAAATAAAGTAGGCCAAGTAAGTCTGAATAGGAACATTCACGACCCAGCTATCCATCTCCTGCCGAGTCTGTATCGGTTGTCATCCATCCCTGCGTTGCCATGGTGCTGGACCAGCCACAATTATCCCAAAAATCCAATTATCTGTGGCTATTCAGAGGAAGAAAAGAAAAACAGAAACTAAAGCAGAAGCGGGAAGTTAAAGTGGCTTCGGTGGGGAGGTCTTTAAAGACTGAACACCTTTTATGCAGAGAGAGAGAGAAAGAACAGTGTATGAAGTGTACAAGCCTCTGGGGAGGTAAAGGACTGATAACATCCAGGCCACAGAACAGGGATACATCTCCTTTCATGTGACTCACCGTGTCCAGGAGGGCAGATCGGACCCACTGGCCCAACCACAGCACATTTCACCACACTTCATCACATTACTACAATAGCCCCGCGAGTGCAGTTAAGAATAACGCAGACAGAGAGAGGGGGAGAGCAGAACTGGTAATTCTATTCATAGCTTGGTAGATGGCAAGAAAGCTATCAAGCACTGTGATTGTTTAATCACTCAAAAAAAATAGGGACGTGGGGGAGACATTCGTTATGTGTGTAGAAGAGGCAGTCATGGCTTTGATGAACGTAGGGGATGCGACTAATATAAGAAAAGAGAGGGGGGGAAAGCATCTTTGTAAAGAAGTTGGGTGGGGGGGGGTTGTAAGAAGCCGGCATCAATCTTCTGGTCGGCTGATTGCTCTGTCAGGAGCGGCAGCTCTCAGTCAGCTGACAAACATAGCGTTCGGGAAACGTCCGAACACACTGGCGCACCTAGATGACACTCGCGCCTGTCCCTCAGCCCTGCTCGTTTCATCAAAGGTGAAGAGAGATGAGCGTTGATGACACACAGCCGCTCTCTAACCCCTGTCTGGGTTTTGGGACCAGGAGAATATATTCTAAGTGATTGCAGTATATATTGAGAGTAGGAAATGCAAATATAAGAAATTCATTTTGAGTAATTTCCTCATTCGCATTTGTGTTCAACGTGTGGTCAATCGTTCATCTTGAGTCCTTCAATGGTAAAGAAAACGATTGAATATAATTAAATTGCGACTAAATTATAATCAACGCTTGTGTCCAACCAGTTTGATGCATGATACCGTGTCTGTGGGGCGTTTGATTCAATTCATTACGTGAGACGCACTACAACTTCCACACTTTAAGTGCAATTCATTACGACCCAGGAAATAAATCAGAGTCGGACACTGACTGATTGCAGTGCAGCCATTTAAAGTACAGTTGTGACATCCGTAATGTGTTGGTAATACGCACTCTGCTTCACTACTACTGATCTGGGATCCAGCAGGCCTTCTAGGATGAATTTCTGGGGAGAGACATGGGAGATATTATACCGAAGAGAAACTCATTTGCGCAAGTGGATGAAGCTTCCAGAAGGGGATTTTAATGAATGTATTTCTAGTGGCCAGTCTACATGGTGTTGATTTGAAACCTTCACAGACGCTTTTCCTAAGAATGTCCATGTCCAGACAGGATGTTTCAGCTTGTTTTCCCACAGGAAAAAGTTGACTTGTGCTGAGTTTGTGTTCGCTGTTACGATTACAGACATACAGATCCCCGCCTCCAGCAACATGATTGGTCAGAATATGAAAGAAAGTGAAACACCCAGATTTGAGTTTCTCTGCGACAAGACTTTAGATTATTCATCTACGCTACTGCTGAATAACTGAGAGGAGGAGATGGGGCGGGTGTGGCCCTGGTGCTGGATAAGGGATAGGAGGAGGGTGGGATGTTTGGGATTCTCCCAGCAGGACGAGAGCGGCGTGAGAACACTCACACTCTGCTCTTCCCAATTTGCGTCAATGCGCGCCTGTAGCTTTAAGGGAGGCTGACCCAGAATAATTTACAGTTTCCATGCGGCGGAGAAATGAGCCTTGCTGCTGAGAGGGTCTGGGAGAGATGGCAGCGCTCTAGAAACGACCTCCGCCTCGCTTTTTGCTGAAATTGTAGGCACACACACAATAACACACACGGGCATGCTTCTACACGCACTTGCACGCACACATACACACACATACACAAACACATGTGAAAGCACATGCTCGTGCAAACACAGATGCTCCTGAACACACATGCACACACATAAACGCACGCACACACAAACATGCACACACATAGACACATTTCCACGTGCATACACACATATCAGCAACATTACAGAACTTAAAGGATCAACTGCAAAAAAGAAGATTGTTGTTTTACAAAGCACATCCACACTTTTCGGTGAAATTGCATAAACACACACACACATACACACAGGATCCACTGGAAAATAAAAGCTAACATATCCTCTTTTCCTCCTGTCCAGTGCTGTTTCAAGCCTTAAAGGACTACATTTTTATATGCAACACAACTCATAACGTTTCCTTGCATTATTTACAGTTGATCCTTCAGTTCTGACGTGTGAGATGAATACATATGATAACTCCATATCTGCTAACGTTATCTCAGCTTTTTACTTCAGTCCACTCCTTTATCCCTGGGTGCTTCACTGTCTACAATGGCAGCGTTTGATATAAGATTCAGTTTGGGCTTTAATATTAATGGGTTACTCTCAATGTGTTTCTGACAACACTCTGCACTTTAGTATTTCTATTCTTTCTCCTTAATCAAATTTCCATCCGCCCTGGTGTTAAGATAGGAGTGTCCTCTGCACTGTGCCATGAATGTGAATTTATTAATATCAACATCCAATCAATTGGTGTGTATATCATTTTTTTTACTTACACAATCATCTACAATCTGCATGTTGTCAAACGGATGAACTCCAAGGATTTTGAAGGTTAAAAAAATATTAACTTATTGCCAGCATACAGTGACCATTTTGTCTCTAAAGTGGTCGGTATAGAGAGTACGTACAGAACCCATTTAGACTCAGAAAGGCAATTTTGGCAATTTAGGTGTATACATGTGCTAACCGCAGCATCAGGATTGACATCTATTCTCGTTAAGACCTCCGATTAAAAAAAAAGAGAGGCTGTCATCGCGTGACAGCGATGAAGAGTTAATAATGATGATGATGATCCCGTCCTGTCTGTCACTGCTCCCCGATCGCGAGCTGCCTGTGAGGTAGGAAGCGATTAACCTGAAAGTTGACAGCGCGGCTGGGTTGGGGGGGGGGACGGGGACGCACCCTTGTCAAAGGAGCAAGGTGCTGAGAGACTGACTGGAACCATCATCACGACCACTTACATCATCAGGTGTACTTAAACTTGCATCATGTACGTTTTCCCTGCATGGATTGACATGTGGATGGATGCGTTTTATTCTAGTTCGGATCTATATATTGATGGAGTACTTAGCAGAGTGACCAGGTGGGGACCCGTGGGGTACGCCACAAGTCGTTTAATCCGGGGGAAATTCACTGAGCCAACGTTCACGCGAGAGCAGTGAAGTTCTGCCGTGTTGTCGGTCTTTCCGATGCAGTAAACCTGATACACTGCTAATGCCACAGCAAATTGAAAATGTGTACGACAAACTAGTGATACCCCCCCCCCCCCCCCCCCCCCCCCCCCCCCCCATCCGAGAATTATGATGAAAGCAGCTGCAAGAGTTGTGCACGGCTGATATCAGTGCACGGCTCGTTCCCGTTACGCCTCCCCAATCCAATTTCAGTTATGTCCTCACCAACAGCTGGCCCCCGTCGGTTGTGGACGGAAGCGTCCACCAACGATGTCTGCCAACTTTCTAATTCCGCGTTTTTGCGTAGACAAAATGTCAATTTTCCTGCAGTCCTAGACAACGCGACGCTATTGGGGAGAGCAGGAAAATTGGAGGCAACCTTTTGCATTGGAGGGAAATAAATGGTGCTGCATACGGAGCATACAAATTGAAAAAAGATATTCAGAGTCCTCGTGGATTTCAGTGTCCTCCTTATCTGTGACAGTGCTATAAGAGGCCGTCCCACTGACAGTGATTCAGAACCCTGGCCTTTTTACAAAACGGCCCATTGTTACCTTAATCCACTTTCTTCCATTCTGGGGCTTTTTCATTGCTTCCTTATTTAATTTTTAAATTTTTTAACTGTACTTTTCCCTCTTTCTCTTGTCATGAATAGAAACAACAGACGAAAATAGCTTTTGAAAGCCCATGCGTGAGAGAATGTAAAGCTAATGTAGGGATTGCAGGAGGATATATATATATATATATATATATATATATATATATATATATATATATATATATATATATACTTTTTTTGTTGCATAGAATAGCGTGAGTTAGCCCATGATAGTGTGTGTTACCGTGATAGTGACTATCAATAGTGGCTATTTGCAATCAATTGAATCACTTTAAAAACACTTATCACAAAAATGGTTGTCCAACTAGGCTACTTTGGGAAAAAAAATTCAACGGCTGTTGTGAGCCTACAGGGAAATAAAAACACTTCCCTGTAAAGAACAGAGGACAACCATATCAATTGAATGCAGCTTACCTAGCTTCTGCCGATTCCCAATCATCTTTTCCCCTCTTTTCGCCACCTCCCTAACGAGTGCATCGGTGCACACAATCTGTAGAGGTACCCACTCTTTGTGGAGGTTACCACGATTCCCTGTCAAGCCCGTTCCTAATAAATCCCAACAATTACTTCCAAAGCCTATTCTGTGCATGTAAGAGTCCCGAAACCAGGGGCCGGTAGTGTTCCAGCCAGCCGGCGCCTCTGTCGTCTGTATTAACAGCCACGCATGGGACCCAAAGTCCGCCCCCGAGGTGTTAGCTCGCTCCAGAAATCCGATTTTGAAAATAGTGTTTGCCTGTTTCTTTTGCTAAAGGCGACGGCGGTTTTATCGTTAAGTCCGGTAAGAAAATGCAAGACGGGGGCCTCGAAACCTCTGGGTGGCCATTTGAAGCCTGTTGAATATGCAATCAGGCCATCGTGCCGGGAACTCAAGAGCACTGTGTGCTCAAGCACTACGCAGTCAGCGATCAGGCAGATATGATGAACAGTGCATCGGCCGTGTTTGGACGTATGCGTGTGGCGTGCGTGCCTTTTAAGCAAACACACAGGCACATATGAAACCAGAGACAATGTAACGGATTCATATATACGGATTGTATAAAGAGTATATTGCAGTGGTTTGGTGGGTTCCATTGAGGAGTACATTAGAAATAATGTTCATGTTAATCTGTTCATTTATTAATTAAATAATGTATTAATAGTGAATACATCTTGGATCCATCTACGCGTTAAGTCACTGATTGCGTTGAATGAGTAAGTACGTCTAACCCGAGGCGGTTAATGACGAAGGATGATTAGCAAGAGTTTGTCAAAAACAAATCTGATTAACCACTGATTAACTGCATAAATATCTGAAGAGACTCAAGCCTCACTATTAAACATCATTTTTGTTATAGTATTATTAACTAGAGTGGATTCTATATTTGATGTCATTAATGAGCCGGTAGGGGGTGGGGCATCTTGCTGCAGGTCAGACTGCAGACTTTAGGGCTGGAACCCAGAAGCTTTTAGCTGGGGGTCATACCACACCCTAACCACGATCCTCCCATCCTATTGGTCCAAAAAGCCACCTGATCTCCTGCGGCCTCAGAGTGACCCGACAAAAACTTCTAGAAGTCCTTATGAGTCGCCGATTACCCGTGTCCTTTTATCATCATCTGGTTATTTCAACTTTAATAGCGCACTGAACCAACGGATCTGAAGGAGGACCTTGTCTTGTGCATTCCAAACAAAAGCGACATTTTCCGGAGGTCAACATCGTGCAGAGAGCGGGAAGAAGGTCGTCCCTGCCGATACATCTTCAAGATGACCTTTTCATTTCTACGTGAAAAACAATGAAAATAATTTAAAAAATAAAGAAATATTCTGCAGTCTCCACATTCCACCGGATGTTTTTGTGGAGGGGTCGTGAGTTGAATAGCAGGCACCAACCACTTGCTTTCATACATTTGAGATGGTTACGATTTCTTTTTTATTGTGTATTTTTTTTACATCGCTTCACTCCCCACCGCCCGCTTCCATCTGGCGTCGGGAGTCGTTGAGAATTGAGTTTTGGAGCAGAGTGTGCTTGAGGAGTAGCAGAACCCTGGTATTTGAAGAGATTGAGATGGCCGTTTATCTCGGAGGATTCCTCAACCTTATAGATTGCCTTTAACTGCAGGTTTCTGGAGGGGGGGGGGGGGGTTCCCGCTTGCATGGAAAACGTCTGCCCTACCGAGACATTTCCTATATGGCATGTGCAGTGTTTTTCTTGGTAGAAATACAAATGGTTAGTTTATACATTTGTGTGGTCAGTTTTCCTATTGGAAAATTCTAATAAAACAATCTCTATTAACAACATGATCAAGTTTATATATATAAAAAGTAAAAGAAAAATAGGTGCCATTGGCAAGTTTTCCCAGGTGTACGCACGCACGCACACGCACACACACACACACACGCACGCACACGCGCACGCTCCAGCTCAGTCCAGGCCTCTAGCCAAGACTGCAGGAGGTACTCTTGGCAGCGGGGGGCGGTGTGTGTGGATGGGGAGGCGGTGTGCTGCTGGCCTGTTACAATTCTAGGACAATAAAGAAGAAGAGGGATGCCTGATAGCCTGGGGTGTTTGACTCCCAGCCGAAAGGTACTGGGTTCGATCCCCAATGTCCACATCCCAAACGGTAGGCGAGACGCCCACTCCCCTCTACCCGCTGTTTCAATGATGTGTATCTGCATTCACTGCAAGTCGCTTAGGATGGAAACGTAATGAGTAAAATACTAGGAAGGATGTAGGAGGGACAGAGCTGGGAAGCTTCTGAGAGCGTTGTCTGGTTAATTACCGCATGCGACACAACCTCCTCCGTCCCCCCTGGGATGAGACTCAGTGGGGGAGGTCGGACGCGACGCGGGGCTACGCAGAGAGAGAGAGAGAGAGAGAGAGAGAGAGAGAGAGAGAGAGAGAGAGAGAGAGAGAGAGAGAGAGAGAGAGAGAGAGAGAGAGAGAGAGAGAGAGAGAGAGAGAGAGAGAGAGAGAGAGAGAGAGAGAGAGAGAGAGAGAGAGAGAGAGAGAGAGAGAGAGAGAGAGAGAGAGAGAGAGAGAGAGAGAGAGAGAGAGAGAGAGAGAGAGAGAGAGAGAGAGAGAGAGAGACTCCCACACTGTTAGCGACATTGGAGGGGCCATCGACCGGGCCTGATTGGAGTAACTCGAGTACTGATAAGCACCTGCAACTGGAATAAGAGTAATGATCTTCATAAGGTTTAAGAAATAGTTTATGTCAGGGTTGCAGTCGGTTTGTGAAATAGATGGAAATCTTCAAATGAAACTTTCAATCAGAAAACAGATCTTACTGAAACAGAGTGCCTCTTTGGGGTCAAATCAATACAACTGTTTTCTTACCAGGCACTTTCTCACATCCATCAATATAACCAACCAACCAAAACTGTCATCCATCAATCCAGACATTATTTGTCCATCCATGTATCATCTAGTCATCCATCCATCCATCCATCCATCCATCAATTAGGTATCTCCCCCTCTATCCATCCACACACATCAATCCCTGGTCAAGTCCACAGAGGGCCTGGGTCCTGAGCAGACCCCATGTAACCTGAAAGGGATGCCTATCCATCAGAATGTCACACACACACACACACACACACACACACACACACACACACACACACACACACACACACACACACACACACACACACACACACACACACACACACACACACACACACACACACACGTGTCCCATTATCAATTACCCCCCAGGGGATGGCGGGGAGGAGCAGCGGAATACCCAGGCAGTCTGGATGGGTGGGGGTGGGGGGGGGGGGGAGTGCAACCTACACTCCATTAGCCAACCTACAGCCTCTCCCCATCCATAGGCAGGGACCGTTGGGCAGGTGTGGAATAATTTACGGTTGTCTGCCTCTACTGTCCCTGTGGGCGGCGGGGGAGATCAGGGGTTAATGGAGCATCCGGGCGAGGCATCCACACTGCGTCGGTGGGGGCTGGTGAAGAGTGTCCCGGGGTTAGCTACTGCACAAACTGCTAAGTGCAGGGGGCTTTTTCTCGTCACTGCGGGCAAAACCAATACACACACACACACACACACACACACACACACACACACACACACACACACACACACACACACACACACACACACACACACACACACACACACACACACACACACACACACACACACACACACGGCTTGCCTCAACACAACACACATGTAGCGACTTACAGTGAGTTCAGATACATGCAATTAAGGTACAGGTAGGGTGGGGAAGGGCATCTTCTTCTAGGACGCCTACAGGTAGGCTGCACAAATCAGACTGCAGTAGCTTTCAGCTTGGCGTTAACCACCCAATTTCTCGCCTTATACACATACATAGTCACTCGGATACAAGTGGACAGACATGCACGAACATGAAAGGACACACACACTCACACTCTCTTCCACTTGCACCACTGAAGTCTCAGGAGGACGGGCGCCGCTCAGAGAGCGTAACGCATCCCCCCCTCTTTCACTGCCAATGAGGTTAATCACGCCCCAGTGAGAGCTGGCTAATAACCCTCACAGAGGCGATTAGGGTGGCACCTCCATCACGGGAACCTCTGATGTATATGTCCCAGGGAATTCAGCAGTCCACGCTAGTTTGACGCAAAACAGGCCGTGTAGTGGTGAGAGCATTTGACACCCAGCCAATGTTATAACGGCCCAAACTGCTCCGGAACGTTCTAGAAAGATCTTTGTTTGCACCAGGGGGTAACCTCTTCATCATCATAACCATAATCTTTCATCGCTGAACAGACACTCAACTGAACACACACTGTACCCTTCTCGAAGGAGAAGCGTACATCAAGGAAAAGTCTCAAGTGTACGTAAAGACCTGGTCTTTAGTCGTCGGTTGGAGGCTTGAGGCTTAAGTTGTTTGCACTCCTTCAATCCCGACATAAGAGGATGAGGGAAGCCGTCTGAATGCACCCACGCGTCTGCGGTGGCAGGAAAGGGAAATGATTGGGAGGGAGTGGTCTATGTTTTACCATTGAACTAGTCTCACAGATCAGGCTTTAGATTGAGATCTCTTAGGTCTGATTACAGGCAAGCTTTAGTCTAGGTGAACATGGCGGGTTTTACTTCGTTTTTTTTTTGCTTTTATTTTGCTTCGTATTTGTTTCGACCGATCATGCTTCTGGAAGCGCGTATTTGGCCATCACATACTTGGCAGCAGTGACCGTAAAAAAGTATATTTTAAAGGTTTCAAATCAACAACATGTGGACTTGCCACTGTAGAAATACACTTAGTAAAATCCCCTTCTGAAAGATTCACCCACTAGCAGGAATGAGTTTTCACCGGTAGAATGCAGTTTCAGGTTCCCGGCCCAGGCTACGTGCCATCTCCCCCCATGATTGCTGCTATAACATAGCAGGACTGCTGGGTTCCAGATTATCATTAAACCAACCGTGCATGATAGTCCTGCAAGTCAGGCGTGGTCGCAGTTGCTTTGCCCAGTGCTTAGAGTCTGCTTGGTGCTTGAGTCACAATAAGACACAGAGGGGGGTGATATGCAGCGGCTGTGAGTGATGAGGTAAGTGTGGGTCTGTGGTGCTGCTGCTGCTGCAGGTAACCCACACCTTTTGATATATGTGCCATTGGGTGAACGCTTTCATTTCTAAGCGTCTTACAATGTCGTGAGTGCTTCCATTGTTAGAATGGATGGCCCCAATGGGAGTCCAATGCCCAGGGTTAAAAACCAGCTGAACTTCTCCAACTCATTGCAGACAAGGAGGTGGAGACTGCCATAAACGTTTTGAGATCTCTCTCTCTCTCTCTCTCTCTCTCTCTCTCTCTCACTCTCTCACTCACTCACTCACTCACTCACTCACTCACTCACTCACTCACTCTCACACACACACACAACCATTTTGTTTATAAGGCATTTTTGCTGTCAACCTGATCATTTGAAAAAAAAGGCTCCTCATTTGGTGAGATGAGTCAAAGCTGGTAACAGTAATACATGTGATTAACGAGTATGAGTTGTGTTTTATGTATTATGCATCATGTATTTTCGAGTATCTATGCTATTCAGCCTTCATTGGTTCACTGTGATCGTCTGACAGACACTCGCCACTCAAGATTTATTCGATCAGTTTATAAAAAATAAACAAAAAGGTCCGCTCATTTGCAATTCGGCACCCATGGTACACCCAAATTTCCCATCAGGGATCAAGAAAATGCCATCTGATCTAATTCAATATCTAGAACACATTAGAATTGACATAACCTAAAGTATGGAAATTTTGCGAGCGAGAAGAAACCGAATACCAAACACACATAATCCCCAAGATCACAACTTCCTTTTGTAGTGTTTGTTTTCCATGTACCCCAAAAAATGCAGAAGGTGTGGAAACCCACAGGCTCCCTCGGCTCACAGAGGGCTGCCACAGGCTGAGCTAAACATTGATCCAACGCTCTCTCACTCTGTCACTCTCCGCCGCGGTAGTCGTGACGGGACGGAGGCACTTTGGTGAATTCTGGTTCTGAGAGCTCCCAGCAACAGGATGCCCAACAACATTATAGACACCCCTGGAAGATGGAGAACTAGTGAAGCCCAGCACCCCCACAGGGGACAAAACCTTAGCAGCTACAGGAGAGACCCATTGCACTGCACTGTTGCTTTCTGCTAAATACTGTTCATATATATTTATTCCCTAACACTCCCGACTACATGTTTTACTACTAGTGTTTACTAGTCTCATTCCGGATTGTTTGGTGTTTAGGTGTCAAACTGTGATAAAATATGATTTAATAAAAAAATAAAATATATATAAACCAGCACGCATCATCAGGGTAGGCCTGCAAAAGAAGCAGGTAGCGGTTAAAGTAGCAAGCAGTGGTTACAAAGTAACATAACGCTGCCGCCGTTAGGATACCCCCATAAGATTTTTGTTTATTATCAAGCGTTTCAGAAGTGTTTGTTTTCTTAGTCCAGCCCCAATAAAGGAGCATTTGATCTGTTATGGCCCGCAAACTCATATGGGTTTGACGCCCCTAGTTTAGGGTGTTTGACTCCCATCCCAAAGGTTCCTAACCAAAGCTAAGCCCTCTACAGGCTTTAGTCATTCTGGGTGGAGAAAAGTGTTGGGAAGGAGTGAAGAGAAGAGTCCTGGTGACTGAGTCGAGGTAAAGATTACGCCCCCCCCGAATATACTGATTTCTATGATCATTCCTATCTGGCATCAGTAGCAGCCAATCATAGAGTGACTTGTCATATGTCCCGGCATATGTTTTTAATCCCCTTCTCACTCTGCACAAACCAGAGTACGCCTGCTCTGTATCATTATGGTTAACATGAGGAAACCCCCACCGAACACACCCACAGGGAACAGAGAACAACACGTATGGCATGACTTTCAAATCCTCCTTCACATGAACACGTTTGAGGAGCGCGTGCAGACTCCAGGGGTATACGTTGTTTGTTGCCGATGAGTTTTGCGGATTAAAAACCAACTCACTCATGGTCTTATGTCCCCAGTACGGACGCAGTCTGAATGGAAGAGTCAGAGGAAACCGTGGAATATCTGCGATATACACCCCATTCTGGCAGCCTGGTCCTTCGGCACCCCCGAAGCCATTCTTTCTCATTTGCTTCTCCGTTGTCTGTATAAAAGCCATTTCAGAGCGGGGTCACGGTACATAACTCTTAAGACTGTTTGTTTGTTTTCAGGAAGGGGGAAGATTGTAGATTGTTTTTCCCTCCGAGCTGGGAGAGCCACACTTTAATCAATCACAGTTAAGTCATTGATCGGACGTCGGTCTATCCATTGAGCTATCAGGAGTGTGGGTGTGTTTCTTTGGGGTCAAAACGAAGCGGGACTTATTGTTGTATAGGTCAGACATGTAGCTTTGCTTAAAAAAAAAAAAAAGACTTGTTAGTGCTCCTTGGTATTTGCTGCTCTTACTGTGGTTGTCAAGATTCAAGCGGGGACGTGCGAATGCTTCTAGCGCACAGCTAAAGCTTGGGGAGGTGGTGGGGGGGAAATAAGCGTGCAGTCCCTCTCCATCCGTCTCCAATTCCATTACGAGTATTAATGTTGGGGGGTGGGGGTGAGGCATGAGCTAAAAATATTCTGAGGCAGTACAGTTAATGTACTCAACGTTTAAGACTTCAGAGAACCTCAGACGTCATATTTACAATGAATCATGTATCCAGCTTAGACATTTTAATTACTTCATTTTATTGAACATTTTCCACAGTTAGGCGATTTCGAAATGTATCCACACCTATAACCAATGTGTTAACTACTGGCTGATCTACAATCTTCTCAAATGTTGTCAAACAATCCCTGTGTTTATCCTCGTTGTATAGTGGACCCACGTTGGCTTCCATCCATTTGTGACGTCACTAAATAACGCGCCGGTATATGAAAGGACGTCGAGCACTTCAGGGATCAGGGAGTCACCGAGCGGCCTGCCTCTCCATCACCCGCGGACAACACCGCGGTTCACCACAGTTCGGCTCATAAAACAATCTATGGAGAGCCGGAGACATGGTAGCTTTAAGAGCGAACTTGGTCTACACGTCTCAGCCTGCAAGCTTGCCCTGTGGTAGCATGCAGAGAGTCATAATATTATCGTACATGTCTCTCAGCCAGTGACAGTGTTTGAAAATGGTTTTGAAATGATCTTCTATAGGCATTCCGGACCAAGTCAGATTGAAATGTGAGCCATAAATGCGTCCATTGCCGGCTTTAATTTCTGTTTAACTACTCTGTCTGCTCACTTTGCCATTAATCTCCATGGACAGGCTGGCGAGGTCCATTGTGAGTGGGCGGACGTGCCCACAATTCAGAACAAAACAGAACCAAGTCCAAAAGAATCTCTCTAGGTGCTGGTGCCATGGATTATTCTGCCGTTGTTTCTGCATGGCATGTGTCTTATTTGCAGAACATGTGTTTTCTTATTATGAAGAAAGAAGAAAAAGTTATTCACCTCTTGAAATAAGAGCAACTTGCAGAGAGATGGCGTAGCCTAAGTGGAATTTTGGCTTGACGTAGGCCTACTTGATCTGTTTAAATTATTGAATTATGATGATAAAGTATGGATTTATTTGTTTTCTGGTTTGCGTGAGATACTGGATACACTTTTAAAACGTGTTTTTTTGTTTGTTTAATCTATAATGAAGATATACATTGAACGCGTTACGGCGCACCAATTGCAATAGCGTAAAGGATTGATGGTGAATGTATGAGCGCGCGAAACAGCATGCGTCTGTCTGTCAGTGCGAGTGTGCGTGTGAGTGTGAGTGTGCGTGTGCTGTTTGCGCCGTACATTTGGCGACCCCCAGCGTAAGGAACAAGACACTTTTGATAATGTCTTTGTCAAACAGTAAAATGAAAAATGCCTGCATTCGTCGCCAAGATTCTACCATTGTAACGCAACTCGGCAAACTATTGCGCGCGCCTTTGAAGATACGCACAGTGTCAATACATTCATCCATCTATATATCTGTGTGATCTTTTTACAAATAGCTATGTATTTATCAATTCCAGCGCACCTTCGCCAACAACTTGCGATGGCGTAGATGTAAAAAAAAAAGAGCATGTTTTCCTCCGTGGGCGTTCATACATGTGCAACAGTAGCCTGTCGAACCCCAAACCCCACTAAAGGGCATACTATCTGTGCCTGAATTGAATTGCATGTTTTAAAAAACCCCAAAGATGTCAAGTAAATCTTACCTGCGCGTAATACACCGTTTAATCCACATTCTCTCGACACCAAATCCGAGTCAGTCCTCCAGGTATCCTCCCATTTAGATGGCTTTCCACGAAAGTCGATAACGGCTGAGACACTCAAGTGACGGACCTTACTCCAAGTGTCAATAATGCAATCATTATCGGGCTATATCCATGAGCATTGTGGAAATAACATCCCCTTTCACAGAGGCTGCAAATCCCACTAAACACTATAGTACGGAAATGCCTTGTCGCTTTGAAGTTGAGTCCTGGACGAAAGAAGAACCGTCCTCCTCTTAATTAACCGAGCAACATTTGCGCAAGCTTGCACCAGATCCGCAGACAGGTGGTCCACTGTGCGTACACCACAAGGTGTCCTCTCGGCCGCTGGTGTCAGTCAAACTTTGCATGTATATAAATCATCCATTTCACTCCACTGGAAGAAGGTAAAAAAGCTGCTGTTAGGAAAAGGTACTTCGCAGAACCGCGCGTTTGAAGCGCAGGATTCAGTGTTTAAATGACAGCGCACGATTCCAACGTTGCATTGTTTAGAGGCAGAGGCATCTCAAAAAACGTCTGACTGAGATCCCGGGTTGTTTGGTGGTGTCTTCAAAACGAAACCGGGTTGAACTGCCGACGCTGCTGCTGTGACAAGTCACTGCCGACTAAAGATTCCTCATTGCGCGCATCTCTGGGATGGGAGGGAGGGAGGGAGGGAGGGGGGGGGGAGACAATAAAGTGTCCTACATTTAAGATTAAAAGGAAGATGAGGAGACGAGCGTAGAGAGAGGGGAAAAGACGAGTTGAGACGGCGACTTGTTCAGGAGAAGTTGCAGAGCGGGAGAGGCGGTCGGGGGGGAGAAGGAGAAAGGAGCACTAGTCATCCGAGGAGGAAAGAGTGCAATGTTATTCTCGTCACTCCCGCTCCGCATCCTCTTGCTACTGGAGAGAGAGAGAGGCTGACTAACGACCTGCCAGTCCCGCTACTCTCTGCTGACACCCGCATGACGTCACTTTAAAGTCAAATATGGGATGTGGTTCCCGAACACGAATAATAAATAATAATAAAATAAAATTGACACCTGTAGAAGAACAGATAACGGCATTGCCTAATTGTTCGATTTTCTTTTTAAATTCGAAACAGTCCATCACTTTCTTTGCAATTACTTTCCGTGACACACTTGCGTTTTTCGGGATAGCAGAGACTGACTTTAGCACCTCGGGGTCAGCAAGTGTCATGTGGGTGAACACATAGTTGCTGACATCTCTCCGTGACCTGCTTCAATTTTTTAGGTCTGTTGTGGTAAATTCAGCTTTGGACACTTCTCGCGATCACCATGAGTTGGCCTGTAACCGCACCAATGATGAGTAATAAATGGTGAGGCCTACATTTTGATCGTGGATGTGTGAGTGAAGGTTTGGACACATTTGTGCGCAAATTCACTCGATTCCCATGAGGTGTTGGACCATAGCTGCGGTAATGATGAATACTGACAAAAATAAATCGTTACCAAATTGCTGAAATGTATTTCTGTGTAACGCTATTGTTTATTCTCTATTCTCGCCGTACGGGATTGCTTTTGCTCTCCAGCCCCAGCAATGGAGTGTCCATGATCGGGCAACTTGCCTTCTCATTGGTTCATGAACCAATCAGTACTATACAGTTAGTGGGTACAGAGCCAGTGATCCTGGTACCTCTGTCTGTGTAAACCGTTGGTGGTAGCGCACCGACAGATGGGGGCTGTCATTTCTCCCTCTGTCCCTGGCTCTCACATTGTCTTCATTGTTTTCTCTCGCTCTCTCTGTCTCTGTCTGTCTCTCTCTTTCTCTCTCTCTAGATTCTTTTTCTTTGCTGTCCTGTCTCATTGTTTCTGCTCAGTCAGAGAGTGGAATTAGAATAGGATTTAACTGACTAGAATGGGGCATGAATAATGAATTGATGAAATGCGAAGTCGAAATGTATTATTTAGGTACTTTGGAAAGCTCCACGTTATCTAGTTTAGCATGCGTGTGTATGTGTGAGTGTGTGCCCGCATCTGAGTTTGTATGTTTATGTGTGTCACGATGGTGTGTGTCTGTGTCCCTATTGTGCTAGTTGTGTGCTTGTATTGTTTACCTGTGTGTGTGTGTGTGTGTGTGTGTGTGTGTGTGTGTGTGTGTGTGTGTGTGTGTGTGTGTGTGTGTGTGTGTGTGTGTGTGTGTGTGTGTGTGTGTGTGTGTGTGTGTGTGTGTGTGTGTGTGTGTGTGTGTGTGTGTGTGTGTGTGTGCTGCAGTGCTTAGTCTCAGATCAGCCAGCTGAGCCAGTCCCTCCTCAGGTGTGGCGTCACAGGTTGCCCCGTGTTTCCAGCTCTCACACACACCTTAACCCTCCCCCCCCCCCTCCCCCCCCCACACACACACACACACACCTTAACTTCGTTGGTGCGGTACCATAAGCTGATGATGAAGAGATCTGTGATCTCCACCTGCACTGGGACCCCCATTGCAACATGCACATGCACTGTGACTCACCCTCCACTCATCCTTCACATCCAGCGAACAGACAGAATACACAGAGGTGGATTTCCTGAAACACGATCTCAAACATCCCAAACATGACGCGTCTGTAAGATATCAATGTGTTTTCTTGTAAATCTTCTCCTGTACGAGACCATCTGCATTACAGTGTCTGATCCTGGTTGTTCACGAATCACAGTACAACACAGCGTAGGTTTCTAGAGCTACAGAGTGTGTTTCTACCTTTAATCTCTGAATCTAAAACTAGACTTGACTAAGGAAATATCTTCTCATGGATTCCATGTACAAGAGATGAATTATTCCTAACCGATCCTTCCTAACTAAGTACTGTGTAAAAAGAAATGTAACAACATTAACGGCAATTACTACGGTGTACTAACATTATGGTTTAGTTTAGTTTAAAAACGATACGTATGCTGTTACATGTTGTTACATTGTAGGACATGTGTTAGTACACTGTAAGAAACATTTATGACATCAATGAATATGCTGTTAAATAGTAATAAACACTGAAGCCATACACTTTTTGTGTGAGAAGGAAGAAAGCTAAGATTTAGTCAAATAAATGTGTTTGATTTTAAAATGTAAGACTTCCAACGTCACTTTAATATTGCCAACAACACTAAGATACACATTATATATATCATACGGATCCATCCATTCCTTGATCCCAGATGAAACCCAACATGTTGTTGATGTTGAAGTGTTAATTCAGCAACCGGTGATATTACGAAGGTAGACTAACAACTTGGCTATAGGCAGACAACACCCTCTGATCCCAAAAAATACATAATTTCCAACAGTTTCCAAACTGTAATTTACACGATGGGAAGCATCACGCACTAGTGTGAATCTGTTGAAATAAAATGTGAAGTGCTCTGTGAGAATAGCATGATCTTTGTTTCTCCTAAAAATAAACCAAATAATAAAACTGTCAGACATACTATAGGAAAATATGAAATTACAGAAAAAGGAAGATTTGTTTGCTAAAGTCAGAGACTTAATCACTGGGAAGTTTGAATATTTGTGGGCCAACCAAAGACGTCATGAAATGAAACATAGGCTATAAGCTAGCCCAGCGAGACGCAATCACACACACACACACACACACACACACACACACACACACACACACACACACACACACACACACACACACACACACACACACACACACACACACACACACACACACACACACACACACACACACACATAAAATAAACAATACAATATAAGACTGTAACCGACATGGAATATGAAATATATTGGTCGTCGAGGAAATGAGAAACAGTGGGATAACAAATGTCTTAATTTCCGTCTATTACTATGCTTTACAAGGGGAGTGAATCTGTCTAGCGAGTTATCTGGGTCCCATCTTCTGGAGCACTTTACTGGTGCAGACCGGTAAGCTAGAAAGTTTGTGGGGGAAATTAAAAGTTTATTGTCCTTAGGCATTTGGTGGATTTTTGTTTCTTTGGTAAGCATTTATTGAATGTTTAAGCATTTGTTTTAATGATTTATTTTAACCGTTTAAATTTATTGAATTTATTTTATAGCAAAGTGCTGATGAAAAAGAAACGCATTAGTTAAAAAAAGTACAAATAATTTGGTTATAAAATACCTTTCTTGTTGTACCCCTCGATTTAATTTCCCCTATTGTTTAATTTAGTACAAAATGGCTGACTCACTAATGGGCGTTGTTGATTTATTTGGAGTTTCCCCCTTTCGGACATCTGGAGAGGGAGGGGTGGTTGTGAATTTTTCCAACATTCACAACCTGTTTTGTGATCCATGGATCTCTCACACGTCATTATGGGGAAGAAAGAATACGGCACAACAAAGGAAACATTAGCATAACAAGCTCCGAATGAACGTCTGTACCTGTAATATATTCGTTCTTTGTATCATAACAGACGTCACCATTTTGGGGATTAGGAGGAGAAAACATTTCAGATTCATCCTCTGAAGCTGGAAGTTGTTGACGAGGCTCCTTTGAAGTCTACTTTGTGCCCTCTGGTTGGTGGAAAGGGAAGGGGATGTGTCACCACTTGCCTCATATTTTCACGATTAGCTTACCGCTCAAAAGATCTGTGTTATTTCTTTTTGAAAAAGTTGAATATTTGAGTATTCATATTCATTTTCTCTTCCCAAACCCCCCCCCCCCCCCCCAAAATCATTTCCCCATTCATTTAGAATGAAATTGGAGTGATTAAGTGTGTGTGTGTGTGTGTGTGTGTGTGTGTGTGTGTGTGTGTGTGTGTGTGTGTGTGTGTGTGTGTGTGTGTGTGTGTGTGTGTGTGTGTGTGTGTGTGTGTGTGAGAGAGAGAGAGAATGAGCATACTAACTTGTATGAGGCATGAGTTAGTCAATGGAGGTAGTATAGAGGAGATTGTGTAAAGTGAGTTAGTAGTACAGAGACAGAGTAGACAGAGTATGTGAAGACGAGGGACAGAATAGCTGAGTCCTCCAGCGTGTGACCTGACACTCCCCACAGAGACTATCTGCCATCAACACACACATCCATACTGCCTGTGCTCCTTTCCTCCTCTCCCCGGCTCTGGGCTTCACACAGAACCACCACCCACGCTCACAGATACTCACACAAACAAACACAAACAGGCATACACTGTCACAAATACAACACAAACACGTGGGCACACACACACAGAAATACATGGATGCACACAAACACATACTGATGCATAATTGTAGACTCACACGCATACACAGACATGCACACAAGCATAGATGCACACATGTTACACACCCACACACACATGCACACACACATACACACACAGATGTATACTTATAACACACATACACAAACATACACACAAGCATTGACACAAACACACTTGCGCACACACATGCACACACACTTGTACACACAAATACATCGTTCACTAAAACATACACAAACACAATACAAGACAAACACGTGGGCGCACACGTGGACACATACATGCAAACACACACATTTGCATAATTGTACACTCGCACGGATACAGACATACGCACACAAGCCTAGACACACACATGTACACACACATGCATGCACACTCACACACACAGGCGTGCACACACACACACAGATGTATGCTTGTAACACACACAAACACACTTGCACACACACGTGAACATACACGTGTACACACAGCTGTATCATGCACCAACACACACGCAAACATGCACATAAGCGTAGACAACAAACAAACACACTGGCACACACAGTTGCATACACAGACGCATAGACGTACACTAACCTGAATACACATGCAAATGCACATGCTCTCCCACACAGACACACACACCGTGCAGTGAGTGTGACATACATCAAATCTGATGCTGGGCACATGCCCACTGGTGTTTTCAGGAAAATGCCATATGTTGTAATGGAGGAGAACGCAATTAGCTTACTTCCATCTTTATATATCCAGTTTTTTGGCCCGAAGGTAATGTCTTCTCTTTTGCTGTGGTGTTTTAAGTGTAAAGGATGAGCCATCTGTAACACACAGATACTACTGGCAATAACAACAAAAACACACACGTTATGTGAAAACGGTAGAGCTTCCACATAGGGCTTACTTGATACATGGGGAAGAGAAATATCCATAGCAATAGGAAGATGGGAGAAAAAGGATCCCACAGATGTAAAAGGCTATATTTTCCGCCTCAAGCATTCGAGCATACGATGACAAAATTTTTTTGTCGTGGTGGCCAGTCTGAAATACGTTTCGAAAAACAAGTTGGTTTGTTTCGCTTAGTTTTTTTCGGCTTGCAACTGTTTTTGAAGCGAAAGAGAAAACGCGGTGACTTCAATGAGTCACAGGGTGACCCAGCATATTGTCCCGAACCTGGGGAACACTTGAAGGAGACGAATGGCCGCCATGGCCATGTGATTTACAGTAGGCCTACATGACATCATCATGAAATGAACGAGAAAGTGTAAACAAATAAAAACTAAAATCACTCATAATGTTAATTCGTAAATACGGGGCTGTAAATCTTCAACATTCAATTCGATTAGGATGCTCCATGGGTGAATGCATCAAGAAATCTCCTCTTCCAACCGCAATCGATTTCTGTTTGACCTCTTCCTATCCCTCAGTGAATACACAAGTAATTTTTATTTTAGTACTCGTCTAATGAACAACTGTGGCCCGGAGGGTAAGTTGACTCTGTGTGAGCACAATTTAGACAAACATACAGCAAGCTTTAACTTCTCAACACGTTTATCTTCAACGGTTGACGTGTTGATGTGTTTTTTAATGACTAACCGTCGTAATGGATTGATGACGCTTCGTCTAGATAGAGTGGATACAGCAACGTCCCTTTGGTATTAATACACAAAATGCACCATGGCTTTTCACAACGCTAGCTAGCTGTTCTTTTGTTGGTTTGTTGATCATTTGTCTCATTATCTGATTAGCCGTGTTAATCCTTTTCCTTTTGCTAATCATCATTAGCAATGCCTGACGGTAATTGACCGCTATATAGTGTAAACATCTACAAAATGATTCCTCAAGAACAAGGCTATTATCAAACGCAATTACAGTAATGATAAAACGTCTTGTGATTGTGAAATTATAACCCGCCGCAAATCACGAAACGTATCCGCACTGCTGAATTACATGCTAATATATGATATCAGACGCCGATGGTTAAAAGAAGATACCATAATTATCTTATCAACACATGTACAAAAATAACACAATGGAACACGCTGCAAATGTCTTGACTATGTAATGTTCAAAGTCATATTGTACTCCTACTGTTAGTATAGGGGAACTTGTGTGTGTGTGTGTGTGTGTGTGTGTGTGTGTGTGTGTGTGTGTGTGTGTGTGTGTGTGTGTGTGTGTGGCACGTGTTAGGTGAGTTGGACAATAATTCAACATCATCGTTTATTGTCTTTGAATGGCATATTGTATCATCATGGCATGAAGATATTGTCTTATCGTGGTACCCGGTTTTATCTAAATGAATAACGATGGGAAGAAATGCCTTTTAAAATGTGGTGTTGCTCATCCCAGGATATGAAAAAAGTATAAATAACTGCCTGGGGACACTGACCATGTCTCTGTTGCTCATTGGTTCATTCATCACAAAAACATTCTGTTAGGGCAGGAGAGTGTGGGAGCTAGTGTTGTGGGTGGGTAACTTGTTCTGGGTTCGATCCCCAATGTCCAGACCCTGACCTGTAGCGATTGTTCACCAAGATGCCTTAACCCCCTACCTGCTCTTTAACCACTTGAATCTAAATTCACTGTTAGTCACTCAAACACATCTGCTAGATGACTAAATAATACAATTGTTTTCTTGAATATGACCCGGGTCGTTTAGTAATCAGCATGGCGTTGTAATGAAAAGTGTCAGGGGCGTGTCCACAGGGGCTCACATGATTGGCCACCCATACTAAACCTGGCATGTAATTAAAAGAAGTTAATGATTAATAAAGTATACGTACTCTGCACTGCTCTGCAATGGCTGGGTATCGTGGTCTTGTCGTCCCCCCTCCCCCCTGTGTTATTCTCTGCCACCGCTGGCCCACCACTATTAAATTAGTCTGGAAACGCCACTGAAAGTAGTGTAAGAAACATGTGGCAACTGACATGGAGGAGATTGGGGGCTTTTACTTTGACAGGGATGACATGGCTGCGAGCTGATTGGACTCACCCACGCAGTAAGGTGCAATGGTATGCAGGGCACCTCAGAATAATGCACACAGAACCCTTTCTGTATGTTATGTCATTAATTGATAAATATATAACCAGAGTAAAATAAACCAGCAGTGTCTTTGTAATATCATCACATTAATTATCTTGTATATCTGTGAAATATGATATACATATAACATATGTATTATATTGATTTATTATATATCTACATAGTGCAGTCTGTCCCTCAGGAAAGCTACCCGGTACAAGTAGACTAGTGTATCTTAAACCACCTCTGTAATCCTGAGTGTTTTTGAAGCCATTTCCAATGGAAATGCATCGGAACACACTCAAGGATAGTTGACGCCCTGACGACGAGGAATTTTCCAGTAAAACGGTGTCGCTGTGGCAATAGCTCCGCCGAGTAGACTACCTGGAGGAGGTGAAGCCGCGTGGGAGCCCAGGAAAGTCATCGCTATGGAAACGAGAGAGAGAGAGAGAGAGAGAGAGAGAGAGAGAGAGAGAGAGAGAGAGAGAGAGAGAGAGAGAGAGAGAGAGAGAGAGAGAGAGAGAGAGAGAGAGAGAGAGAGAGAGAGAGAGAGAGAGAGAGAGAGAGAGAGAGAGAGAGAGAGAGAGAGAGAGAGAGAGAGAGAGAGAGAGAGAGAGAGATCCATTTTTGTTGTGTGTCTATCCATATCTCTGTTTGTGTTCATCTCGACATCCATCTACATGCTTATTATATCTATCTATACATCTCTCTATCCATCTGAACATGTCAAGGCGACAGACATAACAATCTGTCTAGTTTCCACATGCTGTCTGGATGTTGGAAACAAGCTGTTACCAGAGACATTAGAGTCTGCTGGTATGTTGTTCGTTTATCTCTTCTGTTACATAACCCAAAGACTGAGAGCGAGAGAGAAAAAAACAGAAGATGTCAACTTTTATTGGCAAGGCGTCTTAAACTCTTTGCAATATCTTTTTTATTTGATTAAAGGAGATAGCAGTATCTAGTTGGCGCGCCTCTGGATTGCCTTTGTTCCAAAGCATATTGCCGGAGCCAGATGAAAATTATTCTTATTCAAATGACTTGGGTTTATAATAGTATTAACCTCCCCCTTGTTTGTGTTTTGAGAGTAGAGAACAACACATAGAGCAGCTCAATAACCTGCTTCCTCCTGAATGACCCTCATTTTTCGGTTGTTTTTCTTGACACGAGCCACATATCAAAAGGCAAATGTGATAAAACCATGTCACCTGGAGGATCTCCCTCACTCTGGATATTGGAGCGCCACTTTGTCAAAATAACCAGCCGGTCATAGCTGACCGCAGTGAGGCCGTCGGTGACTGTGGCCGCAGAAGGAGAATGGTGAGGTCTAACGCGGCCAATCCCACACATGATTGACTCTGGTCTGACTCATGCTGGACCAGATATCAATGGTGATGGAAAGAGTAAAGTAGGCTGAGTGAGGGTCATGAACTGGGTTTTCCGGGTTTTCCGCCACACAATTTCCGTTCTCTCACTTCCTTTGTGCTGTGTACGCCGGTCACCAGTCCCCGGAGCGAGAAGAATAAGAACATGACAAGAACACGAGAAGAAGAACAACAACAAAGACAAGAATTTGACATAGCAATATCCGAAACACCAAACGGAGACGAACATCCGGACAAGTCCCGCCCTTCTCTCTCTCGCCAATCACGCACATTCGGAGCATACGTTCCACGCGTTCAGTCATGGGTCGAGAACTCCTGGGGGTGGGGTGGGGGGGGGGGGGGGGGGGGTTGGGGGGTTAACTATGGGAGTACAACCACAGAAATTCAGATGCTCAAAGTGAAAGATTTTGGGGAAGGGACAAAATACTTAGTAGGATTAACACACCCCAGAAGACAAATGGTCACATTCAGTGAGATGAAGAGCTCAGCAACTATTGGGCTGCCTAAGGGCACCCTGCAGACGCTGTGCAATTTTTCTGTTTTGAGTTTGACAATATTTCGCGGTCGTAGACTCACTCGAACTCGCACAGTGGGGCAAACTGGCACAGTAAGACATCCGATAAATCCTACAAGACCAATAATATGGCGCATTGTGAGAGGCCCTTTACTGTAGTTCCTCTCGGCCATCCTGTCCTCTCCTGGTCACTCTCAGATTACTCTGCCCCAGCAGGCGTGTGTGACGTATTTGTGTTCCTCTGGAGCAGTACTAATGGATTACCCTCCCGGATAGGTTTTCAGGTGATTTAAAATCACTTTGCCGCTGAGCAATAAATTTAAATGTCACTGAGCGGGAGTTAAGATAATTTGCGGCTGAAATGTTCCTCTTCCTCCTAAGTAACGTTAAGTTGGCATTTGGAAATAGCGACCCTTAAAGCTGAAGCTTTCCTTTTTCAAACATAGTCTGCTAGCCCATCATCACCGGCTGGCCCGAAGGTCTGTGCAGCTCATAACAGTCCATCGGTTGATTTAAACAACATTATCGACGTAATAATTAGCTCTACTCTCTGTCTGTCTTTGAACAAATGTGGGTTAACGGCTTCTGTCGAAAGCTACTGTGTTTACAGTTTCTTTTCTGGTTTGATGTTCTCTTGAGCTCTGTAATCCCTCGCGCATTCCTGCAAAGTTTGCTGCAAGGGCGTATGTAGGTGTGACATTATTTATTTAGTGTGCCTGTTGGGGTATATCGCCTGTTTGGGTATTTTGCATGCTAGGTTACTTACCATGTCATATTACTGAGCATGCTAGGGTACTTGGCATGTTTGGGTACTGATCAGCTCATGAAAAAGAGCCCCTGATGCTCAGTCAGCCATCCCAGTGTAAATAAAGGTAAAGATAAATAAACAAAAATGATTCGCATGCACCATAATTAGGTATTTCTGCTTTGTCTGAACCACTCTTCAATGAATGGAGCAATCACAGAGGCGGCTTTTCTAAAAGTAACCAAAGACGTCAAACGACTCGTACATGTTCATAACACTCATGATGCTACATCCATCCACCCTACTGGCCTACACCCAGCCACACATCACCCGTGCGTGGACACCAGAGCTGGACAGCGGGGCCTGGGGGCTACAGCAGGGACCAGGCCTATATTCTCTCTCTCCCTCTCTTTCCAATCGCTCCACATTGACTCCGTGGGATGCTCCAGGAGTACGACGATGGAGAGGGTCGCAAGCCTAATCAGATCCATCACCAACTCAAATTAGATTACTCTAATCCGATTGGAGAGCCGGAGATAAAAACCAATCACAGCTCGTGCTATAACGGAATGCACCGGAGCCACGTTTACATTTAGCCACTTGAAAGATGTTTTTATCCAAAGTGACTTACAAGTGAGACTGAGTACAATTAAAGCATACAAACACATATACATATAAAGCAGTCCGTAAGTGCTACATGAATATGTTTCACACTCAGTGAACAAGGTGAGGAGATTACATGCAACACAATTCAATGACATTTATTTTTAGACATTGTTAGTGAACACAATGTCTAAACTGTGCTGAACAACAAAGCAAGTCAGTAGGGATGTGGGTCTTGAAATAATTTTTAAACATACGGAGGGATTCTGCAGATGGTATGGTGCAGGATAGCTCGTTTCCACCACTTGAGCCATCAAACATGAGGACAAGGACAGACGGCGTTCGTATTTAATTCCTACCGATGAGGACAAGGAAGCTTTATTTCAAGTCACTTAACGGTAAAGGTCAGATCCTATGTCAATGTAAATAGATGGACTGCAAAAAAGCATTGGCATTAAACATTTGGTTTTTACTTCACTCTTCACTGGGGTACTTCGCAAACACTGCAGGTTGTTTTAGGAATGGGTAAATATACACAGACAGGCCACTGGGTGTTGTTGTGTTTGTGTTGACAAACCTCTGCCAGTAAGTACAGAATAGTCTATCAACTGCTGAGACCAGTCCTGAAATGTGAAAGGCCATAGTGTATCTGTACATCCCAAATAAATAACAATACATTCCTGAAGGTCTCATCATAAAACCATTGAAAATATTGTTATGTGAAAGTGGAAATCTTGCATATTTTGGCGATAAACTGTAATCTTTCCAAGAGATAGTGTCGCCACCGACACCCAGTTTGTAACACTCATAATACTGCAAAGGCAAGGGCTTTCATCATTTGGCCAGATGTCATATTACTGAGCATGCTAGGGTACTTGGCATGTTTGGGTATTGATCAGCTAATGAAAAAAGCTATCCCATTGTAAATAAAATAAATAATAAAAACGGATTCGCATGTACCATCATTTGGTATTTCTGCTTTGTCTGAACCACTCTTCAAAGAATAGAGTATTCTTTCATTTACAGGAAAGTCTTTGATATTGTTACTTTAAATAGTGATGGCAGTAACCACCTGAATGTGCAGCAAAGTACTGCCTTTCTTCACGTAAATCCTGTCTTCAAGAATCCGTCCTCTTCCTTTCTTCAAGTACAAGGGAGGATACTTTTACTATAGGTATAGAAATGTATGCTTTGGTGAGAAAGTTGGGCACAAAATCCTCTGTATCGTTAAAGTTTTGCTCCTAAAGAAGTAAAGAGGTGATCTCTCTTTTTGTGGTTTTTGTCAGAACCTCCTTTTCGGGTAAATCATGACTTTCTGTTTACACACTGGCGTACGCTCACAGTAATAAATAAACGAGAGGAATTAACAATGCCCACCATCCAAACACTTACAAGGGGGTTAAAATGACCACAGATCAGCTAGAGCCAAGGATCCCATAGCCCCAAATAGACGCAATTTACATAGCCAACAAACATTAATTTATTCCACAAATAACAGGAAATGGACGAACATGAGAACATGAGTTATGCATCTGGATGCTACAAATGTTTTCCAATTAAAAGGACATTTACCACCAGGTTGATCATCTAAGCTTGATATCCTATTTTTAAACGTCAGATAGCCAAGAGATGGATGTTATTTGGATCCAACCAGATTCAGAACCTCTGTACTGTACCAAATTACAATTATACAATGAATGTAATATTGCGAGAATCTCTTCACATACAGGTAAAACAACACCCAAATGACTCCAAACTATTTACATCCATCAAGAGATCTGTAACCCAGCACTCCATCTCTCCCTCTCTCAGGTCCCCAGGTTCCCTCTCCATACTGCCACCAAGTCCTCACTTCTCCGGTCCTCAGGAAGCCATAAATCGCACGGAGGCTTCAAGACAGGTGATTTGAATGATTGATCCTCCCTCCTCCCTTTTAACACGTTGTTTCCCTCTCGCTTGTTAAAGCGCAACACCAACCGTGGTGTTTTGCCTGCCACTTTGCTGATTGGCCAATCACTTCTCCCGGACGCATTTTGCTGTCAAACCGCGCATGCCAGTTGTTTTTCACAATTGTTTTGGGCTAACAGCTAAGTAAACGTGGCGGCAAAAATGTAGCAGGCAGGCCGCAAATGTGCCATCATGAAAGCGCTTTATCACAGAGAACCGAGAGAGAACCGAGAAATGAATGAGGAAGGACAAAAGACAAAACGCCTAAGGCTATGAAATAACACTTGCGTTGAAGCTTGATGTGGGTCATACTTTTGAGACAGGTGGTTTGACTCCCAGCCAAAAGGCACTGGGTTCAATCCCCCATGTGTACTGCCTGTGGACAATCTGTAGGCATCCTTGAACAAGATTCCCCCTCAACTTCCCATTGGTTGTTTATAAAGTACACCTCATCTTATCTTATTCAACCCCTTACCTGCTCGTTAATGACATGGATCTAAATTCACTGTCCGTCTCTTTGGACGAAAGCGTCTGCTAAAAGAGGATAATAAACAGTGAACAACCATCTCATAGGCACTCCATGTCTGTATCAAACCGCGACTAGACTACATGTTTGCTCTGCCTTTTGGCTGCTGGTGCTCCCCTTCATGTCTGGCCGGCCACGGAAAGGGCTTGCCTTCTGCATGTGGCTCACATCGTCCTCTGCTTGTCGGAAGGGCAGGGAGCATACGCTTACTATGCCCAGACAGGGTTTGGTAAGTGGTCAGACATCTGCGGCGAGCGCGAGGCAGATGGACTGATGTACCCTTTCGCTGCGCTGAATGTCATTGGCTGGCCTTCCTCGTCTCCTCGCCGCGTGTTGAAGCAGACAGCTGAATACGGGCCTGGTGGTGGACGGGTGGAGGGCCTGTCACTCCTCTCTCCATCAAAATAGCAGATATCCTGTGGTAGGAAGGAGGGGAAGGGATCTAGAGATCTCTACCTGTAGGCATCCTACACTGAGACTCCCTAACCCCCCACCTTCTATTTATTTTGAAATGTGATGCTAAATTACTATTAGATGTTTTTAGATTTCTTGAAATTGCTTGAAATAAGGAATGCTAATGTAGAACACCCCCTGCGTGTGTGAGTGGGTGTATGTGCATGTGACTGTTATTAATATTGCAGGTGATTGATGAATTACACAAATGCTCAATGTTTTTCATAAAACAGCAAGGTATCCATTCAGCCAGCCGGTTCTTGAATCCAACATAATACTCTTGTAGATTCAACTCCCCTAAATCTCTTAAGGCCATATGGTTAAATAAAGGTTTTAAATATAATGTAAATAAACACCACATATTTAGCCTAAGATTACTCAAGTACACAATACTATTTCTATTCTAATCCATACCTAGTACGGCCGTTACATCCCATCAAATCACCATTTAATAAAGAATTTAGAGATCAGCCTGTGTTTATATAACCAAAATAATTATTAGTCTGCCATTTTAAAATATGACGAAACTACACCTGCCCAATGGCCAAGACAGGGGGAGGCAGAAAAGAAAGAAAAAGTGTTAATGACAACTAGTTACTGAGAAAACGATAAGGTCTAAGTGTTTTTTCCCACATCCCCCCCTCCTCCCTCCCTCCCTCCCACCTCCCCTCATTTGGAGGCTTCTGTCGGAGGTAAGGCAATAACGACAGATTAGCAGTCGCCGGCTTTCCTCTGGGAGAGCGAGGAAATGCGGAGCAATGGGTTCCGGACTGTTCCTCTGCAAATGTTTTCCTTTCCAAAGGCCAAATCTTTATCTCACTGTCTCTCTCTCTCTCTCTCTCTCTCTCTCTCTGTCTCTCTGTCTCTCTGTCTCTCTGTCTCTGTCTCTGTCTCTGTCTCTGTCTCTGTCTCTGTCTCTGTCTCTCTCTCTCTCTCTCTCTCTCTCTCTCTCTCTCTCTCTCTCTCTCTCTCTCTCTCTCTCTCTCTCTCTGCTTCGTTGTCCTTCGCATTCTCCCTCCCATATCCCCAGCCCACCCCCCCATATCCCCCTAACTCACCACATACACAGACTCACCACGCACGGACACACACTCACCACACAAACACAGACGTAAATTTTTACGGCTCTTCGGGGGGACAATTTGTGTGTGCTGGGGCCTGAGTTTTATTTGTGGGAGCCCGGCGAAGGGTAGAAGAGGACATCAAATGAAAGTCATTAATCACCTCGCAGGCTCCAAGAGATAATTGTGAGGAAAGAGAGAGAGGCGGGGAGGGGGGTGAGAGAGCAAGCACACACACACGAGGCTGAGCGAGAGAGAGGCTGGGGGAGGAGGAAGAAATTAAAGAGTCCAAGAAGGAGGAGAAGAGGGGAGAGGGTATAAGAGAAGCTGCAGGAGAAAGAGAGAGAGAGAGCCAGATAAAGAACAAAGAGAGAAAAAGGGGATTTGGGATGGAGAGCCAGAGAGAGTCCAGAGAGAGGGGGAGAGAGAACAAAATAAATCAGTGTGTGCTGGGGACTCTTACCAAGTGCCTTATAACAGCCTTTACTTTCAATTTTTTCTCACCCCCCTTCCCCCCTTCCCTCCCTCCCCCAGAGCAATAAGAGAGCAGTTGATTGAGCACAACAGAAAAGTGAAATTTCAGATTTGGCAGGGAGGCCAATATATAGTACTTTTCTGCTCCTCCCCCCCCACCCATGCACACACATACATGCATCCATACTCTCACACACACAATCCCCCATGGGCTGGGCTTTACCTATGGCCCCATGTGTTTAATAGTGCGTATGTGTATAATTTGGGGGCCCAGCTCCTAAAGAGGAGACAACTGACACTTCCAAGGGATCAGTAGGCTAACAGGTGAGTGCTGTCGCTAGCACTGCGTCAACGCAACAGCGAACATGTCATCCCAAACAAACATTGGGTTTTCCCACAGTTAGCACCTATCGCTAGCATATACCCTCCGCTCAACCGCTGACACGCCGATGTATCTTCCCCTATTCGTATCAAATGCAATGCACACGGGCAAGGAAATTTAATGTTTTTTTTACGTTGTACCGCATTCAGCACACAGGAGGGAAAAATCACTGGCTTGACGGGGTAAAAATAAGTCTTGTGTTGAAACATCTTTATTTTTCCCCCACGCAGAAGAATTTATACAAGGCATCGTGAAAATGATATGTGGTATTCCATCTTCTCGATGGCTAATCCGATGCCGACACGATAGAATCATTGTTTTTTAGTGCTCCTCTCCCAAGTGGGAGCCAGTGGATTTAGTGATTGCATAACACTAAATTGATTATTCTAGATTTCATCCGGAGGCGCTGCGCAGTGTCAGAATAAATCTCCTACTTAAGTTGCGTTGGGACTGCACTAGGCACTGTTGAAAATAGGGCCATTGATTTAGATATGGTTTGCGAGAAAACTTGAACGCCGTCAGTGAAAATAGGCTGCTGAACTCATGTAAAAATGTCGGCATGATGCCATTAACGAAGGACACAACCATGCGTGGTTTTAGAACAATATTGACTTGGATCTTTCTGGGACCAATCCCAAGGTGGGGTTTCAAAACCAAAAAAATGCTAATCGTTCTCACTTAACCTCATTGATCATCACTTAGTCTATTGTGTTTGGCGAATAAACCAACAACATTTGATGCAAGGAATAAACATAAATTAAGAAAGATATACCGCAGAATGTGGTCCACTTGCATACATTATTAGTTCTTATTTAACATAATCAGTCCTAAGCAGTTTAAACATATTCAACTGTCATTTTAACAAGGTGCTAGCAGAACAGCTAAAATTAGCTGGAAATAGCTGGAAGCTATTTTATTGTCCCTCCATGTTTGCTATGCAGCTAACTTTGTAAGCTACAAAGGAAACTTAGTTAATTTTGTTAGCTGCATAGCAAACTCTATGGGCTGAATTGTATGGCGTCAGTTGTGAAACAACAGTGTAAGCATATCTAAAGCAGTAGCTTGTTTGATGGTTTCTACTCCTAAAAGTTGAAAGTACAGTATTCCGCTAACCTAGATTCTCCCAAAAAAAGGATTTTGGGTGGGAATATACTCAGAGTTTGCGTCAGAAACCAGAGCTTCAGAAAGGAAGTGAAAGAAAATGCAATGTTTACATACATTTCAGGGCCTGCTGCATCAGACTTTTTATAGTACTTTTATTTTTACAACAAATTCTCACTTGTTAGACTTAAAGTATACAGCAACCAGAAAACTTGAGTGGTTACAGAACTGATCACGGTAGAACCAGAGCAAACGTTCAGTGCAGTGCAACATACTAAGAGGTAACAATCGACAGGGATTTTAATTCAAATTGGCAGCACTCGACAATCTCATTTCATTGCATTGATTACTCTACAAACATGTGGCCGGAGTAAATAATTAACATCAACGCGGCGATGGGGTTTGGCCCAAACAGGATCCCACGTGATACAAGCGCATATTGAGCGCACTACGCCCTACTAGAAGAGAGGAAGGTAAACAGCACATACTTGGGACTCTTCACCAATTCATAAGCGGAAAACATAGACACAATAAATAAATAAATGCAAATAAATGGCACTTTTAATAGCACAGCAGCTCCATGCTAAGAATATGGATACAACAACAACAATAATGATGCATTATTTAATTGTTTCCATACTAAGAATATGGAAAAAACAATAAATAATACATAATTATATAACGCAACAGTAACACAAGATGATATGACCGGCCGGACTCAAAGCAATTTCAGTAAATAAAACTATGGGAGTAATAATGCCTGTGAGGCGATGAAGGTTGAGAGAGAGAAAGCTTGTAGGTGGTGAGAGGAGGCGTGGAGAGGAGGAAGACGAGTGTGTCAGTGCCCTTTGGAGAGAGTGAAGCTGACTTCATTAACTCGCTGGGACATCAAAATGTCGCCATCATCTCCTCTTTTTTTTTCCTTCCCCAAGACAGTATCTGCAAAGAAAAAGTCAGGGAAATCATTTGACTGCACATTATTATGCATAAAGACTAAACTAGGATGGAGGGAACAGGAGGGAACATTATCGTGAACATTGATAGCAAAACCATTTTGGGAGGTGGAGTGACTTTGTCTTTCACTCCCTCTGATTGTTTTGTACTTTACTAAATGACTTAATGGTAATGGTAATAGTTTCATTGTAGCGAAACTTTCAAGGCAACCGTAGCAAGTACAGGTCATTAAGGAGCAGGTGAGGGGTTATGGCGCTTGGCTCAAGGAGTAGACTGCTCTCAGGGATCGAACCCAGAACTTTTTTGGCTTGGCACACAACGCCCAGTGAGCAGCACCTCTTCCTCCCCTTTTCTACCACGATCTTTCTATTCCATAACTCCTCACTTAACTCTTAGTCCCCAAGTAATACTTTCACTCCTAAACTCTTCTCCTCCCTCTGGGTCCCAGCCGCATCATAGGCTGTGTGTGTTCGTGAACGCTCCTAATCCCTGACCGTTAATCCGTTCGCTGCCTGAATGAGGCGGTTATGGGAATGACGACGCTACAAATCCACAGCAGCCACGTTTCAAAAGGGATAAGGCGCTGCGGCCCTGCTGGGGAGAGTTGAGGCAACTGTTGTTTGATTGATATGGACGCACTAGGGTTAGCCGGTGCGGTTAGCCTTCAGCTCATCATATCAGGTGGTCAGGATCGTGTGCGACCAGCGATGGAAGGGATCGTTGTCGAAATGCATGTCTTTTTTTTAATTAATTATTTGACACGGGTTGTCAAAGGCATTCACAACCCGCCTTTGACAAGGCCGAAATACGTATATTCTTCAAATTGTTCTTGTCCTCTTGGCTACGATCGAACATTTAGCAGACGTCTTTGTAAAGGCAGTTGACTGCCTATCTTTTAGGCATCACAAAAGCTTTCCCTTTTTTTGCATGGATCCAAGACTAATGCAAACTCATCAAATTCCACAATCAGTGATTGCTTATACTAAACGTTAAGACACAGAGCTTTGTGTTTAACACAAGGAGCTATGATTCCATGCCTCGGATGCCCTCTGTCCCCTGCATGAACATCACACACAGAGCCGGAGCAGAGTCTGGTCCAGGAATGCCAGTGATGGTGGAAAGATTGGTAACAACAAGAATGCGAAAGAACACATGATCAAGTCTGTTTGCGTTCTATGGGCCCCAGTCACCGAGTGGCCACCTTGGTTTACTGAACGCGAAATTCAACTCTGCATTGCGTTAATAACCAAGATGGACGAATAAAGCCCATTGCTGCCCCATGTTATCCAAACCACAGGAGTAGCTCAGTAGGCTATGGGCAAGAACATATTTTTTTAGTTAGTTAGTCACTTCCTGGTACACTTACACAAGAAGATTGAAGATTTTCTGATCCTTCAGTTGTTTTGTGGTACCGTTCATGCTTATGTAGTGGAAAAGGAAAACACAATTACACTTGTAGGAGTGTGTCCAAAAAAATCGTGCCTTACTGTTCTTGTTCATACTGTCATACGGCACACCGAAGTAGTTCTCCTGGCTTGTTAATGTTGGCCACTCTGTCCACCACAATGACGCCGTTCTCCAGTTATATCATCAAGATAAATGACCTGATACTCCGATGACGATGGTACAGAGAGAGCTCAGACTCTTTCCAATCATATGTTCTTCGTCTCTCAGCCTCTCTCTCTTTCTCTCTCCCTTTCTCTCTATTCCTGTCTCCCCCTTTTGTCTTTCTCTTTCATCTCTCTCCCTCATTGCTATTTCTCTCTCTTCCCCTCTGTCTCCCTCTCTTCCTCTCCCCCCCCCTCTATCCCTCTCTGCTTCCCACCTCCATCTCTCACCCCTCCCTTTCTTTCTTTGTTCCTCTCTTAAGCCCCCCCCCCCCCCCCCCCCCCCCCCAACCCTCACTCTCTCTCTTTATCTTTCTCTCCAGCTCACAGTTTCGTCAATAGTCTCTCGGCCGCGGCCCAGACAACAAACCTCACCATGTGTACTCACTGTCTCCCTCTTTCGCCGACCAAACATTAGGGGATACAGAAGGTCACTATAATGCCTCGTTCGTCCCTGCACCCTCTGTCTCTATCGCTCTCTCTCTAACTCTCTCTGTCTCTGTCTCTCTCTGTCTGTCTCTCTGTCTCTCTCTAACTCTGTCTCTCTCTAACTATCTGTCTGTCTGTCTCGCTCCTTCTCTCCCTCTCCCTCCCACCCTTTACAAAGGCTGATGTTGTTCTCATTTACTTCTGGGCCGGCTGACAAGCCAAGAAATTAGTTTTGTGGAGAATCCTGTCGAGATGTTCGGATGGATGTTGTTTTGTTTTGTAGTTTCCGTTATCACAACCAAAGAAGAAAAATAAGAAAGGTACTCTGTGATGGAAGCGTGGGAGATGTATCGCCTCACAGGACAGAGGAAAAGAATATTTTTGATTCAAAATGAAATGGCATTTTCCAACAATCTTGCTATTTACGTGGTGGAGTGGAGGCACATTTAACAGTTTTGCATATGAATCACAGAGTACAGGAGAATAAATAAAAACAACAACATCCGGAGGGCAATAGCTCACATTTGTTGTCTGATTAATTGAGGGAAATTGCATTCTGTATCTCTTGTGTTCAGACAGCTCCTCAACTTCCAAGCCCCACCAAGATAACATGCATACACGTGGAAGTTACATGCTGCTTCTACAGGCCACTGCTTATTATGAATAGTTTGTTCTGTTTCCTTAGGAAGAAAATAACACAAGACTTTTACATTGCTGTTCATTTGCTATAGTTACAGTTAAAGTAAAATGTTATTGAGCATTGTGTAACTTTTGAATATTGTGTATAACTTTAATAAGAATGACTGTAAAATTGTGGTTTTGACATTAAATAGTTATATGGTGAGAGACTAACATTCTCTCTCTCTCTCTCCTCCTTACAGTCTCTGTACCTCACCTCTGAGGGCCTGCCGGATGCTGGGCTGAATTCCACTGTGAGTGTAATAAAATAAAGCATTGCTGAACATTGGGTCAAATGGTTTTACCCAGCAGTTGGCATTTTCATTCAGAAAATCACAAAGTAAATGTTAATGATGAAA
This sequence comes from Lota lota, assembly GCA_026745465.1. Lineage (NCBI taxonomy): Eukaryota > Metazoa > Chordata > Actinopteri > Gadiformes > Lotidae > Lota > Lota lota. Next base: position 1,216,226 of record JACYXH010000555.1, on the reverse strand, counting down.
AAACGTTTTTTTTTTGCCTTAGGCTTTGATTTAAAAAGAAATGGTAAATGGACTGCATTCATGTAGCGCTTTTCAACCCTGTGGCCACTCAAATTGCTTTACAAATATTGCCTCCCATTCACACACGGTGGTGTCAACTATGCAAGTGGACAGCCAGCTCGTGGGAAAGAGTTAAGGCTAGGTGTCTGACTCAGAGACAACTAGACACTCAGCTGGGAGTAGCCGGGAATCGAACCAGCAGCCTTTCGGTTGACAGTCAACCCGCTCTACCTCCTGAGCCACTGCCGCACGTAAGTTATATTTATCACACATTCTAACTTTGATAAATCAGACCATCCATATAATACAGTAAAATGTGATTATGATAATTATACATTTTTTCACAATCTTACAGACTTCGTCACCTAAACATTATCTTGAAGAACCATGTGTCGGGCACAATACCAAGGTTCAACAGCACAACAAAAACCACACTGATTATTCATCCAATTATAACAGCCAGCACAGGTTTGTCAAACTATAAACCCGACGGTTTTCTGCAGGAACATGCCTTCTCCACAGCACAATAATTACTAGGATAGGAATCATAACATATAATATCTTATTTAAGTACATTAATTACCAAACGTAGCCTCCTGTACCCTAGTTAACATAGAGTTAATCTTTCAGTGCACATCATGGTGTCTCTGTGTTGGTTATTAGGTCGTCTCTTGGATGTGTTATTTATTCCACTTGTATTTACACATTTGTTTCCTCATCAATGGTTCCACCGCTCACATTCAAAGAAGAGCCATTTTGCTGTTTTGCATAAAACCCTATTAAACCGACGGCTCCTAAAGTTGACAATGCTGATAACACGCTGCATGTTTCAAAGATGGGTGTTTAGAGAGCCAGAAGAAACAAGACTGGCAAACATTAATCCCCTTATTAGCTGAAGATTATCTTCGAGAGAGCCAGGGTTTGGATGCACAACTTCCAGAGTTTGTCTTGTGTTCAAAACAATGATAGCACAACCAGAGGCCAGCTATTAAAGCACTTTTTCACCGGTTAACCCCAACAAGATAGCAAAGAGGAGGAAAGAAAAAAAATACATTCCCATTGGCGAAAACATTCCCTTGTTAATGTGCCAACGTATTCGATTTAATCAGAGGAGTGTTTGGTAACAGAATTCCCACTGAGACCGTCTGTTCGATGGGTATTCTGGGATATACAGTTTTTATTGAACTGAGGCGGAGGGGCTAACGGTTCCCAGGGTGACACCGGTTTTAACCACCCCCAGCCACATATCATCCCTGGAACAAACTAGAATATGGAATAGAAAATACCTGCTTCTAAGCTGTCCTTAGAGAAATCCAGAGGGGGTAAAAAGGCCTTAAAATTTCCTCCTGGAATTGTATTATGTATTAGATAATAGTGAGTTCTAACACTTTTGCTTGAGTTATTTAGCAGTCGTTTTCATCTACCATGAATTCAGATGCAGGCCATCTTGCTCAAGGATGCCTACAGGTTAGACTGCAGATGCTGGGTCTCGAACCGAGGACCTTTGAGCCGGGAGTTAAACACCCTAGGGTGGACTACACCCTGCCTCCCAAAAAGGTCCCATATGTTTTTATTCTGTGGGTTATAGAATGGGACGCCCCAGTGGGAATCAAACCCCTAACCCTGGCAGGGTTACTGCTATGCTGTACCATACAGTCGAACTAGACAGGACTGTTTGTGCATTCTGTGAGGCCCTCCAACCTTTGTGGGGAACCTTACAAAAAAGGCTCACATTTCTGACTCCAAGGTCCGCGATCGATGACAGGAATTATTGCGTCCATATAATCCTGTCACTTTAATCCTCACCCTTTGTCTGTTGGTTAATTGCCGGAGACACTAGATAAATGAGTTAAATTCAGGGTTTTTTTTGCACACACAGTGACACTCTCATTTCTAATACATATAATCTGGCAGTTTAACACCGGCTGTAAAGCGCGCCGGAGCACAGAAAGGTATTGTGAATTGTAATTATTTCGGCACCTCGTGAACGTCTGCACCCTGCTCTCGCTATCTGTGTGTGTGTGTGTGTGTGTGTGTGTGTGTGTGTGTGTGTGTGTGTGTGTGTGTGTGTGTGTGTGTGTGTGTGTGTGTGTGTGTGTGTGTGTGTGTGTGTGTGTGTGTGTGTGTGTGCGTGCGTGCGTGCGTGTGTGAAGTACGACACCAGAGAATCGACTTCTGTTTCTCATTAACAGGAGCATGTAACACAATATCAATGTGGATGACACCCATGTCATGAAAGACATCCGTCCAAGGCGCTTAGTGGCGTTCATTGGTCAACAAGAGGCATGAGAGCTGTAATGCTTTACGGCAAAGGTCCCATGTATTCAAACACCACTCCATTTTTTTTATTCGTTTTGTGGGGGATCCACCCTAGTCTACCTGTAGCCATTGTGTGAGTGTGTGCGTTTAGCAGTGTCTGTTTTATAGTGAATGGTAAATATCAAGATCCCGAATCCCTACCTGCTGCTCAATTCAATACTTTTGAATTATGTGTGTGTCTGCTAAATTGGTAATAAACAACTCGTTATTTTCACTGGGGCTGGTCGTGGTAGGTCATTCGTGTCCCTCATTACACTTATTACAGGTCTGCTCCATTTATGTGAGCCAGTGTGCCAGTATACACACAACTAATGACGATGCCCCACACACTGATCATACCGGCGCTTTGACACACATAAACCAAGCGCACCTGATGTCATTTTTGTCAATTCGCCACACCTGTGTTTACCCAGCTATGACACCTCTGTAAAAACACATTGCTACAGCATATGTATAGATAGCATGGCAAGAAAATAGCAATGCATCATGTTTTACAGTATGTTGGACGGTGTAGAGATCCATGGGCACAGCGACAACACAGCAAACCTTTGGGGTCGTTTCATGGACGGAGGCGTGAAAGAAGAAAATAAATGAAATAAAAAGTGAGACCACACCAGTTGATGGTGCACCCTGGGGCTATGTACACACACACACACACACACACACACACACACACACACACACACACACACACACACACACACACACACACACACACACACACACACACACACACACACACACAGAGTGTCTTTTGTATTTACTCCAAGCTGCATTCGATGTAGAATATTGCAGTTTTGTCTTAATCATTTCAGCTCATAGTCAATGATCTAATGATCCGGAATTTGAAGTGTTCAGTTCCATCGTGCATGGCTTGGTAGGTGACCTGCTTGTGTGCTGTTGAAGCCGCGAGTGGGACTGAGGAAGTCGTTACCACCATGCACAACATTTGTTGTATGATGTAATAGGTGTGAATGTTTTTTTCTTTTTTTTAAGGAGCTCACTCTGCTGTGGTTAATTGAGTTTGACAGACGTGTGTGTGTGTGTGAACGTTATCCACTGCCTGACACTGATGTCACTCATAAATATATACAAACACTATAAACAAAGGAATGTGCTTTGCCTCCAGCATGAAGCCACAGACACCGCACAACAGAAAATAGGACACGGAACGGCCAAAAATACACAGCACATGTGTGGCTAATGAGCCAGAACGCTAGCTGTGTCAACTGCTGTTTTGTGAACTTTGCAATATCGCTGTGCCAGGTATTGTTCCTAGAGAAGACGAGGCGTATGTTCCAATGCATTTCGTGTGTTTTGGTTTTGGGTGTGTTTTTATTTTGAGCACTCTCCTAGTTCGGAAGGTGACATTGCCTGCCATGGTTCTGCCCTTGAGCTGATGTAACTCTTTAATTGACCATTTCTCATAAGACGATTCCAGGTGTACGACTCAAAACCTTTCTGCACCTGGTTGAGGTTTCGCTTTGACTTTCGCAATTCAGAAGTTTTCTATTGGCTGAGTATTAGTAAATAAAATAAACACAAATAGAGCAACCCTTTTCAGACTGCTTTAAAACAAAAATAAACCGACATAATTAAATGGTCAAGTTAAACTAGCCCAAGGATTGTATAAGAACTTCATATTTTTTACTTCACTTCTGGGGCCAAATTGGGATAATCGTGTGGCTTCAAACCCAAGTGGCTGCTGCACTGCATGGGTACAGCAGTGTGGAGAACAGCCAGCGAGGCCTGGAAATAGAGGGGGGACACCTGGAGCTCAAAGGCCAAAAAGCGAAGCTATAGTTTCAGACTCCGCCTCTAATTGGTTGAGGAGGTGCTTGGCAGCTAATTAAACACCCAGCACAGGTGTCTCAGCATCATGTCCTATAACTCTTTTATTTATTTTTTACTTAATGGCGTGACTACCAGCCCTTGACCTACTGACCGAATTACTATTTTAAAATGTTGCCGATTTTGTCCAGCTTTTATCCAACCTAGAGTGAAAACAAATAGCTCCCATTTAGGAGGAGGTTAGCGTTAGGGTATCTTGCCTACAGGTTGTCTATGGGCACTGGTGATCGAACCCTGAACCTTTCAGCTCGGAATTGACCACCGCAGCCATGGCTTAACTTTCCTGCCTCCAATTATTTATCATTCATCACTGCTGTGATGAATGATAAATGTCACTCATTCATTTGGTAAACCAAACCCATCCAGTGGTGTGTGATACCGTCATACAACCTCTAAAACGATATCTGTAACAGTATAGGGGAGGTATTTAGTGGCGGTAAAGTGAATGTGAACATGACACCCAAATCCTTAAAAACCCCGTCATCACCCGCCTGAACGTCTGCAGTCATTTGTCTGGATTTGCGTGAAGCCGTCTTTGATCTTTGGGTTCTCGGGCTCGAACCCCCTCGCCCCCCCCCCCCCCCCCCCCCCCCCCAGTCACTGGGCAAGGGGACTTCTAAGAACTCACGGCCAGATCCACCCGCGTCTGCGATGCCGCGTAGTCCTTTTAGTTCAGTGGTTAACAGACTATCCAGTGAGCTGGCTCAGGTCCACGCGGCTAAGCCCTTTCATCCGCACTAAGGCAGATGTAATGATTCCCTCCTCCTATCAACGGATGCACGGGACGGAGCGGCAAATAAGCCAGCAGATAAAAGCACTGACACCCTCTGAATAAAAAGATGTTGAAAGGCAAATGCTAAGCAAGACACACACACACACACACACACACACACACACACACACACACACACACACACACACACACACACACACACACACACACACACACACACACACACACACACACACACACACACAGGTAGCTTCAGAGACGACCTCCGTCTGCCCACGTTTTGAGTTTGCAAGCTGAAAGCTTTATGAACAAGATGAGTCAAGGATGTTGATGGCTTGATCATGACTCATTTTGTATTTGGTTTCTGCACGATCTATAGTGCAGTGGAAGGAAGTCAAACCCATTTTGAGGGGAATGACAGAGATCAAGAGCCGACCAATGACAGGAAGAGAAACGTTACGAAGGCGGGTCTAAGCAGAGGGAAGGCAGTGTTTTCTTGCTGGTAATTGGCTGTGTTCTTTAGATCCTACATTACATGCAACAGATGTTCACTGGGCCCCTAGCTATGGAGAAACCAACTGTGGACAGTTTGTATTTCTTCTCTCTCTCTTTCTGCCCTCTGCCAATATGTCCTCAATTCCACCAGTGCTGGCCATGCTCCCTCTTGCTCTCTCTCTGTTTATCTCTATTTCTTTCTCTCCGTCTCTCGCTGTCTGACTGTCTTTTTTCTTCTATGTTATATAAGCACTAATGCACACACTATGTTGCTCTTGGATTCAGCCCACAGGAGATAAACAATGATTTTTTTTTTTGTGTGTGTGTGTGTGCATGTAAAATACATACAATACGTATGCAGTTTCATATATAGTGTCTGGAAGCTTCTTCACAGTCTGTATTGGCATTGGGCTGTTTTATATAGCAATCATATACTGGGTACTAGATATTTCGCATATATTACATGATATCTGATTGTACGCTTATTTTCTGTGTGAACATTGGTTACATTTTTCAGCTTTTATTCATTTTTAATGTGGCCAAATACTAGTTATCGGCCCTAATAGACAGCTAATAATAGAGATGATATAATCAAGCGCTAATACAATTATAATTAGACGATATAGAGTGATAAATCGCCAGATTTGAACAGACTGTCATTTAATAAAATAATCAACTGCTGCTTATTAAACAGTGAGGAACACGCTCCCCGGACTGCCCAACGCAGGACCGTGCTATAGGAGAGCACATCAACCATTATGGCTGAAGTGTATATTTAAATCACAGCCGATTATTTTGGCACCCTCTGCACTACCACCTGCTTTGATAATTGCCCATCCTGTTTGATGCCCAGCTGTTAAAATCCAGGTTTAGTCTCTCTCCCCCTCCCCCGACAAGTTGTCCCAAGAGCACACGTCCTTGTCAAGCAACCCTGGAGAATATCTTCTATAAGGGTGTAGTTTGCCCCCCCTCAACAGACATGAAGCTCAGGCTGAATCGAATGACGCAGCACTACCTACACTCCTGCTGTACAGCACATCCAAGAAACCAAATATGAATTCATTATAAAATATTGAGGCAGGCAAGATTAACGGTGGAGAGAAAAAGGCATGAAGAGACCTAACTTTGTGAATCCCTAATGGGGAACGTTGGGACACGTACGTCTTTAATGAATGAGTAAATGATATGAAGGCATATACAGACAAACAAGATGATCTGTTTTGACTGACCGTATCAAGGCTAGCACTAGCATCAGCTGACCAAGCACGTTAATATTTATATGTCCGACCGTGGAAAATTGATCCACGTGGGCAATTAAAAACCCTGCATTCCGGGAATCCCAGGCAGGGTTCGCCTGTGCGGCTAACGTTAGCTGTGTTAGCGTGTTGGCGTACGCCCCGTCGCTGAGACATGTGTTTCCATTCCCCGCGTCTCTTTAGCGCTCAGCAGCGTCCTGGCATGGCCCGTCACGGTTGTGTTCTCTTTATAATTGCTGGAAGGGGATTCCAACCACTTCTTAGAAACAAAAATCGTCATAATCTGAAACCGACCGACCCAGGGGAGCTCGTCTTCACTTTGTTTCCGATTTTGCTTCAAATCTGACGATTTTCGTTGCTATAAATTGCTATAAACACCCTCCGTCTTAACTGCTCTTCTCATTAGTCCCATGTGCACCGTTTTCTACCTCTCCTGCCCTCATGAAGAATCCAAGGAATCGTTTCGCCCGCGGCAGAGGGGTTTGGTGTATTCTGAACTCTGGGGATGCGGGGTAAAGTTGACGTGCAATAACGAAGACACAATCGAACTGTTGAATCGGTTTGCATCCCTGGAAGAGGATGTCTTCTCGATGAAACCATGGCATAGGAAACCTCCAAGTCTTAATGTCCACTGATGAAAGATGATCAAGAGAATGTTGCTCAAGACAACTTCATGTTTGTTCAGCTAATTCCATTTGGTAAACTGTTTGATTTGAAAAGCTATGTTATCCATCGACAGTGATGGAATGTTGCCTACGATGGGGCTCACGTGAAAAGGCATGGCAACACACAACCATTTGCATCTACCAGTGAAGAACAAATCTGCAACGAGCTAAAGTGCAGTATGGAGAAATTCATGTATTCAGGTTTTTTTTGTGTGAAGGATTTGAACGGCGTTCTTGAAGGCGTACGTCCAACTTATTATACAGCATAATGTAGGTCTACAGCCTCGGGATTGGTACAGTGTGCGTGCCAGCGATGGGAGAGCGCTTGATAAGGCTCAGCGCAACAGCCGCTTGCCAGCAGCCTGTTTACTTTCACACAATTAAAGCAGCCTCAACTCTTTTATTTCCACATTATCGCTCAGCCATCGCTCACATCATTGTCCGTCTGCCATTGTCGACGCCACGTTTGAGTGGCGCGGCAACCGACGCGCGTTTCATTCATAGTATTTTTCACGCGCCGCCATCCGTTTGAGTCAAGTGCATTCCTGCTGAGCCTTAAGCGTGTGGATGAGATCTGAAAAGGGAATGGGGAGGCTCTCCCTCTCTCACACGTGAGGTCATGTTCTGGTGGGCCAGGCGGGGCCTTACAGCAGGGTACAGGATGACACTCAAGGAAGTACTCTTTGGCATATGTTAGGAATGTGTTACGTTTTAATACATGACTGGGGACCGGGTAGTGTAGCAGTTAGGGTGTTCGACTTCTGACCTAAAGGAAATGGGTTTGATCCCTGATATATACATCCTACTTGTAAGGCTCCTTGAGCAAGTTGAACTCCTGCTTATTATTGTCATATATATGCATTCGCTCTTGCTTTGGATAAAAGTGTCTTCTAAATGACTAGATAGTAATGGTACTAAATGGTAATATATTCAGAAGATGTAAATCACCAATCAACTGACATTGAATGATTGGACACTCTTCAATGTAAAAGAGTTGATCATTCAATCAAATATTCATTCACATTCGTATTTTGACACAGGTTCTGTGTTAAAAGAGCAAAATGCAATTAAACATTTGTGGCATGGTAGTCAATGGTAGCCTAATGATTTTTCAAATCAATCAGAAGTCCAATTGCTTCTCCAGTTACCCAGTATCAACAATATTGATTTTAAAGACATTTGCTCTCGTGCTAATCAAATGCACTGCAGCTCAACATATATTATGTAATAAAGAGCATATGTGACATCGAATAATACATCTCAGTGAATTGAACAGAAGCAAAACATTGAGTGAGGACTTGGGGCGCAGTCCAATACACACAGCGTAACATAGCATTAATTTATCTAGTATCTCTAGCAACTACAATAAGGGTACATTTATTAACCATTAACTAACATGAGTTAATGCAGTAACAAGCATTATTATATAGCATTAGCATAGTTGATAGGGTTAGGGTTAGTGGTTTAGGGTTAACCCTAACCTTATTAAATAATGTACAAATAATACCTTTATTAACATAAACACCATCAGCTTAGTCAACATGAACACCATTAGTAAACATGAAGTAAATGATTACTGGACAATTAGTTCACTGTTGATTAACTGTAAGTTAATTGTTAGTTTATGCTTATCACTGCATTAACTAATGCCAATTAATGGTTCATTTATGTACCGTTATTGTAAAGTGTTACCGTATCATTTCAGATTGGAAATGAAGATGTACTATCTCTGTATCTTGAGATGTTTATTACCAACAAACAGTGTGCGAACCTCGTCTTCCTGATTGTTCCTACACTTCATTCAGTTGTTGGTTAGAAACTAGGTGGTTCAGCTCTTGAATCTCTTGGTCGTTACGCCCAGTTTTCATTGTATGTCATGATTGTTCTTGCCCTCACTTGTCTCTTCAGATGAGGGTGTCTGCTGAAGCAGTGATTCTCAACTGGTGGGCGAATGCCTTTGCGACCCACTTATGGGTCGCAGTGGGCGTTTTGAGTGGGTTGCAGAACATATGCCAAACCGTAATCTTTAGAAGGAAGCCCAGAAATGAACTAATCTTTCAATGTACGTACATCCAGTATTCAATGGCTTCATTATTTCATTGAGTTAAACCCTAATTGTTGCAGCTTTTTGTTTGCTCCATGATATTAACAGTACATGAAGGCATTGTTGATAACTGCAATATTGGTTTATAAATACTGTAATTCATTTTGGGTTGTGACTCAATGACTAATGAGACATGTGGGTCCTAAGGCTAGACCAGTCGAGTACTACTGTGCCAAAGGACTGAATGGGAATCCATATGTTGATCGCTGTCTTTCAGGACACGGTGTGTGTGTGCTCCGGCTCTGAGCTTCTGGGGAGTTCATTAACTACTGTCCACCATGCTGGTGCCAGCACCAACCGTTTGGGCCCGGTTCTCCGCGTGATTGGCGAGCCTATCGATCAGCAGCACTGGAAGCTCTCTCATTACCATTCAGGTGAGCGGAGGCGTCTGTGAGGTCCACGCTCCAGAGTCCAACGTCTGATCAGCCAGACAGCGAGGCCTTTGAGGTGTGCCTGTGTGGTGCGTATTGTTTTTTTTAGTTCAGTCACTGAAGTTGAGCCAAAAAGCTCCCGGAAAAAAGGTGGCACTCAGAGTCTGCTCCACTTGATTATTGTGTTTGCATTGGAGATAAGTCGGCCGCTTTGCACTGTTTGCTTTGGCTGTCTTGTCGCTTTCAATATGCAGACACATTCCCTGTTGCCATCGCACTCCTAGAATCCTCGACATCCGTTTCTGCCGCCGCAAACGGCATGCATAAACCAAGCCCTTCTTGTCCCATTTTTTTGCTAATTACATAAAAGCTTTCTTGTGTTCAATTGCATTCATAGATGTTATGTTTGAATTGGAGTTGACTGCAGCAGTTTCCTTGGATGCACTAAAGAATCCGCTTAAAAAGAATATAGATAAAGGCAGGAGAATAAACATTAGTTTGGGTGTGAGATCTGAATCAACCTTGCGTGAAAGAGTGGTACTTTGGTCTTGCAACTGCGGAGGTTGGTTCATAACAGGAATAATGAAATAAATAAATATATATATATTGATAATACTGAATTGTACAGCAACTGTTCATATACCAACAGCAATCCAAAGTTGTTTCCAGAACATTTTGTTTCGATTTTGCAATGAAATACAATATGAGAAGAGCGCAGAGTAAAACAAATAATGAAACGAACGATTAAACAATGAAGCTATGTTAAAGCTCATGGAGGTAAAAACTAAAAGAATGTCCTGAGCTCATTTTTTCAAATATTTTGTGTTCCATAACTTTTCTGCCTCGTCAATTTTCCCTTCCGTGGGGAAGTCTAAAAGAAAATGTTTAATCATTAGTTTTATTTGCAAAGCGCTCAATGGGCCACTCAAAGACGCTTAACATGGATAAAAGTCACAATGGTATCATAAGACAAAAGGAAAAAATGTAAATGACTATAAAGTCGCATTAAAACATGAATAAAGCAAGTGTGAGACGACAGCAGTGGGGAGAGTTAAACATGAAAAGCATTTTCAAAACTGTACATTTTGAGAGATGTTTTGAAGGAGGTGAGTGGAGGGGGGGGTAGAAATGATTCTTTATTCTGTCTTTTGGAGATGATATGTCATATGTCATGATGTATATATATATGAAATGTATAGAGAGGTGCTAAATAAAAATATAATCCACATTGTGCGTGACAAAAAAAGTCAAAGTAGGAAGTAGTTGAAGTAGGAACAATTAATCCATTAACACCCCTAAATCATTGAAGTGTTTCTCGCGGTTGGAGGTTCTTGAGCATCCATTTCGGTCTCTGCGTGGACCGGTCCCCTTGACGCTGAGTGGGTGAGAGAATAGCCCCGCCAGAACGATAACGTTAGCACCAGCTGAACTACAGGAAAATGCTGTTTTGGTTAGGTGTGTGTGTGTGTGTGTGTGTGTGTGTGTGTGTGTGTGTGTGTGTGTGTGTGTGTGTGTGTGTGTGTGTGTGTGTATTTGCATCTCTCATCAAAAGAACGCCCTGAACAGAAGAAAAAGCAAGCAGGGGCTTTGCTCTACAGAGAGGGAGCAAAGCACCTGCCCCCCCTCCTCCTCTTCTTCCTCACATGGGCTTTACATATTAATAAAGGCACTCTGGAGAAGCACAAGAACCGGAACATGGTTTCTCCATCTGCGCCCGGGGTCTACAGTGCAAGGGCCGTTTTAATGAGTGTTTCTCGTGTGTGTTTTTTTTACTTGACTTTAGCCCGCCTATCGATTTGCTCGCAGCGTCCAAGGTGGTCATTTAACGTAACCTAGCGGCTCACCTCCCCCGGGTGTGAAGTGGTGCCAAGACGTCACAGTACAGGCTCTGATGAGCCAAGGCCGCGAACCACAAGGGCTGATGGTTTGTCTTGATGATTGCCATGACAAAAAAACAAGACAAAAATCAATATCTATCTTCCTTGAGTGTGTGTTTGCTAGATCAGAGAGAATAACAATCAGCAGCAGCACAGAAACTTGACTAGAAAGTCATAAGCAAGATGAATGCGTTGCGTTCACTGCAAACCACTCTTCAAACCGGCTTCTCCTTTTGTAGGGCATTAATGCCAGTGGGACAATGATGACAATATCACTCAATCCCCCTTTCCTTTTTCAAAATTAAAGCGCAGCCACCAAACATGGCAACAGCAAACTGCAAGGATGTCGCTGTACACGAGTTATGTTGTCCCGGCCTCTTTAAATGCTTCAACCTTGATCAAGACAAGTGGACACGGTTCAGTCAGCGTCTGAATTGAATGCAGCCGCCCAGGCAGTTAATATCCACCCGTTCTGTATGCTACAGTATGTGCTCGCCTCAGTTTTTTGCAGTTGCGACAGACAAGCTATTCAAACCAGGCCACAGGTGTCCTTCTTTACTCCACGGCAATTTGTGCTGCACCAGCGCCTGGAAATCCAATGTTTCACTCAGTCCCCGGTAAGCGGAAACAATCACCCAGGCTGAGTGAGCGTTCCCCTATGGCCTTCGGCTTAGCCAGAGTGGCAAGCAGAAAACAAACAGACGTTGCTAGTGCCCAGGATGCATCCATTGGGATACTGTACTGTATACCCATACTTCACTCTATACTGATCCTTTACTTTATCTATGGAGAGGGTCTGTATCGCTTTGATCCGAGACGGATAAGTAGACGCTTTTTCAAGCAGGTGGTGGTGGTAGTGAAGACGGTGCCTGTAGTGGTGGCGACAAAAGTGATGGTGGTGGTGCTGACGGATGTGGAGGATGCGGCAGGTGACGGTGCAGGTGGCAGGTTTGGGGTTGGGACAGTGGTGGTGGTGTTGTGGTATTTACCCAATGTACACACAATGTCATCATTTTCAGCGCCATCCCGTGAACAACGATTCCCCACAAGGCCACGCTGCACTCAACTAAAAAGCCATTCATCTGTCGGGGGGGGGGGAAAGACCCGTCAGGTTTATTTATCGCACACACAGGAGCCATCAGTCCGAGTTCGTGCACTTCTCTCGGCTGCCTCCACCACTCAGGTTAATCACACCGACAGCGTTTCAGTGAGCGAGGAACGTAAAACCATTAAGGCTAAATTGCCGCCACCGCTCCTATAGCTCAGCTGGCCCACGCCTACGCCGCGGCAGGGCGAAAACCCGGTAGCGCCAACATTTAGCGGTTAGCCGTCCGTGTCGCCAGAGACGCTAAGAGACGTGAGAGTGATATTTAACGCAGACGAGGTCCCTTGACGGACCGAGACTCTTTTGTCTCATGAGCGTTTTTCGTTCACTGTTTCCCTGGAGACGTATGAGTAAGTGAGCTTCGTGGAACGATTTGCACATTTACATCGCAATCCCTTCCCCGAACTTTCAATAGCACTAGAGTGCTGCCGCTTAACGGAAGTTCATCGGGCGTTACTCCTCGGCCCCTCGATGTGTTATAATGTGTAGGGGCTCGCTCTCTCGCTTTCTCGCTCTCTCGCTCGCTCACTTTCTCGCTCGCTCACTTTCTCGCTCTCTCGCTTTCTCGCTCTCTCGCTTTCTCGCTCTCACTCTCTTTTACCCTCTCCGTCGATCTCTCTGACAAAGGACATAGGAAGTGAAATAATGTTATATTTCTAAATGAAACTGAGAATAATAAAATACAACAGGGTAAAAATGTGTAAACAGAGTGAAGCCATCTCTCTCTGTCTTGATTTTGAATGTTTTCCAACCAAACAAGGCCGGCATCATTATTTTATAATGAAGCTAGCATTCTGGATAAATATTGGAGAGTTATTGGCAGCCGCCTTAAATGCATACTGTCTACGCAGGCTGCGGAATCAGTCATTCTCCAGGGATGTTAACACACACACGACTCCTCTTTCATCCTCATTGTACACCTTCCCTTTGACGGACAGGGCAGCGCTGTCCTGGAAATGACCTCCCTGCTGGGAGTTTTGGTCTGCTTTTGACAGATTTAGATCGTTGTTCATTTAGCACCCGTGTTTTTTTTTTTAATGTGCCATCATAATTTAGCTTCTCCTACATCAAGCGTAGCTAGCATAATTTCTCGCACTTTACAGTAACACATCAAACACCGTACCCTTATAGGTTTTCATCATGAACAATCTTTATGAACTCTGAATGCAATGTACATTATCATTTTCTCACATGACACTTTAAACGTTACTTTGAAATAAACATTACAAAACCCATTCCATTTTGGTTGGTTTTACCAAAACATGACAACATTAGCTTATCCCGTTCTTCCTGTTTATTGTCCTTCTCGCATGGCTAGGTCCTAAACCCGGCACAACGTGGGTTCAATAGGAAATAACATATGAGCCGGTGGTTTTCATGTCGCTACTTTTCCACCGCTGTGTGTTCTGTTCCGTTCCTCCACGGCGACCTGTCACATGCACTCAGGCTGAGGTGAGACGCCGGCCTCCTGAACCGAAGTACCCCTTCAGTCTGCTCGGACAAGTGCATCATGGGAATAGATCCAAAAACCTCAGGCTTCCACTCCGTGAAACAATTCTCTCTCTCTCTCTCTCTCTCTCTCTCTCTCTCTCTCTCTCTCCCCGCCTCTACAATCTAATAAAAAACAAAATGGACTGGCAAGGAGGAGAGCCCATGTATCTAGAGAGAAAATGTGTTTATCATTCTGGTGGCAATGAATTCAAGATGGCTCTGCGATCTTTCGGGGGCCCTGCACTTAATCAATGTAGTGGAGCAATTGTGGAGGACTGCACTAGCATCTCTCCCTGTGAATGTGTGGGACGGGAGGAAGAATGCCAGTGACAGCTGAAGGAAATCAAGCGGAGGCGACTACCACATCGACCACAAGGGGGCTTTTGGACCCAGCCAGGAGTGTGTGTATATAGTATACACATATATGAACAAACTGCAGGCTAGACAGCTGACACAGAAGTGCTCTGTCACTGTTTCTCAGACACCTGCACATCTGTGCAGTCTGTGGCGGTATGCATAAAGACGTAATCGCAACAGTGACTCATTAATGCATCGCACCACACACACACACACACACACACACACACACACACACACACACACACACACACACACACCTTGAAATACAGAGAACCATGCATGGTCAGTTACACTGTGTTCAGCGGAACATCACAAACAAAAACCAAGTCACACAAGGTCCCCCCCTGTTCAATACGTGTCACACGCGTGTGCCTCGACATCCGTGTGCTGTGTTCCTGTCAATGAAAGGGTTGGCGCTTTTCTGAGGCCTCCCAAAGGTGGCGACAAGGGGCTCAAACAGGCGATCTCGGGGTGAGGGTGGAGGTGGGATGACGGGGGAGGCTACGTCTCCTCCCGCCTAATGAGGGGGTTATTAATTCAAATCAGGGTGAATGATTACCTCATCACTCCCTGTTCTCCGGAGAGATCCCTCTCACTCTTTCACGCTCTCTCTCTCCCTTGCTCTCTCTGTCTTGCTCTCTCTACCTCTCTCTATCTCTCACTCTCTACCTCTTTCTACCTCTCTCCCTTCCTCGCTTTCTCTACCTCTCTCTCCCTCGCCTTCGGTCTCTCTCTCTGTTGCTCTCCTACCACTATTTTTACCTATCTCTCTTCCTAACTCTCTCTCTCCCACGCCCTCGGTATCTCTCTCTCCCTCTTTTCCTTCTACCTCCCTCTTTTTACGTCTCTCTCTCTCTACCTCTCTCTACCTCTCTCTACCGCTCTCTCTCTCTCTCTCTCTCTCTCTCTCTCTCTCTCTCTCTCTCTCTCTCTCTCTCTCTCTCTCTCTCTCTCTCTCTCTCTCTCTCTCTCTCTCTCTCTCTCTCTCTCTCTCTCTCTCTCTCTCTCTCTCTCTCTCTCTCCAACCTGGCGAGGAGGATAATGTCGGCGGCACAGTGGGAGACCAGTTAATATTCTGTATCCGAGAGCAGTTTCAAACTCTGCGATGAAGCCCTACAGAGTGATGGAAACCCAGACCCGGCCATTTTTGTTCTTACAAACAAAACCGCTTTCTTTATGGTTTTGTTTGTTGTTGTTGTTTCTATGGGTTCTTGTCATTGTAATATAAATTCAGTTGTTTTTGGTATTTAATCAGAGAGGCACAAGCACTGTCAAACCCATTATGATGGGTAATTGCATAGAAATTGTATATTTCGGTGAATAGAAGAATGGTATCTTCGTTTAATATCTGCTCTGCTTCATCTTTCAGCAAAGTGGCTGATCTCACACAAGCAGTGGTAAACACTGAACTAATATCCTCACCACCATCTCTGTGCTGAGACTCGTTGCCTAGCAATAAAGTCTCTGATTTTTATGGTCTGTGTGGCTTACGTCCATGAGAAAAACACATCCACCAGGATTAGATTTAGAGTACTGTAACATCCAGTCTTGTTGTGTGTCTCTCTCTCTCTCTCTCTCTGTCTCTGTCTCTGTCTCTGTCTCTGTCTCTCTCTCTCTCTCTCTCTCTCTCTCTCTCTCTCTCTCTCTCTCTCTCTCTCTCTGTGTGTGTCTCTGTCTGTCTCCTTCTCTGAAACAAACAAAAAACCAAAATATCTTTCTATCTCTCTGCGTGTATTCCATGGAGTAGAACATAATGAGGTTGGATGAATGTTGATATCAAATGCAGGAAGGCAAACAAAGGCTTACGCAGTCTTACTTGATGGCTTAATCTATGGAGTGGGTGATGGTAGGTGAGGGGTTTGGTGTGGGGATGGGCAGGCTCACTGCCTCATCAAGCTCAACATCATAACTGCGGTGCGAAACAAAATGTCACATTCCCACACTAAATGTCAGACTAATCAGAGTGTAAGAACCCGGAGGAGGTGTGTGTGTGTGTGGGGGGGGGGGGGGGGGGGGGGAGGAGGGGAGGAGGGGGGGCGTTGCTTTCTACTTCTACCGTCGCAATATCACGCGTGTCTTGAGGTCACATGAGTGACATCACTCAGAACTGGAGTTGGAACTGGAACTTCGTTGGTCTATCCCAATGAGACACCGACCGGTGAAGATGATAACCAGCACTGGAGATCTGTCCCCTCCATCCCTCCCCTGATGCCTCTCGCTCCGTCAGCCTGGTGTAGGAAGAAAACCATGAAGTTATTTATTTATGAACTTCGTAGAGAGAGAGAGAGAGAGAGAGAGAGAGAGAGAGAGAGAGAGAGAGAGATCTTCTGAATGTTAAATTAATTTCATCCCACCCCCCCAGTTTACCAAAGCTGTTCCGCTGAGAGGCCCCTAGGGGGATCTCACAGGCACTCTGTGGCCCCTGCATTGTTAAAACGCTGAACCCTGTATTCTTGACTTCATGCCTGTCTTACTGGACGTGTGTGTGTGGCTGATCGAGGTGTTCTGTAGATTCAGTGGTTTTACGTTGTGAGATTGTTGAATGACTCTAGTTTGACTAAGCGTCTGCATAGATATATCATTAGATTCGATTTGTTTGACTAGATTAGAGTAGATGCATTTAGAATGCGTTTAAATTCAGGATGTGATGATCTGATTGTATAACATTTTATTAATACTATGTATTATTAATGTACAGATCCTTTAACTATGAACGAGATGGAGTAGTACTGACAGTACTGCCACTTTCATCAATGGAATTGGAGTCTGGACAAAGCAAATACCTAATCTTAAATAATATATTCATAATCTATCTTCTAATTTATCTAAGTCTTCGGTGCGATTGGGTCTGCAAGAAAATGAAAACCACAAGGCCGAGAGAGAGAGAGAGAGAGAGAGAGAGAGAGAGAGAGAGAGAGAGAGAGAGAGAGAGAGAGAGAGAGAGAGAGAGAGAGAGAGAGAGAGAGAGAGAGAGAGAGAGAGAGAGAGAGAGAGAGAGAGAGAGAGAGAGAGAGAGAGAGAGAGAGAGAGAGAGAGAGAGAGAGAGAGAGACCGAATTAAGGAGGGGAGAGAGCAAGACCAAGACTGAGCAGAGGGAGAGAGGATGAGAGACCACATACAGTATCTGAATCCGAGAAGAGAAGGGATCTCATTTCCTTCAGGCCAAAAGGCTCAGAAGGATGAATCGACACGGCAGGCTCGAGGCCCTGCTCATCAAATGGAGCGTGAACATCGCTCGCTTCAGATCAAAGACCGCACAGTGCCAGGCGTTCGATAGTCTCAGTGCATTAGAAGGACCACTCCTCTCTCTGCTCGCTCCCTGGCCTCTAACTGGTCCTCATACACTCTCTGGTGCACTGTGATGTCGTATTGTTTTTATATAGGTTATAGATATATGACTACATAGATATAGCATCGGTTTGTCTTTGAGTGGTCCTGCATCATCCTGACTGGTAAAGGTTTCCCTGCTTATTTAATGCATTTGATTTACATTTAGACCAACCTAAAGGAATGTACCCCCTGGGTGACCGAGTGGAGTGGCCCGGTAGAAAACGTCCTCTGAAGGTTGATCAATCAATAATCAGTGTGAATGGGAAACTACCCGTACCGGATCCCATTGGTGAATAGAGTATTCACAGAGACACAGTTGACATACTGAAGAGCTACTGCCAATGCTCAGATCATACACATGGCAACCATTAAAGGACATCTTTACGCATCATACAGAGGGATGTGTAGGAATTATCGTCATACACAAAAAAAAAAAAAACATGAGGAAATTGAAATCGATGATCCGGGAACTTGCTAAGCAGTTCTGCTTTTCATAAAAATATACGAGGCATTCGAGAATATTTTCAGCTGGGCAGGGTATAAATGTTTTATTGCACTGGACCAAAAATAATCACATAACATTACTAAAGGGTCCAATTTTCTCCTTGGATTATGGGATACGCTGAAATAATGAAGTTAACAATTGCTTGATTCTAAATAGTTACGATTGTTGATGTAAGATATGAAGGGGGTTGGGCTATGTCTGTGAGTCTCAGTGAAGTCTCATGAAAGGAAAAGCAGAATGGAAATGTTGAAATGTGCCTTGGTTATGGTCAGATGTTGAAGGTATCATAGTCAGTGGTTGGTCTGTCTTTCAATCTACTGTAGTTTTATTTCTTATTCCTTTTGGTAGAAGTCGAGCACAGATTTCGATTTCACACTATGCTAATAAGTGTTTTAAGAGGCATTTAAAGTAAAAGAGAAATGTGATATAATTAGCAAAAAGTTTTAAGAAAGCATTCACGAAAAACACCTCTCCGGTTGTCGTGACAGAGATTCCGTTTTCCGTGTCCTGCGACATTCTAAAAACAACAGCAAGGCCCAATTGATTAACGGCAGATCATTTTACCCAGCATGCAACGCAGCGGGGCTCTCCTGATGTATGTCCTCTAATTAGAAACAGCCATCTAACGAGCCTCGTTTGGGCTCAGAGAACTAATAAGGGGGAATGTGCCACAGAGGTGAGACCATCTGGCAATTACCCAAGTTACTACACAAGCAGAATTTCCTCGGAGTGTTTCCCAGGGTTAGGCCAAAGGGGTGGGCGGGGGCGCTGGGGGGGGGGGGGGTGCTTACGACCTCGGAAAGAAATAGACAAGTCTTCATTATGTTGAATGTGCCCCCCCCCCCCCCCCCCCCCCCCCACACACACACCTCAATTGATGAAGACTGATCAGAGGTAGAAGACTCCCGCTGTGGGGGTGGGTTTGTTGTGCGTTTGTCGGGTCATAACGGTCAGTGCTTGATGGGAGAGATGTGACACGTCTTTAGCAGAAGGAGCTAAGTGGAGTCCCACACAGGTTAACCCCCCCCCCACCCCCCACCCCCACACACACCTCCACCACCCACCTGTTCAGAAAACCGTACACTGACATCCTGTTGGAGTGTGTATATGTGTGTGTGTGTGTGTGTGTGCGCGCGCGCGCACCTGAGCCTGCCAGCTAACACCAGCCGTTACCATGGTGACTGCCTTTACAGCGCTCACTGTAAAAACAAAAAGTCCGGACGTGACTAAACACTTCTGCATCCTTACCTCGTGGTTTGGAGTGCACACTATCAAACACGGTTGTTGTCCTTCTCTGTGAACCCCGACAGATACATTCTCCTCCGTTGGATACAGAGAAGAATAACAATCGGGCGTCACATGGTCACTGTTGGGTGTCTAACTGAGATTAGCGTTTTATTAATTACCTTATTGGCATCCAATTCACATCCGCAACAAGATGCCGGGGCCAAAATGTCACTCTGAATGAGCTGTAACTGCACACTTAGCTGCTCCGATGCTACGCTGATCCAAGCCAGCCTCCTCCAAACGCCCTCCATCAGCCCAGCCACACTGTAGGTATTTTCTACAGTGTGGATCCATACACTGGAGTGTGTAAAGTGTTTGCAATGTGTGTGTTGTTCACAATGTAGGAGACTGTTTTAAAGCATTGGGTGCTTTATGATGAAGATGGACAGTGGTCATTGAGGAGCAGGTCGGGGGTTAGACAGTGGATACAGAGATAGGTCATTAAGAAGCAAGTAGGGGTTAGACAGTGGATACAGAGACAGGTCATTAAGAAGCAAGTAGGGGTTAGACAGTGGATACAGAGACAGGTCATTAAGAAGCAAGTAGGGGTTAGACAGTGGATACAGAGACAGGTTATTAAGAAGCAAGTAGGGGTTAGACAGTGAATACAGAGACAGGTCATTAAGGAGCAGGTCGGGGTTAGACAGTGGATACAGAGACAGGTAATTAAGAAGCAAGTAGGGGTTAGACAGTGAATAGAGACAGGTCATTAAGGAGCAGGTCGGGGTTAGACAGTGAATACAGAGACAGGTCATTAAGAAGCAAGTAGGGGTTAGACAGTGGATACAGAGAGACAGGTCATTGTGAGGGTGTCAGACATGTTGGTTGTTTGTAGGAAGAATGGGACTGGTAGGGGATCAAACCAAGGAAATCTTGTTAGTCTTAACATGCTGGCCAATGTGATATTCATTTGTTCTGTTGCTGTGTTCTCTGTAATCATTTTGAATCCTTAGAAGTAGCTTCAGTTAATCGATTGAATACTCTATACTTCTTATTTAATAAAGTCTCAATTCCGTTTTTGTGTCTGGGATTAAATTCGTCTCTCAAATTCAATAAAAGAACATAACTCAATAAGTGTATCTAACCAACAATGTACCTCTTTGCTTTACTTCAAACAACACTAATACATTAAGTAAACAAACTACAACAATCCTCATAATTCTGGTCAGGAGTCTCTGGAAGTTCTTCGTTGTTCCCCCCTCTCTCCATTCCTCCCCCATACTTTATATTCTCCTCCCCTTACCTCTCGTGTTAATTGCTTTGGTAACAATTTCATTCAGAGCGCAAGTGGGAAAAATAAACGTGGACGCACTTTTTCAACGGGGGCTTTGTCATGCACTACGCAAATGGAATTCTGTTATTTCTATTTTTGGAGAGAGCGGGAGAGATAACCACAGTGACGGGCCAACAGTTTAGTCAGTCAAATCGCTCGGCCTGCTGGATTTCTTGTTGTCGCTTTAATTGGTTGCATCTTGTGCCTCCGTCAATTCCCTTCCTGTCCTCCTCCACCCGAGTTCTGTCGGGCGGCGAGAGCTGCCACTCAGGACCTCTGTGTACATAATCTGGTCTCGGGTCTTATGAGGACCACACTTGTGAATGCCATGCTTGTGAGGACCATACTTGTGAGTTCCATGCTTGTGAGTTCCATTGTTGTTGACTGCTTGTGGGTTCCGTGCTTGTGAGTTTGATGGCTATTTGTTTCATGCTTGTGAGGACCATGCTTGTGAGGACCATGCCTGTGGGGACCATGCTTGTGGGTTCCATTCTTGTGAGAACCATGCTTGTGAGGATGTCACCAGGACGTCCACTATTTCCCCCAGGTTAGAGCAACACACGTTTGACATGAAGAAAAAATGATGACAGTAGGGAGCCCTTGATTAACCAGTGTGATGGGCTTTGCTTGGGTCTCCACAAGGTACCACATTTCCCAAGTGTCCCTTTGTTGAGAACTCATCCTGATGGTCTTCATCAGTATGAGCGGTACTATATACTATTCCTTCGTATGTACTATATACAACTATATATTGTTCTTGTAACAAAGCTTGTCTTCAACTGTTTGCTTTTATAATGGTCCCCTTGTGTCCTCCTCCCCTTATCCGTACCAATCTAAGCGTATATTTGGTCACGTGCAATACATAAATGTAAATAGTAACTGTTTAATGGCTGTTTATAACCCTTGTAAACATACCACAAAATCAATGATACAACTGCCAATACCATATAAATAAAGGGGCGTGTGATGTGACGTGGCGTTAAAAACAAGCCTTTCTTTGTGTCTTCATTGACCTAAAAGCCTTTCCTGAGCGTTTCATGGCTTTATTGGCACCTGCCATGATTGAAGGATAGTACTTTATTGTGTGTGTGTGTGTGTGTGTGTGTGTGTGTGTGTGTGTGTGTGTGTGTGTGTGTGTGTGTGTGTGTATGTGTATGTGTATGTGTGTGTGTGTGTGTGTGTGTGTGTGTGTGTGCGTGCAATACGTGCGTGTTTCTCAATAGGCCCATCCCATGACATGCAGACAGATGCTAATTGTGCTCAGCGGCAGATTGGACTGTGTGCAAATGGCGCAGGAGGTCCCTAAATGGCCGTGGGTATAATCAATGCAAGCCTCCCAGATGTGAAAGGAGCCAGAGAGTTCCTCTAATGGCTGGCCCAATGAGCTGTGATACAGCCGCCCTGCCCCAAGCCCCTGTATTAACCAGTGGAGTGCATTGTGTTTGGTTCTTCCTAATATACCAGGGTGTGTTCTTCCTGTTGGAGTTAAGGTCGCGTTCTGTAAGGAAAGTTTCTGTAGAAAAAGTGCAAATGTATTTTAATTATTGAATTGGTTGACATTTTTGTACCGTATGTACTGTATTCTGCTGCACAGACATAACATACACTTACACCCAAAAAGTCTATAATGGAAATAAGACAGATTTATTCTGTTTGATCCCTTTGACAATTGTCAGTAAAGAATTTCAATCAATCAACACCATAAACAATGTGTGTGCATGTGCGTGTGTGTGTGTGCGCGAGTGTGTGTGTGTGTGTCACGGTCTCTACACGATCATGCGGCTCTTTTCAATCTAACAACAATATTATTGAGTAAAGGTGAATTAATGTCAGGCGATGAAGATTGAATGACAAACAATGATTTCAGTAAAAAGCTGAGGTTCTCCTTTCATTTTGCAGATTAGGATCCCTTTTTCTACAATACTTTCAACTATTTGGCTTGTTTCTCAGATCACAGTAGCACAGTGTTTTGGTTAAACCCAGTTACCTTTTATTGTTATACTCTTAAAGGATTATGCAAATTGTATCCGTTACCAACCTTATCAGCTTTTAAGTCGCTGCTCTTTACAAAAACACACTTTACACGCCAAAGCAGCATCTCGAGATGTTTTATATGGCGTACCATGACGTACTTCTTGTCACTTGGGGAGGTATGTCTCTAATCAATGAAGCCACAGCAAGGATTTTGTCTACGGTGGCACAGTATCTTGAATACTGTAGGCCTACATTGAAATCGAAAAAAACTATCAAATGTGTCTGTGTGTGTGTGTGTGTGTGTGTGTGTGTGTGTGTGTGTGTGTGTGTGTGTGTGTGTGTGTGTGTGTGTGTGTGTGTGTGTGTGTGTGGGACCAGTCTTTGGTTTACATAATGACATTATGTAGGGCATGGGCTGCCAGAAGCAATTCTCTCTCTTTTCAGCTCTTCATAGAGTGAATGAAGTGGATCTATTTAAGGAAGTGGGTTAGTAGTGAGGGGCAACAGCTTGATTCACAGAATCAACACATATTTGTTAGGATGTTTATTGATTTCTCAAGAACCCCCCCCCCCCCCCCCCCCCCCCCGTCCGTCCGTCCGTCCCCCTTCATCCAGAGTGGTGGATCCTCTTCATTCTGCTGCAGGCATGGGTGTATCGTACGAGAGCGTGAATCGGATTGCAGGCTCTGCATTCGAGGTTGCATTTGTCCTTTGAAATTTCGCAAATATGTTGTTTTTTGTTTTTGTGTATGGTTTTATTTTTAGACCGTGAGTAGGTAGCCCTGTCAATGTTTTTGAGGTGGATGTCTCGTTAGCCAAAGATGTGGGTTTCAAGATTTCACAGGTTTTTTCCCAAAGTACAATAATAGTAATTCGAAAAGCAGGAATTGTTTTGCTTGATAACACTTCTGACAGCCTGTAACAGCAATGATATAAACATGCCTCAGATATGCACCTGTTTAACCAAATCTAGTTGCAATCGGATAGCTACCGTGAATGATCTTAATTCACTTGAATTGCTTTTCGACGAAAACCAGAGCATTCACAGTTGAATGAATTCTCTCCCATTATTCTCAACGTGCCAGTAAAGTATTATTGGACTTGTCCTTGAAACCCACTTGCAGGGTTTTTGTAAAGTCTTTCAATGACTCCCCCAGAACGGAAGTCCGGAGCTGATTTACATCTGAAAACATCCTCACCTCACACACTCACACACGCAGCCCGTGCCACACAAAAATGAACACCGAATCACAGAACAAATGAAAAACAACTGTACAATTTACTGGGGTTGCCTATTCCTGGGTGGGTGGGTGGGTGGGTGCACGTGTACGTGCATACGTACGTGTGTGTGTGTGTGTGTGTGTTTGTGAAAGCTTTCAAGCGGTGTGTGCGTGTGTGTACATTGTGTGTGTCCATGTGTTTGATCTGCGTGTCTGTCTGTGTGTGTGTGTGTATGTGTGTGTCTGTGTATGTGTATGTGTGTGTCTGTGTGTATGTGTGCGTGGACATGCATGCAGGTAGCCGGGGGCATGTACCCCTTCAACATGACAGGCAGCTTGCGTTCTTGGCCACCGTTAACCACCCGTCTGATTACGGCTCGAGCTCCAGTCAGAACGTGTCGCTTTAAATCAGGATTGATAAGAGATTATTCAAAGTGGTGAATCGCAGCTCGCGTAGGCGCCACAACGAGCGGGGGGTGGGGGGGGGGGGGAAAGGAGCCCTTCTGAAGGCTGATTTTCCAGTGTGTTCCAAGCGCTTCCGGTGGCACGCAGGGGGGCAGCCAGAGAGGTGGGCGTTTGGCCGCTTCACTGCCAAAATGTGTCCACCATCGTGGTGGTTTTGTTACACAGCATTATAATGGCACTTGTACACACAAATGTGAGGGGAGTTTCCAAATGAAGCCACCACGGGGGATTCATCTGAGACATGTTGTATTTGTTTTTTTACAATTGAGGGTTTTTATTTAGCGTATGCTTTTATTCAAAACGACATACAGTTTCAATGTCATGTCGTTAATGAGCAGGTATGGGTCAGGGCATTTTGTTCAAGGGTGCCTCCAGGTAGGCTGCGAAACGTCGGGATTCGAACCCAGGACGTTTTGACGCCAACCACAATATGTGGTTGGCAAAGTTTCCAACTGGAAACGTTGATGAGGCTGCAGGTGATGTGTCTGACTGGATCTTAACTGACAGACAGAAGGACAGAGAGATTGAACCCCTGCATATGCACCTCTCATCTAAGTTCTTCTGTCCTCTTTCACCAAGGTCTGTAAGGCCTCAGGTAAACGCCATCTGGACATTAATGAGAGGATAGTCATTAGTCTGATGGCAGACCAGCTCAAATCAAGGCGTTTCACTTTCTTTTGCTTCATATTTGTTTAGACCAATCATGTTACTGAAGGCGGCGACCTGTAAGTGCCTAATTGGCTAACATCAAACACAAACTCGGCCAGCAGTAGTAAACTGTAAACAAGTGTCTGTAAAGGTTTCAAATAAACACAGTGTAAACTGGCCGCTGTAGAAATGTACTTATTAGAATCCCCTTCTGAAAGCCTCATCCACTCGTGCGAGTTAATTTCTCTTCTATAGAAAATCTATTTTGGTTTCCGGCCCAGGCTCTGTGCCTTCTCCCCTCAGAAGTTCTGTAATAACATAGCAGGACTGCATGATCCCAGATTAACGAGAGGTGGTTTATTCAGATTACCTGCCTTGGTTTCACACAATAGTCCCCAAATTAAGAGTATATATTATATAGTATATTGGTCAAAGGAGGTTGGTGATATTTCCCTCCCACCGCTTAATTACGTGTTTCTGTTCATTCATTCATTTATCAAGGAATTTGTCTAAAACGCTGCTCCCAAATCGATGCATCCAATCATCTGTAGTATAAATTAGTTGTCACACTGGTCAAGTGGGATCGATGTCTGAGATTGATGGTCAGGGATGAACTGGGATTAGCAGAAGCTTCTAAACGAATGGAAACTCTCATGTCAGGTCCCTTGGCTCTGTAGCTGTTAGTTGAATCAATGTTTTACTTAGTTGGGGGTTTGTCACAAAAAAAAGAAGGATTTTTGTTCTTAGTCTTGTTTATGTTATTAATGTGTCTTCCTTTGAAGGCCATTACAGTTGGTTTGACTGTAATGCTGGCTTCCTAATGGGAAGTTGCATTGAGAAGCAGCAACTACTAAATTAAAAGATTTATCCAATAATAGCATTAACAACAACAACAACAACACAACCGTAGTGTTATAAAATAATACAGGATTTGTTTCTGACGATACTTTTGGTACACTAAATTAACTGTAGGTCTTTCTGGATGAAAGTGTGCTCAGCGACGTAATACTATTAAACAGTAGCATTAAACAGTACTACTGTAATGTACTACTATGTGAGTTTGTTCTGTGCGTATGATTGGACGGTGTATCAACCACCTCCTCTCATCTCCGGGGCTGCGTTCCCCAGCGAGACTCTCTACACGACGTGTAAAAGAGTTGCACCGCTACATTCATCCCTGTGCCGTGTAATCATGCATGTATGTACACCCCCCCCCAGCCCAACCCTTGACCCCCGGGCCGGACCAGGCTCTGGTGGCCTGCAGACCACCAGTCGATCCTCCCTGGTTGTGCATCACGGACCTCCGGAGGGTCTGTTCAGATTGGGTCCGTTCGTCTCCTCTAATCATCCTGCATGAATTCCCCTCCGCTGTCGTCTCCATTTATAATTCCCATGCGTTAGTCCACACAACTGGCCCCTAACTGGGCTCTGGGCAGACCGCAGGATACGTAGGATTGATTCGGACTGGTGGTTATTCATCAGCCATTTTGTATTTTTATATTTATTAATTTATTATTTGATTTACTGCTGGCCAGATTTATTGGAAGGTAAGCGGACCTTGGGGGGGGGGGGGGTGGGGGGGGGGGTGGGGGGGGGGGGTTGTCACTGGATACAGAGCAGCAGTGGAGGGAGGCTGTTCTTCCTACACCTGCCTGTTAGTCAAGACCCAGGACCCCCACCCACTGCTACCTCACCCCCAGCTTGTTAGTCAAGAGTCAGACCCCCACCCACTGCTACCTCACACCCACCTTGTTAGTCAAGAGTCAGACCCCCACCCACTGCTACCTCACCCCCAGCTTGTTAGTCAAGAGTCAGACCCCCACCCACTGCTACCTCACCCCCAGCCTGTTAGTCAAGAGTCAGACCCCCACCCACTGCTACCTCACCCCCAGCCTGTTAGTCAAGAGTCAGACCCCCACCCACTGCTACCTCACCCCCAGCTTGTTAGTCAAGAGTCAGACCCCCACCCACTGCTACTTCACCCCCAGCCTGTTAGTCAAGAGTCAGACCCCCACCCACTGCTACCTCACCCCCAGCCTGTTAGTCAAGAGTCAGACCCCCACCCACTGCTACTTCACCCCCAGCCTGTTAGTCAAGAGTCAGACCCCCACCCACTGCTACCTCACCCCCAGCCTGTTAGTCAAGAGTCAGACCCCCACCCACTGCTACCTCACCCCCAGCCTGTTAGTCAAGAGTCAGACCCCCACCCACTGCTACCTCACCCCCAGCCTGTTAGTCAAGAGTCAGACCCCCACCCACTGCTACCTCACCCCCAGCTTGTTAGTCAAGAGTCAGACCCCCACCCACTGCTACCTCACCCCCAGCCTGTTAGTCAAGAGTCAGACCCCCACCCACTGCTACCTCACCCCCAGCTTGTTAGTCAAGAGTCAGACCCCCACCCACTGCTACTTCACCCCCAGCCTGTTAGTCAAGAGTCAGACCCCCACCCACTGCTACCTCACCCCCAGCCTGTTAGTCAAGAGTCAGACCCCCACCCACTGCTACTTCACCCCCAGCCTGGTAGTCAAGAGTCAGACCCCCACCCACTGCTACCTCACCCCCAGCCTGTTAGTCAAGAGTCAGACCCCCACCCACTGCTACCTCACCCCCAGCCTGTTAGTCAAGGGTCAGACCCCCACCCACTGCTACCTCACCCCCAGCCTGTTAGTAAAGAGCCAGGACCCCCACCCACTGCTACCTCACCCCCAGCCTGTTAGTAAAGAGCCAGGACCCCCACCCACTGCCTGTGTGGGTCTCCGTGGGACTATTGAGCAGTATAACATCTTGCATCTAACTTCCATGTGCGTTTTGGGGGAGCGGGGGGAACAGCTTGGTTAAGAGGAAAGCTAGACGCGCGTGTGCGTGTGTGTGTGTGTGTGTGTATGTATGTGTGTGTGTGTGTGTGTGTGTGTGTGTGTGTGTGTGTGTGTGTGTGTGTGTGTGTGTGTGTGTGAATAGAGAGGGAATGTGAGATGGAGTGAGAGAGAGATTGGGAGATGGAGTGAGAGAGAGATTGGGAGATGGAGTGAGAGAGAGATTGAGATGGGGAGAGACCTTGAGGGAGCGAGAGAGGCAATCTAGAAACGACGTCCAGTGTCAGGCCTGGGCTGATAAGGTCTTTTTTTCCTTGCGAGTTACACAGCACCGTCCTTTCATTTCCGTGTACCTCTCCTCCCTTGTCTTGTTTTTTTCCTCTTTCGACCCCCTTGTAAGCTCTCTGAAGTCTCTCTCTCTCTCTCTCTCTCTCTCTCTCTCTCTCTCTCTCTCTCTCTCTCTCTCTCTCTCTCTCTCTCTCTCGCTCTCGCTCTCTCCCTGAGCACCTCTGCTGCTCTCTCTTTACACTTTCGCCATTCCCCCACCTTCTCCTCTCCGTGGCTTCTGTCCACCTTTCCCACTTCATACAACCCGGAAAGGAAAATTACCAACAACATCTCACCAAAACCTCTGATCTGCCCAAGGCCAAAAAATAAATGGGTTTGATGGGCAACACAGACGTAGAGAATGAAAAGAAAGACAAATTATAAAGATAGATCTAGAAATGAAATGAAAGATGTGTTCTTGTATTTCTTTATTTCTAATATGTGCTCCATTTAGTTTATGTCCTATTTATGAAGGCAGCATGTAAAATAGGATTGCATGGCCATGTGGGGCACGGATAGAAAATATCCGTGAGTGTGTGTGGTAGGCAGTATTATATATTCCAGCTCTTATATAAGTACTGTTATTGTGTACTGATGTGTTGCAATGGTTCCTTTTCAGCCTGATCCTCAACGTTGGTTATAAATGGACCTGTTTCATTTGTGTACTAAACCTGCATGTTCTTTAGGATGTGTATAAGGTTGATGAAGCTGTCATCATCAGATGTTTAGAAACCTAATAGAAAATTAAAGTAAACCATTTTTTATCTTGAGTTGAAAATTGTTA
Organism: Lota lota; assembly: GCA_026745465.1. Classification (NCBI taxonomy): domain Eukaryota; kingdom Metazoa; phylum Chordata; class Actinopteri; order Gadiformes; family Lotidae; genus Lota; species Lota lota. The sequence continues at coordinate 1,186,934 of JACYXH010000555.1, read as the reverse complement.
GACCAAATCCTAATCATGGACTAAAGCCTTTACGGTCTTCAATTAAAGGTTTGTTAATCACTTGTATAACGCTTACTAGAAGAGATTGATGCTAAAGACAGCATGCAGAAAGATCCTTGTCCGCCTATACTCCAGTTTTCATCTGCTATTGGTTGAAACATTCCTGGCTGTGTCTGATTAGATATCGGATTGCATTGTTATTTTGTGCAATTATTGTGTACCTTTGAATTTGTTGAAGTGGCCAAGTTAGACCCCAGCTGTTCAATTATCTGTGCAGGTGGGCAATAAGGAGCATATTGAATGTGCAGTTTAAAAGAGAAAACACGAAACAATTAAGGCAAGATTGGAACCCAGTTCAGCATTTTGTCAATAACACAGCAGAGGTTGACTAAAGTCCACCTTGCAAGGGTTTTTACCGGATCACACTTAGAAATATGGAAATAAGCACACTATATTTGGGGGGGGGGGGGGGGGGGGGGGGGGTGTTCTCCTCACCTGTGTCTGAGAATATATGAAGATAACTGCTAGGAAATAGGGTATAATTAAGTGAGGTGTAGCTCTGCTATAAGTTAGTCATTATAAAGCGATCACTGACCTCGCAGACTGTGAGACGGAGCTCTCGCTCTGCGGCGACAGTCTCAGCTGAAACCATTTAGAGAGAGTAGCTTTGTGCAAAGCTCATGTTAAATGGCTGTAGGAAGTAGCAAGAATACACAAAGGCAAACACACACACATATTAGCATACACATACAAACACACACGTACAGACACACACACACACACACACACACAGCCCTAAACACACATCCATGCACACTCCTACAGTATTTTGATCTTGAGTTTTCAACACTCCAATTGACATGTAGACACACATATATGAACATACACACACACACACACACACACACACACACACACACACATATGAACATGCATATACACGCACACGTACAGACACATACACACAAACACAGCCCTAAACAAACATCTACATCCACTCCACACACACACACACACACACACACACACACACACACACACACACACACACACACACACACACACACACACACACACACATACAGCTTTAAGATCTTGTATACACTCCCGTGCACACACGCATGCACATACATAGACACACACAAACACACATTTTGAACACATACATCGATTATGTAGCTGCAGACACACACAACAAAACAGGGCTGCAGAGCTTTATGCAGACATGTGTACACATGCACCGAAACGAGGCTGTCTTTCTGAAGCAGAAGTCATGGTACTGGGAGATGATCTCCCTGAGATGTATCTTTATAATAGCCTATAAATACGAAGGCCCCAGAGGTGTGACCGCCGCCCAGCGCCCCTCTGAAACACGCCGTTCAATTAAAGGTTCCGCCGCGCTGCTTCGCCTCCCCCTTCAGGCGCTGCGCGGAACTTATTACGATGGAGGATAGACCTCACCTAATCAATAGGTTACGCCTCACTACCTACCTCCCTACCTTTTTTATACCGTGTTATTGATGTAGCAATCCGGATGTAACATGCTATTCTGTTGTTGCTGAGTCCACACATATATTAATGAAGGGATACGCAAAGGAAGGGTAATAATAGGTCGTAGGGTTGTAATACATTCCATTATGACACTTTCATTTATTGTTAATAGCGGTGTAAAAACTGTTCTGTGCCCTAAGGTGCTTGCACACATCGGGTCACTGGTTGGTGGTTGTTGGCTGTTGTGGGATGAAGTTTATTTTTTGTCGAATCGGTGTTTGCCGATTTCGGCCAGCGTTCTTGCTGTTTGATGGGCCAGTGTTGTTGGAGAAGTGTTCAGGCATCTTAAGGTGTCGACTTAACTATAGACTCGGAATGTTAGACTCGATCGGAATTGTTAACGATTTTGTGAGGATAAATGCCAAATAAATGTGCTGGCATATCTTGTTGGTCCCTCTGTATTGTTTATTTATCTGATGTTGTCGTGACTCCACATCTGTTAAATACTGTGTCAACCTTGGGGATTGAAAATACCTGAATTGATTTAAAGTGGACGTTTTACATGAAATCATATAAACCACGATGAGATTAGCGAAACCTCTCTTAGGTAGGCCACCGTTTGTAAACACGTAGCAGTCCAACAGAGAAAGGTGCAAGTGATGGGGGCTGTTCCTTTGTGTGTGTTATCTTAAATCCTCCATCCCTAAGCCAACACGTGAGATGTGTAGCTGTGCTCCACGCTTTAAAGATTCGGGGTGTTTTCTAAACAGGTGGCTGTATGTGTGTTGAAATTATGCAAGAAATATGTGGGGGTGGGTGGGGGGGGTTCCCTTCCTCACATGGCACACACATGACACACTTACACCCAAAGACACACATATAGATAGATAGATAGATACTAGATAGATGATTGATTGATAGATAGATAGATAGATAGATACACAAAAACCAAGACACATACAAAGAAATAGATGCACGCAGACACATACACACACACATATATAAGCACACACACTCGCCCAGTCACACGTGCACGTATACATATGCATACATTACATACAAACACATATGCATACAAATATATGGATTGCCTTTATTCCTCCATTTCCTTGGTATCTTGTTCAAAGCTGCTTTCTCCCATACTGCTTTAACCCATATCTAGCAATAAGCTCTTACCCAATCTGCTCCTAATGGCATGTGAATACACTATAGGCTGAATACAAGTACAAGACTAAATTGTATAGTAAATTAAACAATATTGATAAATAAAAAAGATCCTAATTCCTTCAGATATGTAGTTATTCTTTCCTGCATATGCATATTCTCAGTCTCATAGCCGGGTATCACTCTGAAATACGGTATTGTCTCAGATATTCTTTCATTGCAGATAAACAAATGTGGCAGAGTTTGTGTACTTATTCTTCCCTGAGGGCTGCTGCTACACGGGATGCTAAGGCATATGCTAACATATTAGCCTGAATTTAAAAACAAACACTGTCTCTGTAACAACTGTTGGGACTAAGACAATGGCGCAGGAGATGTCCATATTTTATTTTTGTTTGGAAGATATTATAACTCTGCCTGAAGACATCTCACTGACTCCATTACCAGTTTTCTGTTCTTCTTCATAACAGCTTGAAGCAGTTCATACAAAGTGCTCCGAGGTTGGTATAAAGACGGTGAGCAACCATTATACCAGTGAAAAGCGTGCGTAGCGGTTATTGGCTTTTATTGGCGTATGGGTGGTGGTGGCGTGCCCCGTGTGTCACCAGACATGTTGCTGACATGTTCATTCAACCACCCTACCTCTGGGGTTTCCTATTGGCTGTCAGAGCTGTCAACTCTGACCCCTGACCTCAGACCTGTGGTCCTATATCCATGGGGTGGGGTGGGAGCGTATAGCGTGTGTGTGTGTGTGTGTGTGTGTGTGTGTGTGTGCGTGCCTGTATGTGTGTACATCTGCATGCATATGTATGCATATGTATAAAAACATGCGTGTGTGAGTGTGTTAAGGGTGACAAGCCGTAAACCACCTTCATGTCTCCAAATGGCCTGCCACTCATATGCTAATCACGTACAAATGATCATGTCCTTCCTGGTAATTAGTGTCAATAGTCAGGAGGTAGTTAGAGTGCAATCCTACTCCTCCACCTAGCATGCCTTCATGCTGCCTTATTCACCTAGCAGCCATCTTGGTTCCATACGCTAGCTGGGTGGTGGAACTGAATGTGGGCTTCTGCATTTATGACAGTTCAAACAAAGATGGACAGACAGACAGACAGACAGACAGACAGACAGACAGACAGACAGACAGACTATCCAGCAGGTTGCAGGTCAGATGGGCAGAGCCATCCAACAGACAGACAGACCGAACAGACAGTTATCTACATACATGTTCAGCTCATCTGTCCTGGTCCAGGGTTCATCCGAAGTAGTTCTGAAGCGCAGTCATAAAATGAACGATTTCATTACGTGCCCATCTGCCCAGTGAAAGCCGGTAATGAACAGATGCATCTCTGGGCTTTTATAGCGATGGCGGGAGAGTGCATAAATTAATGCATGAGGGCCTTTTCCACGTGTTTTACCAAATTAAAAGTACACCACTAAGATGGCTGAGAGCATCTTTCAGCAGAGGTTGAAAGCCTGTGTGTGTAAGTGCTGGAACACAGAGCGGGTTTATGGATGTTAATGGCATAGCTGGTGGATTCTGTATTGTCTTGGAATGCGTTTGGGTGGAATACATCACATCCGCAGCTCTGTTGGCCCCTTGTCAAAAACCAGCTTTTATTGTGTTAATATCACAGCAGTCGCACCCACATGTCGCCCAAAAATAAAGACGAGCGACATCATCTAATTCCGCCTGGAGGTTCAAACTCTTTATCCATAACCAGTCAAATGAAGACGACAAGAATAGCATGAGCACCGACTCGAAGCACTGGGACGCCCTTTGGGATGTATAGGCTCGCCTTTCCACTGAAATGACGTAATTATTATTCTTTTGGACCTAAGTGATTTGTTTGATGTTGCGTCTTCTCACTTTAGCTCCCGGTTTCATTCTCAGGTCCCTTCGAACGCACACGTTGGCTGACGTTTGACGGGTGTTACATCACACCATCAATTTTTTGAATCCCGTAGCGTTTGAGAATAAGACAACATATCTCCTTCCACCGAGTGAGGCTCATTATTTCACAGGCAGTGGCGTTGGATGAGAGCAAGGAAGCAGAATCCCCTGCCAACTGTCAGAAGTGCTGGGATTCACTTTAAGTTGGCCGCCATCTTTCTTTTTCGGTTCTTCCTCTGACTTCTTCTACTCTCCTGTCTTTTCCTTTAGCATTTGTGTGTGTGTGTGTGTGTGTGTGTGTGTCTCTCTCTCTCTCCTTGATCTTATTTATCTCTCTCTACCACGGCTGTCACCATGTTTAGCTTAACTAAGCTGAGACTACAGGTGAGAGTTTCAGCACATGCCAGTGAGAAGTTCCTCACCACAGAAGAGCCACACCTGCTCTATACAGCCATGTGTTTATGTTCCTCTCCTCTCTACTCACCTTCTCTCTTTATAAATATCTCCCCCTCTTCCTTTATCTCTCACACACTCACACACACACTCCCTTTCTCTTCCACCTCCTCTCTAATTCTTCCCTGTATCTCTCTCCCCTCACTCGCTCTCTCCCTCTCTCTCTTTCTCCTCTTTCACATAGGGTACGTCTCTATCTTGCTCCATTTCCCTCTCTTGTTATATATAGGGTCTCTTTCTCCCCCCTCGCCCTCTAATTCTTTCTCTCGCTCTATCCTTTTCTCTCTTGCTCTCTCTATCCCTCTATATAAACAGTACACAGTTTATCTTTCCCTCTCTCCCTCCCTCCTCCTTTTCTCTCCCCCTCCCACCCTCCCTTCCTCCCTCCCTCCCTGCCTCCTTCGTCATCGTGAGAGAGATCATTTACAGTGGATGGGGGTTTCGTGGGGTTGATTTCGCCTCCGTGCGGGTGAGTCTTGCCTCCCTCCCTGCCTCTCTCTCTCTCTCTCTCTCCCCTTCCCACCGTCTATGTAGGGCAGGCCCTGGGTTTAATGAGCCGCGAGCAGCTGACGCTCTGCGCTCCGACGTAGCCCACACAATCTTGTTAAAGCATGCAGCTAATCGGAGAAGGAAGCACTATTTGCAGGCAAGTAGGTCTTTCATCCTCTCCCCTCCTTTTATACTCCTTTTGCGAGAGCACGCACACCCGTGCTAAATGGCAGAGGCTTCTCTCCTCCACACACACACACACACACACACACACACACACACACACACACACACACACACACACACACACACACACACACACAATCAGAGGTTAGTTAATAAACTTGTGTTCCCAGCGCCGGTGTGTTTTTGCCATTTGCCTTGGAATGTGTGTGGGAAATAAGAGGGTATTCTCTCGCATCGACAGAACAAATGAAATCTCAATGGATTTTTCAATTAGCTGCAGTTCCTCTGCCGTGCTGGATCTCAGCATGGGCCGGCGGGGCTGCTGCCAACGTGGCGTTCCGGAGCGGTAGGAGAAGCCAACAACAGCAGCAGCAAACTTTGATTCATCAGCGGCGCCTTCATTCTCTTCCAAAGTCCTCCCCTCATATGCAGCGAACACACACACACACACACACACACACACACACACACACACACACACAGAGGCATATAGACATAAACATGCACACACAGGATCAAGGATGCCTACTATACGTAGGATTCAGAAAGTGGGGTTCGAAACCAAGACACCCTCATCGTGTGTGTGTGTGTGTGTGTGTGTGTGTGTGGTTTTTAAGATAACCTGACTGTTGCCATCATTCTACGGTCAACAGGTCTGCTGCCCTTGCTGTATCCATGCCATCCATCTCGTGTTGAACACATCAGAACATCCTCCGTGTTCTCTGTTACAACACAGAGCTGCTGTCAGCGTTTCATCATAAAAACACACAAAGCACAAATCCGGATCAAATCTCTGTGAAGCCGAAAGAGAGAGCGACTCCCACGGTGTGCTTGGTTTTCTTTTGTCAGACAGGATAACATACAGTATCGCTGCTGATACGCCCTTAGACACGCTTCCATGGAACAACGGTGCTCAGGAAACATACAACATAGAAAAGAACACAAAACAACATGGTTAAACCTTTCCAATACCTGTCTACTTATACATAACAACAGCATTGCTCGTCCTGTGATTCTGGCTTTCAATTAAACCGTTGACTGCACGTGTCATGCTACAGGTGTTCCTTAGAAAATAATGTCCCATTCTTCTAAAGACGCTGTTGTTCTCCACTTTCCTCTCCTGGATAAACGAGACGTGTCGGAGGACGTTTCTTGAGTTCGGCAGGAACCGGTCTTTAAATGCAGATGTGTCTGTGTTTGATGTTTGAAGACGGCTGTACAGCGATTCTGTCATGTTGCAAGTGCGCACTATGCACACGGCCTTCCATATGCATCTCCCATGAACTAAACATGTACGCGCGTTTTGGGTTTTGGTTGATTTGGCAACACTGCCATCTCATGGCAGTTGAACAAAAAACAACAATTTAGGTTTCTTTAATACAAAGTCATAGAACGAATAACGCTTTGATGCACAAGAAAAACCTGATCACAAATGAATCTAGTAACTATTTGAACTATATGAATACGACGATTAATAATCAAATAATTATTTGTATTTTAAATAATTAAAATATTTTTAATATTTTTAAATATTTTAAATAAATATTTTATTTGTATTTCAAACATATCTTGATTGTCTTCATCATAACAGCTGATTTGTTATAAAACTCTGCTATTTGACCAATGGTCTAATTTGGTTATTTTTGTGAATTGTACACTTTTGCTAGAAATGAAAAGATACACAGCACACGATAATTATGTTGACATGGTAATGCACATACACATAGACAAATATTCAATATGTCTGTCTCTATATATTTCTATTGAATCGTTATATTTACATGTAATACATTATAATCATTACATTTTAATATTTTATTTTATTAGGGACGTCGTCCCGTCCCATCATCTATTTCTGGCAGGCAACCCTCGGGGCCCTTGCTCTTCTGAGGTTCTTCGCTGAACTGTGAAGAGATGAAGTGCAAAGGGGCGGGAAGTGGCGCTCAACTTTCCTCAGAGTGATGAAACACCCATTCATCTGTGTGTGTGTGTGTGTGTGTGTGTGTGTGTGTGTGCGTGTGCGTGTGCGTGCATGAGCCTGTGAACAGAAAAAAATCTCCTGACTCACAAGAATGTAAGCCCCTCTCTATCCCCACGACGACCTCCACTCTCCCCTGATCCCCTTCCTCTCCCCCTGCCTCCCTCCCCCTTTCCTTACTTCTCTCTCTACCTCAGTCTGACAGCTCCACGCTCCTCCACCCCTCTCCTCTCCTCCCTGTCTCCTCCTCTTCCTCCTCTTCCTGCTACACTCTCCCCTGCTGCTCCTCCCCCTCTGTCTCCTTCACCTCCTTGGCGTTCCCCTTCCGACTCCCGCGCCGGAGAAACCAGAGCCAGACCGCGGCTCTCCGAGCCCCGGGCCCCCTGCGGAGGCTGGCGCCGCCCGCTGCACCACGGCGAGCCGGTGCAGCTCCAGCAGAACCACCAGCAGGTTCTCGCAGGTGAAGAAGATCACGCGCTGGTTGAGCAGTCTCAGGCTGATGAGCAGGTAGAGGCGGTAGAAGAGAAAGGGGCCGTCCTGGGGCACTACCGTCAGCAGCAGGCCCCACGACTCGCTGGTGCAGCACGGGGCCGGCGGGGGGGCCTCTGGAGCCCCGGAGCTCCCCGTCGAGGCGGTTTCCGTCGGGGGTGGGGGGGGGGGGGGGGGACGGAACCAATCAAACATTTGATTGGTTCAAAATGGTGTCAGTCGATGAAATCACTTGGCACCAATTTAAGCCAGTCAGAAACAGCGATTGCGGTGACCTTACTATACCAGATACGGTGTCCTGGTGTAGCTATTTAGTGGTTTAGCAGACACTTTTATCCGAAGTGAATTCAGATACGTTTCATTAAGGAGCAGGTAGGGGTAAGGGCGTCTTGCTCAAGGATGCCTACAAGTAGGCTGCGGACATTGGGGGATCAAACCCAGTACCTTTCAAGTCAAACACCCTAGGACTAGACTACTTAGCCCCTGGTCTGATGTTTCTCTTAAATGGTAGGTTTATTTTATTTCATATGCTTTTTCGAGGCAACGCCTAATGGAAGTAAATTATGCATTCACTTGTGGCTAATGTATATTAACATTTTAGGCAAGCTTTTAGGGAGATGTTCAGTAGCCTACTTGGGGAAATTCCAAATGATGAATAACACACAAGAATGATAAAAACATAATATGAGCCGAAGCTTGTGATTTTGTTCTTTGTGAATGAACAGCTCCACTCAGCTCAGCCTGTAATGACACAGCCCTCTTATCTACTATCGCATGCTAGTTAATTTGGTAATGTCCCAAAAAAGCCTCGTCTTCAAGATGCAATGCCTCAAGTACTGCCAGAAAGAAAATAAGAGTCTGAATCTTCCCAAAGTGAAATGGTGATAAAGACATAAGGTGGCCACAAGGGAACATCTACAGGAAAGTGTCTGAGCATTTGAGAGTCCTGCATATCTTTATTTTATTTTACATTTGTGGTTATCTATTTGTTCTTTATTGTTATTTTAGCCTTACCACTTATGCATCAATATACCTACTTCAACTATCTACATACCTACCTAACCTACCCACATACCTACCCATAACCCCACCAACCAAAGTACTATCTACCAACCGTCAATCAACTAATCTACCTCCCTCCTTCCCTCCCTCCCTCCTACCCTACTCTCTCTCCCTACCTCCCTCCTACACTACTCTTCCTCAAACCTACCCCACCTACTCCCCTCCCTCCTACTCTACCTCCCTTCTACCCTACTCTCCCTTCCTCCCTCCTACCCTACTCTTCCTCCCTCCCTCCTACCCTACTCTCCCTTCCTCCCTCCTACCCTACTCTTCCTCCCTCCCTCTTACCCTACTCTTCCTCCCTCCCTACTACCCTACTCTCTCTCCCTACCTCCCTCCACCACGGCCAACACCGACTCCACCAACGCCACCAACCACACTAATACCACCACAAACACTACCACCAACACCACAACAACCCAGCCCACCTCCCCCCCAAAAAAGAAGCATCCTATTTCAGACAGCTAATTATTCTCATCATATGTGCAAATCCCACATGACAGTGCAAAGCCTTCTCCATGAGGGGAGAACTTCAAAGTCTCTGAGACTCTGAGAGAGAGAGAGAGAGAGAGAGAGAGAGAGAGAGAGAGAGAGAGAGAGAGAGAGAGAGAGAGAGAGAGAGAGAGAGAGAGAGAGAGAGAGAGAGAGAGAGAGAGAGAGAGAGAGAGAGAGAGAGAGAGAGAGAGAGAGAGAGAGAGAGAGAGAGAGAGAGAGAGAGAGAGAGAGAGAGAGACAGCAGATGCAGGGAGAGGCTGCCACTGTATGACTGAGTTTGGGAAATGCTTGAATGCAGGAAGATGATACTGCTGAATGCACCATGCTGTGCTGATGAGCTAGGCTTGTCTCACCGACTGTGACATTGGCTTATGTTTACTCAGCAAGGGCCACAATGGATTAGTTGGTCCAGCGGGTAAGTGAATGAGTGACTGAATGAGTAACTGACTGAGGGAGGGAGGGAGTGAATGAGTGAGTTGTAAGTGAATGAGTGAGTAAGAAAGCAGAGTGAGTGAATGAGTGAGCCAAGGAGTGAGTGAGTGAGTGGGTGAGCCAAGGAGTGAATGTGAGCGAGCAGTGAGTGAGTTAGATTGGAATTTAAAACATAAGCCTACTGAAAGAAAACAGTTGCATTTCAGAGGAAGAGATTGGTTTTGGCAGAGAGAAACATGGTTCTGGTCTTAAAGACAGCCTTACAGTAGAGGGGTAAAATTTTCTGATATTATACTGTTCTAGTGGGATAATGTAAGTACTAACGTTATGTGCAGTGAATACAAAACCCGGCCTCTTTATATAGCCATATAGGCCTATTATTATCTTACTGCAGAAGCAGCACCATCTTTCGTGAAATGTGTTATTGAGATCGATTTTTTTTATGATTGGTTCAAATTAAAGTCACTTGCTGTAAATAATAATTGGCACTAATGTGAACCAATCAGAAACAGGCAATTACATAGGCAGTGTTCCTGTGGTTTCATCGCTCGTGTTACTGAAGGGAATACCACTGGCCAGACGTGACTCAGCCAGCGGTGCGTTGCTTTATTTATTACAACACGACCAAGAAAGGGAACTGCCCTGCATGCTAACTGATTAAATGAACTCATCAGCAGCTTAATTGTTCTATGACTCCTGCTTGCCCCGCTTTTTAGATTCATTAGCTGGGGAGGGAGAGAAGGAGACGACGAAGACGTTCCCGCCTCAGACACTGTGAGTCAGGAACTCCACGTTGTAAAGTGCTTGTACATCACGACGTCACATCGCAGTGACCCGGCCTCCATTTTGGAAGCATAGGAGCATTGCAATGTTAGCTAATGTATTGGTAGTAAGGTTTTTTTGTACATTGTTAAGTAATTAATGGTGAAATTATTTGTCATTATGGGAAGACATTGTGTTTGAAACTGCCACTGCGTTTTTCATGTGAGACGTGGCCAAACAAAGTTTTCACTATCCTAGGTTACGATATATTTAGGTTGGTTCACGATTTTACAGTACTAAGACTCTCTTCAGTCCTTTTAAAATGGCGGAGTATAACCAACCAAAAACCCCATTATGCGTTCTGATGAACAAGCCCTATTAACCCTAAAGAAAGGTTTGTAACATCAATATAAAAAAACGATAATAATAAAAGTTAAGAAAGTTAAAGGTGCTGTATACGATTTAAGAGCAATAATTTGAGTGTAATTGATCATTATAGAAATATTGCTCTCTGTTTCAAATCGTACCTACAACAGCTTTAAATACAAATTCCTAAGACGAACCCAAAAACACTTGCGTGTACGTTTATTTGTTACCATTTCCACTCTCCGCTGCGTGTGCTCTTGAGAGTGTAAACCATCTCCAGGCCCGTCAGCGACTCCCCGATGAGGAGCAACCAATAGCGGTCATTGTTGTTGTTGACCACCAACAACACGGTCACCACGCCGTGGAGCCCAAACAGGATGCGGCTCAGCAGGGCCAGCAGGGAAGTTCAGCAGTCCACATCCAAGCATTCTCTGTTCAACAGGTCCAATGTGCTTTCAAACTTTGTTGCTTTGTATGTATGACTACTTCCTTCTTATAAATAAACTACACACAATTGTTATTTGTCCAATCTATAAAATCCAAAAAATTCGAACAATAAAGGGCAACCGTCACACTCTATTTTCTAATATAAGAGATTACGCTTCTGCAACATTAACTTCGTTACCGCGAAACATTTGCGGTGACGTTGGGCGATTAATGTTATTTTTTCCAAATCCTGGACCAATAATGTAAATGGTCCAACTTTTCCACACATTTTTCTCAGAAACAGAGTGGATGTTTCAGAGTACAATTGTTTAACAACACTCGACTGAAGTATAACTGTCTTGTGCTAGAATATATAAGAAGTGTGACTATTCCCCTTTCATGAGTTCCCCTTGGTAAGCTAGACCAGGCTGTGTTTTAGTACTCTCTTACATAATTTCCAGGAGCTTGCTGAATCGGTTTCTGCTGACATTGACTGTAGTTAGACTAACTAATCTTACTAAGATCTCATACTTGTAGAAATGATTATAGATTTTTTTTACTGTTACTTAATTGGCAGTGTATTTTCTCTATATTTTTGTTTATTGCTAAATGTTATGTATTCTGGGAAATGGGATAAGACTAAATACTTTACATTCCTTAAATTATCCACAGTGAAAAATGTGTTTCTTCTATATTTCATGATTGCCTGAAGTATGTACTGGAAATTGGACGACCTTTAGAAATGAACCAACTAAACGAATTAATAACTGGGGACAGGTAATTAGGGAAAGTCTAGTAACTTGTGAGGAATCGCAGATATCTGACGCTTTTAATCAGGGGAGAAAAGTGTCAAACATATGATGTCATAAAATATAGAGCCGTTCGCTGAGAATTAGCTAGAAAGGATAGTTCATTAGACTCGGTGCAGCTTCCGAGGGAATATCACCGGTCGATAGAACACATCTATTTTAAAACGGCCTAAAAATTACCATGGAAACAATGTCACCCCTAATGAATTAAATGCTCATGCACTTATATTTCAAAGGTGCTGTAAGGATTTAAAAATGATTGTTAAGACATATTTATTATCTAAGTCACAAAGTTGATTAATAAGGTATATTAAAATAAAGATTTTAAGTTGAGGTTTAATTGTAAATATTATGATTAGTTTTAATGTAAGGTCACCCATTGACATTTCTTCAGATAAGATCATTTTTTATTATTCTCTTTTACTGGCAGTCTAACAGCTTCAGGTGGGCTTTTGTTTTAAGTCATAATGTTGCTAACGCATGTCCAAGTTATTCACAAAAAATCGCCTTTTAATATACTTTGATCAGCAGGCAGTAAAACTAAATAGAAATGTATTTTATTAGAAATTGCAACGTGGTTGTGGGGCATAAACAACAGGCCTAGTAGTTTAATGAAATGTAAGTGAGGCTGTGGCAACGTTAAGTTAATGTTGAATAATAAAGAAGCCAGACTCTGCTCTAGGACAACGGAACCAGTGAATTCAAAACATTTGTATTTTTGATTCAACGTCGCACCCAGTTTAATCTATCTGTGACACGCATATTTAAATAGAACATTGAACTAAAAGATATGGCAAACAATATCTGTTGACATAATAATTTATTAAAATAACAATAATAATCCCCAACATAAGTGACTTTGATGGGATATTTTCAGTGGATGTTCGGAAAACCTTTCTCGAATGTGTCAGGTCAGCTCCCCATATTTGTTAACATATGGGGAGAGACACACACAGACCCTGCACTAGAAAGACTGGGACTGAATAAGATTAAGTGGTTTTCCCTGTAGAAAGACACTGCTGGGCTCCAGACAGCTGTCACTCCTCTGATTGTAGTCCTTCGCCCGCATTTGATAAGGACATCAGTGGTCCTGCCTTGTGTCTGTGTGTGTGTGTGTGTGTGTGTGTGTGTGTGTGTGTGTGTGCATGTGTGCATCCATCTGTGAGCACGCATGTGCATGCATTCATTGTGTTTAAGAAGGGGAAGTGGAAACAAGGAAACAAAAATATAGATTTGAATTAACCATTTACCTGAAGAGGGTGAAGAGTTCTAGTGTGTTGAAGTTGAACCGGGCTTGATGTATGTATCCCTGAGTCCTCCATCACGAGGTGAAGCGATAGAGAGGTAGAGTCTCCTATGGAGACCACCTCACCTCCCGGCTCCTTCTCCACACCCTTCATGAGGATGTCACCTCTCCTGGAGCAGAACAAAGCTATCTGGCCTGAGAGAGGAGGAGCAGCCCTGGTGCAGGGCCAAAAACTCAGCTTTACCCCCCCACCCCCCGCCCCACCCCCACTCCATCCAACCACCCACCATCTCCGTCCACCAGCACCACCACCACCAGCACCACCACCACCACCACCACCACCACCACCCTTCCTCTTTCCCCTGAATTCTCTCTCCTGGTTGGACCCAGATAAGAAGCTTGGCCGGGCTTGGCGTCTGCTCACAGATAAAACACACAGTGTGGGGCTGAAGAGGGAGAAAGCATGTCCCAGAGGGTTGGGGGGTACAGAGTGACCAGGCTGCCACTAATCTCTTACAGCAACGAATTCTTCAACTTCTTTACAACGGGGACAATCTTTGCGTGTCCGTCGTGGCTTCCAACTATAGCCACACACTCACACAACTCTGAGCACAAGAAGATCACTGATGTCAGTGTGCTCAGAGTTTTCAGAGTGTTCTGTGCGTTTCCAAAGCCACGACCCACCTCCAACTGGATCGCAACCCATTTTGGGGCCCATCGTTTTAAGAAATGCTGTCTTACCCCTTAATCTTTTCGAATTTCCGCGTCCAGAATAGAGTTGAGTCCTATAAGAAGCTAGCCAAGAAATACAGCACTGCTACATTCGTGCTCTATTTTTCATTGTGCCGCTAAAAACAATGATTCTATAAATTTTTTGGAGTGTGCTACAAATACGAAGCGAAATTCACTCTGTGTGCACTTCGGACTTTGGAGTATATATTTAGTCGTGTTTGGGTGTCTATAACCTCTGTCTTGGAATAAAAAAGGCACATAGCACTTACCAAACCATTTACCCAAAGTGACTATTGTAATATATGCATGAATGACATGGTAGGGGTTGAGGCATCTTGCTCAAAAAGGCCTACAGTTATGCTGCCGATATTGGGGATCGAACCCAGTACCTTTTGGCTGGGAGTAGAATACCAAAGCAACAGGTGTTTGGATGTCTGTAGCTACTGCCATGTAAGAAGGAAAATGGAAATTGTTCTTGTAAAGGTTGTAAATGTCTACTTGTGAGTACAAAGAAATGAAAAGATTATTGTTAAGCAGTCCACGCCCAACATGTTTTACTTGCAGTTATTGATATCCGATGATTCTTACATTAGCTGTGTCCTTTAATCAAAGAAACCTAAAACATTTACATGTTTCTAAATTCCTAAGAGTGTTTCAGAATCCTATAGCAATCCTGCAGGCATATCGGTAAGCTTTTGGGTTTAGTACAGCACCTTAATTTGTAGTTGTTCTAATATTGATTTGAGCAGCCTCATTTGGAAGTTGCTTTGGATAAAACCATCTTGCAAAATGACTAAATGTAAATCCAGAGAGAGAGAGAGAGAGAGAGAGAGAGAGAGAGAGAGAGAGAGAGAGAGAGAGAGAGAGAGAGAGAGAGAGAGAGAGAGAGAGAGAGAGAGAGAGAGAGAGAGAGAGAGAGAGAGAGAGAGAGAGAGAGAGAGAGAGAGAGAGAGAGAGAGAGAGAGAGAGAGAGAGAGAGAGAGAGAGAGAAACACACACACAAAATGTAGTGATAGAAGTCTTTTAATGGTCAGCAAACAGGCAGAACTGGCCAAGGGAAGACACTGTTCTGCATCCAAAATGAAGAACAGAAAAACTGTAAAAATGAGATAGAATAAAGAAAAATAGAGAGGGGGTGGGGGCGGGGGGGGCACAGGCATGCAGAGTTGTAACTTCATTGTGCCATCTTTTATTTTTGAAGGAATGAGGGAAGTGCGCGTGAGGCCAAGGGAAGTGAGAATGGGGCTGGTGGCCATGACGGTTCTGAAAGCCACTATTGAAAGTAAGTTGAGCCAAAATGGAGTCTAATGAAGCTAAAGACTTTTTCCAAAAGCTGTGTCCCTTGTGACTGGTTGGTGTGTGTATATCATAAATACACACACCGATCTTGCATATGTGTGTATTTATGTGTATAAATATGAGGAGCTTAAGCAGAGTGTGTCTCTTTCAGAGTCCGTGTTGGGTTAGTAGTGTTCGATGTAGCAGTATGCCATCTGGGTGGCGTTCAGCAGTTAGTTAGGCGAGTGAGCCGCGGTTGCCGTGCGTGTCATAGCTAAGGAACACAACGATGACTTGCAGGAGGAGTCTAGACAGTAGTAGTTCAACAAGTCTGGAGCCCAGTGGGTCAGAAGACCCACCGGGAGCAGGGCAGGACAACCCCACCCACCCCCAAGGCGCCCTACTGACCCCTTTCTATTGTACAATATCATTCATCGTGTGTATTAGTATTGGAGCGCGTCTGCAGGTTGACCTGGCATCCATTTCATACTTTGTACAATCTCCTAAACCTGTTCCGTGACTTAACATAGTGGGATAATCAGAGGTTGGAACAAGCCTTGCTTTCTGTCTGCTTTATCCCGAGGCCTGTACCTCTCGTGCCTCAGTCCTTGTATCTACGCAGCCTCCCCCCTCCACTGCTACCTCCCTCCCTCTCTCCCTCCCTCTGTGTGCAGCTACTGACAGAGAGACCACCATGGAGGATCTCTCTCTCCCTCCCTCCCTCTGTGTGCAGTCACTGACAAAGAGACCACCATGGAGAATCTCTCTCTCTCTCTCTCTCTCTCGCTCTCCACCTCACATGGTGTAGGCCACCCAGTAGATCACGTTGACCACGGCGAAGGTGAAGGGGAAGACGGCGCGGGCGTAGATGTCGATGGTGTCGGCGTCGATAGGCTTGCAGATGCACTTGCCGCAGCACTTCCTGTCCTCCTCGCTCTCCTCCGTCTGCCGGGACCGCCTCCTCCTCTGCGGCTCCGCCCCCTCGCCGGCCCCGCCCCCTCCCCCTCCCCCTTCCAGGGGGGTGCCTGTACCCAAGCGTTGGCTGCGGCCATGGCGGTTGGAGATCACGACCCCCTGGTTCATGCCGGTGACGGACAGGGAAAAGAGAACCATGGCCTGCTTGCCGTTCTTCACGATGGACTGGGGGGAGGGAGGGAGGGAGGGAGGGAGGGAGGGAGGGAGGGAGGGAGGGAGGGAGGGAGGGAGGGAAGGACAGAGACAGACAGGGAGGGAGGGACAAACAGACGGAGGAAGGAAGGGAGGGAGGGAAGGAGGGAGGGACAGACAGGGAGAGAGGGAGGGACATACAGAGACAGAGAGGCTCAAGTCAGGTCAATTTGACTGTGTCCAGCTCTTAATCACAGTTACAGTCAAAGAGCTTCACGGGTGCTCTGGTTCACTGGTTATCACATTTTAAATACAACTATGTGCAGTACACAGACTGGGCCAGTGATATGTTACTGGCATGGTAGGTTGCTGGACACTCAAGTTATATTCCTATAATTTTTTTTAAATAGATACACATATGCAAGTGAAGCGGTCACTCTAAATCTGATGTTCAGTGGCATGTCAATGGGAATATAAGCAGGGGATGATTCTTTACAAAACAAACCTTTGCTAGTCTAAATGTATGTATGACTGTTTTCTTGTTTCTTTGCTTGTTTGTGTTCCCCCTTACCTCAGAGCCGAGCTTGTTTGCCTTGACCTTGGCCTTCTCCTTGAGTCGGTAGTCGGCGTTGTAGTGCGCAAATGCGTACTCGATGAGCGCGGCAAACACAAACACGTAGCAGATCCAGAAGTAGACGTCCAACGCCTTGATGGCCGACGCTCGTGGAAGCGAGGAGCGGGCGCTCACCATCAATGTTGTCATGGTGAGTACGGTGGTGATCCCTGAAAAATGGAGAAACATGTTAGCTAGATAGTGCGAATGTGCTTATGGTTATTATGCTACCGTTCATCAGCCTAATGCTAATGTACTAGTGTTAAGTGGGTGAATGCTAATGTTATTGCTAATTAGGGCCACGCTAATGACATAATGCTAATTGGGTGCGAATGCTATCTGTGCCCAGGATAGTTAGCATTAGTGTTATCATTAGCTCACAAATTCCTCCGATTCCACAAAGCCACAATGGAATAAAACTATTACCAACCTAGTGATACCCTCGCAGGGACAGCTGTCTGGCTAATCCAGAAGGAGACCCAGGACATGGCCACCAGTAATATAGATGGCATGTACGACTGGATAATGTAGACACCTCGGTTGCGTCTGAGTTCAAAGCGAAGGCTGAGCCGCGGAAATCGCCCCGCTATAAAACAACGATAATTAACACAACAAATAGTACAAAAATTAAGATAAATCATAGTATTACACCGTTAATATCCTTGAAACTCTTCGTGTGTTTTAAATCCAAACAAGCTAATTAACTTGAATTTATCCAGAAATAGAAGATAAAACCACAATCAAACGAATATCAAGATAATTCATGTGTCTAAATAACAGTGTGCCTTTATGGTTTTGTAATAATGTTTATTGTAAAAACAAACAAGTCTTCCGTTAGTCAAACCGAAAGCTTGCTGTTTATATTTTGTATGTTGCTTTGAAAACTAAACAACCACACTAGATATGTAGTTAGTAGCTAGTTATCAAAAAATGCAGACAAAACAAAATAGTTTTACTTAAAAGAAAGTGTAATGCCAACTGTATTTCCCGAAAAATCTTCTGAGGTAAGAAATCGGTTAGCTGCTCGCTTAGTGGCCGGAGGAAACAACACAGAAAACACTTGACATACATTGAGCACTGTACATCCCTTCACAACGTCTTACCCTGATCCTGCCCGCCCCCTGCAGTAAGCCTCAAACACATGACGCGTTCTGTCTATGCAAAGGATATGATATAGACCAAGGGAAGAGCCATTCAAAAGTCTCGCTTAGAACACCCCAGAAAATGTGAAAAGAAGGAAATAAAAAGTAGAAAATACAATTCAATGTGAGGGATCATATTTTGTGAAATAGATTCTGTGATAAGAACACCACTTTTTGGTTACACTTGAGGGATCTTTTGGGGAGCTCACCGGATTTGAAGTTAAGCATTTCGGTGACAAAGCGGTAGTCTGTGATGGTGAACTGGGACAGTTCCAGTTTGTCCAGGCCGTGGATGTGTCTCTGGCTCTCTGACCAATGGTAGACGATGTCCTCCGAGGAGTAGCCATCTTGAGACACACACACACACACACACACACACACAGAGTTATACCCGAAAACACAGAGATATGCACACATGGTATAGACATACACACACACACACACACACACACACACACACACACACACACACACACACACACACACACACACACACACACACACACACACACACACACACACACACACACACACACACACACACACGCACAGGCACAGGCAGCAGGACAGAAAACGACTGGGCAATTGGGCAGATGTGACAAATGGCTGTGCCCAGGGTATTGATCACAACACAGAGGTGTATTTTGAGTCTGAAAGCACTTTTAACCAGACTCCTCTGCCAGGAACTCCTTCTCATTGTCTCTCTTCTCTTTTATACTAAGGTGCGTTCCTTTGATGTGACCCCCGCATTGATCCGTTCAAACGTTGTAAATCCTGAATCAGCTGCACGTGCAAAATACACTGTGAAGCGAAGGTGCATATGAAACGTGTTCTATTCTCCTTTGTCTTCCTAGCTTTGACTTATTAGTGTGTAGTGTCTAGCAGCCACATATGACGACAGTAGAAGACTGACACAGGAAGAGGGAGCCTACATCGGTGTATGTTACTAGTGACTGGCGTCCAAAGAGAATGACAGACAGATAGGCCAGGAAGAGAAAGATAAAGCCATGAAGAGTGAACCTTCCTGTAAAAGACTCTTGATGTAGCAAACCCTTATTGTGTTTCTTGTTTTTGCCTTTTTATTTGTACTACTCTTGTATGCACAGCCACTTTGTCCTTGTCTTGCAACTGCATTGTGTGCTGGGCCAATTGATTCATGGATGTTTGTTGTTTCTGCGGGCGATATTTAATTTACGTAATGAAACATCTATGCAAATAAAGTTAAGCAAAACAGAGAAACTTCCAGCTTACATTATTGTAGTACAAGTGACTATTAACCAACATAATATATCAGAAGAATAGGACAGGAAGAGAAAGATGTAGCCATGAATAGTGAAACTTTAATGGTACATTAGTGTGGTACTTTAGTGACTATTAACCAATAGAAGTTGACAGAAAGATGGAGGTGGCAGACTCACAGCTCTCGAGGTCCAGCATGCACTCCTGTTCGTCCATGGGGTACTTGGTCAGGTCCATGTCACAGGCCACCGTCGAAGTGATGCTGGGGGGAGAACCGTAGGGTCACGCTAACTGTAATGTGTGGTCCTTTTTTAGCTTGAAGGAGCTGTAGGTAAGATTAAAGAGCGGATGATTTGAGTGTAATTTGTTCAAAATTTCTCCCAGCTGAATGCTTCTGGGTTTGATGCTCAATTAATGGGATTTGCTGTGTACATCTTTTAATGTGGTTGCTTGAACATTGAGCTCCACTTTGGAAATAAGAGTTTCAAGTGCTTTTGAGTGCTGGGAGGATGTTTTATGTTTTGCAACCTGAAGTCAAATTAAATCACATTAATGTCCGCAGTCTACCTGTACACACACACAAGAATCCCTAACCCTGGACTACCTGGTCCTAAATCACATGAATGTTGAAAGAAATACTACTGTACTGCTATCAGAACTGAGAAACTACAACGTCAACAGAATACGATTCAACCTCAATAAATAACAATGTACACCCTCCTCCCTCTCTCCAGCCCCACAAGCCTCCCTCTCTCTCTCCCTATCTCCCTCCACCCCCCAGCCCAGTGGGGGGTGCCCACCGGCTGCTGTAGAGGATGACCCCGTCGGGCTGCAGGCGGATCAGCTTGTTCTCCACGGTGACATCGTGGAACCAGGCCGACTTGGCGTTGACGATGAAGGTGTCGGGGAGCCACAGCTTGTCCACGAAGCGGCTGTCCAGGCCCAGCGTCTTGTTGGTGTGGTTGTAGGACAGGCGGTCGTCCCGCCAGCTCTGCCGCAGGAACACCGTCATGGTGTAGTCCTGTAGGCGGGGGGAGGACAAGGTGTGAGTGTTTGTACACCGCTCTCACAGTCACAACACACATGACATTAGGAATGGTGAAACCTTTTTTGTGTTTTTGGTTAAGATCTTAGTGGCCCAAAATAATCATAATAATGGTGTTATACTGTGCTGATAAGTTGCAAGGTGTAAGATAGGATAATAGTATTCCTCTAAAAAATAATCTCTTGTTTAAAATACAACAAACTTGATAGTACGATGCAGCAAACGATATATTGGTGTCCTTAAGAGGGCATTTTTGAATCAGGGTTAACCGTTCCTGTGCTAAACTCCGAACGACACTGTATGGAAACACCAACACTGGGTACTTTACCATGTTGGCCTCAGAGATGTGGTCAATGCTGGCTACCTCAATAGCCATGGCCACATTCACCGGTGGGCCTGCAGAGAGAGGAGTGAGACAAAAAAACACCATCCCCTTTCCCCTCCCCCCAAAACATGTGATGTTCTCCTGATGCAAGACTCAAACTTACAACCCCAAGGTGCTCAAGAGCCCCTTTCGAGATTGCATCAACTAAGTTGACCATGCTAAGCTAGTGACAAGCACTGGGGGCACGGCAGCATTACAATCACAGTTATAAACAGGAGCTCTAGCATCTAATGGACTGGCCGCAGTGCATTCCAACACAATGGGTAGTGTTTTAAAGATGCACACTCAGCTGTGTGATTAGCATGGGTTTGCCTCGGATGCTGGATGTTGGAGCATGACGCAGCGCAGAAAGGCTGTTTCTACATGGACATTAAAGAATCACACACCATTCGACCGTTTATCCCATAACCACTCCAAAGAGGGCTTTTATTAGACGCATTAAGTGCCAGCTAATTTACGATGGCAGATTGATTTGGAGTCAAGGTCGATGGCACAGATTTGAGAGCGTGTCAAGGCACCATAACTCATGGTTCTCTCGCTCTCGTTCTCGTGCTAAGACCAGCAACCTACTGCTACGCACTTGCAGAGAACAATTTTTCAAATACAAGTTCAAGAGGAGACATTTAATTAAATTTGAGGAATAATTAACAAACAATTAGGGATTATTCAGGTGAAATAATTATGGGATATAAGTCGAAAGGGGGAACAGCC
Organism: Lota lota; assembly: GCA_026745465.1. NCBI lineage: Eukaryota > Metazoa > Chordata > Actinopteri > Gadiformes > Lotidae > Lota > Lota lota. Next base: position 1,164,937 of record JACYXH010000555.1, on the reverse strand, counting down.
CAAACATTTCAGTATGATTCTCTATTGGCCAATAATACCCCTGTCGGGGTACTAACTTTTATATTATCATTGACACTGATGTTGCTATCTTACCACAGCCACATTAATAATGCGGGAACACAAAGAAAAAACACAATGCAACGCGAGGGGATGGGTCGGTGTGACGGCGTGTTTTACAGCGTGATGGCTTGAGAGTGACGATGGTTGGGTCAGCCTTTTCACCTGGTGCTCAGCTGAGTTAAGCTGTGAGATTGAGAAATCTATCACTGTGGTCATTGGATGTCTCACATTTGGCTGCCATTCTTAGCAAAGTCTCCAGCAGGTCCCCGCGGGAGTCATATCCCCTTACGGGTACTCTCCAGACATTACCTCTCTCTCTCTCGAGTCTTTTCGTTAGGTTTTTCTACAATTTTCATGAGGAAAAAAGCGTTAAGCTTGTGTTGTCAACACGGTTTACAAGACAAGACTCTTGAACTGGACTTTCGTTTTCCACGGGCCCACAGAGTATTTTAGTTATGCTAAGGATGGCCGTAAATGTGACGTCATTGAAATGCAATCCAGTGCCACGAGCCGTAGATCTCATACTCACCTCCTATCCCAGGGCGAAAATTTCTCGCATAGCCCTTCATTAATTCATCCAGGTTTGGCAACCAGGATATTTCAATGCCTGTACCTACATAGTCCCCAATGTCATTCAGCATGGCCCTACAGGGGGAACACACACACAGGCACCTTGAGCTGTCTGCCGACCACAGGAAAAGACTGAAGAAGGTGAGTAAGAATACACAGTGATTTAGTCACTTAGACAGTATAATAGTGGCATTAAACTTGGTTTTTAACAACACAATTGGACCGTGGCATGTACTGTAACATGTACATTTCAATTTCTAAAGTATGAAGAAAAAACATTTTTGGGGGAAATCTGTGAAATATGCAGGACTATATATATTGTGATTGCAAAATCCAGAGACTTTAAACATTGTGTAATGCTTTAACCTTTATCAACATTATGAAGTCGTATGAACCCTTAAACGTGCCTATGAAATAAATCCTCTGACCACTAGGGGGCAGCTGTTCACCCTGAAATGATACGCCAGCTAAAGATGAGCACATACGAGTTTAATGGAATACATTCGGAAGGAGAAGTAAATCCTGCAGCAGTTTCTTGGATAGAACAGCTTCTAAACCTGTAAGGAGTGGCTTATTACAATGATGACTATGCTTATGTTAACTTATAATTGGGTTTGTACAGGATACATCTCATAACAACCACAACAAGTCATAAGTTAACAATGACAATGATAGGTAGAAACAGAACAATGGTTTAAGTAATTAGGTTTATTAACATGTAGACCTACACGTCTTTCAGGTATATCTATGGCTAACAGTGATAGTTTGGTGTCTTTGCATCTGGATCGAATAGGCTAATTAGAATAGCTACTTCATATTCTAAATGTATAGTTCAACATATAAATGTACGACTGCACATTACTACTACCATTACTACTAGTAGCCTACTACTACAACAACAACAACTTCTACTACAACACTTACTATATACGATTGCTTCTTTGCACTACTATATTGATAATAATTACGTAATTTTCCAATTTAAATAAGCTGTTTATGGCAAGGCTTATTTTTTGTCAGTGAATTGTTATGATTTTGTACTATATTTCTAGTGGCATGCCAGAGCTTTCTGGAGATTTGGAAGTAACATGCATAATTTAATTCATTTTAATTGCTTATGTAAATTGAGGTTTGCCCCTTCTCTGTTTTAGTTTTCAAAATAAGAGTAGATTTTCATTGAAATTATCTTATTATGCAATCACTACACACTGCCAAAAATGGGCTTAATGAAATACATGTTGTTAAACATAACCAAATGGGTTCTAATGATGGAGGTTTATAATGTTGCTCTGCATCCAGATTAAAGTGGGCACATTCCTGTTTCCTAACCCAGTCTAAGTCACACTTCTGCTCCTTTGGATCCTTCATCTTCATTAGTTCCATCTCTGGAGACCCATATTTGCGATAAGGCCACATGTTTACCAGCCAATATAAACAAGCAAGCCAGAGCAAAGACACACAGACCCATGGGCATCCTCTCAAACTAGAGCAGGAGCTCATTTGTGTTTTACTTTGTAATCAATTTGTATTTTTCTTATTCAGTAAGGAGAAACATCAGCACTTCCTGTTGTATCCCAAACTTTCATCCTGAGGAACAACATACGTGTTCTGTAAATGTCAGATCACACACACACACACACATTAACAGTAATTAATTAAATAGTGAGTTAATGAATTTTAAGATGGACGTTGAAAATTGGCAGGGAAACAGTGATACACTCTCACTGGGTCACTAGAAATACATGAGTGTATGTGTGTGTCTCTCCCTATAGAAGTCCTCCATAAACTAGTGTTGGCTAACAAAGAGAGAAAGGATCCGGGCAGATAAACAAAATAATATATTTTCTCCCAGTCTATAATATGTTGTGGATGTATTTATTTTATTATAAATATTATTTATCAAATGTATTAATTTTCTCTTTTTTGTAATGTTATCTTCTCTTTTTTTGTTTTTGCTGCTGTAATACCTAAATCCCCTTTCTGGGTTTAATAAAGTGCTTATTTAAACAGTCTGCATGGGGACCACTGAAGCTGTCTTTGTAAGGCCTTTTGAACCAGTCTTGTAGTTACTTTTGAAACAGTAGAACCTTAAAACTGTCTTTGTGGGGACAATTGAAACGGTCTTGGTGAGGACAGCTGAAATGGTCTATGACGGTACTATTTAAACAGTCTTCGTGGGGACCACTGAAGCTGTCTTTGTGGGGACCATCGAAATGGTCTTTGTGGAGACTTTCTAAACAGTCTGTCTGGGGACCTCTGAAGCTGTCCTTTGTAATGCCTTTTGAAACAGCCTTTGTGTGGACTTTTGAAACAGTCTTTGTGAGGACATTTGAACCGTTCTTTGTGGGGACTTTTGAAATGGTATCTGAAACAGTCTCGGCTGCTGCCTGCACAGTCAGCCAGAAGGTCTTGTCTCTCCAGTCACAGAAAGAGTAGATAAATATCAGGTGGCGTTCAGGTGTGCAATCCCTTGGTGGAATAAACCACTGACTCAGCCACTCACGCATATTAAGCAGGGTGCCGTGTATCGCCTGGAGCAGCATTTCAGGGACAAATGTGTAACCAGATTCAAAATGTCTCCGAATATCTTGGATCAAACCAGCAAATAGAAAGATTCTAAATCATATATTTCTTAGTATGTATATAAAACATAAGACATAATTGGTGACCTTTTCCAAATGACAGGAAAAGTAGCCCACAATCACACTTGTATAAAGTGTAATAAGGGTTTTAACCAGTCTCTGCACCAATGTGGTATGAAAGATATTCATTAGCACAAACAAAATATATTTTCTTAAAATCCCCCTTTAATATTTCAAATGCGATATTGTGATACAGTTCAAGGCTTATTTTGTCTTCATAACACATTTTTACTTTGAAGATACACATCACAACATGAATAAATATACATACTATGCCCATTGGTTATCACAATATCAGCAGACAACACATTTGCAGTGTTTGCAACAAACGGCAGGTAATTTGCTGAAAGTAGACTAGCACTGCTTAGTGTGTTTCTAACTGACCTTGACAATGACATAACTATGTGGGAGGAATTCATATTGAAGTAAATGGTGAATAGCAACAAGGGTAGCACTTTATGCCCCACCGAAAGGGTCCGTCGCTAAGCACCTTTCATGTAACAGATAAGGCTGGGCTAAATGGGAAATTGTGGTAATTACATTCTGAGAGGTGGGGTAAGTAAACTCACGAGCAGAGTACAAGAAGAGACAGTCGCAGTGTGTGTGTGTGTGTGTGTCAAGAGTGTGCGCGTGTGTGTGTGTGTGTGTGTGTATGGTTAAGTATTTTAAAGAATGATTAAAAGAAGAATAAAGATAAAGAATAAACTCCGGTTACAGTAGCTGATACGTCCCTCCACTGAGAACCTATAGCCTCGCTACACCATCCTGATCTTGTGAGTTCACATTCTGTTTCCCTCTGCAGAACAGTCTGGCCTGAATCCTGTTGAAAGCCTTTTCCACAAACTTTGATCCGAAATACACTGGATTTCGGTGATAAAAGATGAACCAAAACCTGCACAGAAGCCTTTTCTCTGAGGAGAATACGTTTTTGTTTTACTTCCAACCGGATTACGCAAGAGCGAAGAGAGCGTCATTCTGATTGGCTGGAGTTTTTTGAACAACGTCAGGCTGCAGCCATCTTTGGAAATCAATTACCGCCCAGGCAAGGCACGACTGCTATTCGTTGCGAAACGTAAACGTGAATATCTGGAAGGTCTCACGGGGCTACTGAGAACCCCCAGGAACCCTCTCCTCCCTGATCCACACCATGCCCGAAAGGAAATGCCCTGCTGGACTACACTATACACCCCAAGATATATTACTGAGCACAGCCGACTACGTTTTGACAAAACATTGATGTCCATGTTGATATTTTGAGACTGAATGAGATGATATTTGTTTTCGGTATAATATTCATATTAGAAAACTGTCAGACACACTCATAATATGAACAGGCTGATGAAGCAAACAGTCATTCATTAGTAATTTAGCCTTGTCATTCACAATACGGTATTGCCCGTATTGTGATATGACAAATCCTAGACAATGTCCTGGTATAATTTCACGTTTCACATTATAATAATGCGATATGCTATATGAAATCAATACGTTGCCATGCTGGATTCAATTAAATCATAATTATGACATTAAGCTTAAATATATGAATATCTGTCAAGCCCATGATGAGTGACAAACACAATTTTTGTATCATAAAAATGTCTTCATCTCCTAGTCAGATTGAAGTCTCTAATGTACCTCAGAGAGCTGGTGGTGAGACAAGATGGTGAACAGCATCAGAACTGGCTTAAGTCAACAAGGTGAGTCATTCCCATCACTTGGGTACACACTATTTGGCACTGGGGGTACAGTGATGACTGAAGAGGGTTATGAAAATATTTTCTTGAAGCACTTTTATACAACTGTAGCTGTGTGCATACAAAATACTAATCTGCATCGTGCGTGTGTTTGTGCCTGTGCTTGTACGTGTGCGCATATACGTGTGAGATTTTGTGTGTGTGTGTGTGTGTGTGTGTGTGTGCATGCGTGTGAGTGAGATTGTGGGTGTGAGATTGTGTTTTCGCGCACGCGCGTGTGTGTGAGATTGTGTGTGTGTGAGATGTTTTGTAAATATGAGCCAATCAGAGATGGCTGCTACAATGGAGCGTGCATGAGTTGAACTGTGACATCTGGAATGAGGTGTCGACTTATATATCCCAATGACATTTACTTCAACCCTTGCTTTACGCACGCCACACACACACACAAACACTCTCCCTCCCTCTCAAACACACACACACACACACACACACACACACACACACACACACACACACACACACACAACCAAACCACAACAACCAGCTAGGCTTATTTATACTTCTGGTTGCCAGTTCAAAATTATTTTGTGACGTAACCCATTAGGAACGATATTCACACTACCACGGTTATACTTCTGTTATAATTCTAAATCTTTATCCATTGGTATTGTTTAAATATGGCCGTTTAGTGTCAAATGTTATCGGTTCTGTAGGGTATGTTAGATACCACACGGTAAAGCAACACACGAAACGACGCTCCGAGGTCACCTTACTTTGGAGGCTTTGGAGATAATACAATTTTAACGACGTATGCTATGTAGGCCTGCTGTGTTGGCCAATACAAAAGCGTTACAACAATTCCTTATAGCTCACTTAATGCTTTATGCTGATAGGTGGTCATTATTTAAGTGAAGCTTCACCTGTAACAAAGAACATGCGGTTATTATGTCTCACCTGGTGAAGATGTTTCCAGCGAACAAGAGCAGGGCGAGGCTCGACAGTAGAAAAGTTAGGGTCCCCATTCCCCCACACCTACTGCTTGACAAAAGTTTCCCCCGGTATCGATTTTGGCTCTCAGACGCGCATCGACGGAGGAGTGCACGCACGTTCACCACAGCAGCGTCTGCGCTCCCGGTAACCCGTAGCGCGGAGCAGAAAGTAAACTGTAGCGACGATTCCTCTGACCCATGTTCCGTTAGTACTCTGCGCTCTGCGCGCACCGACGAGCCTCGCTATACCCCGGATCCAGGCAAACAGCGAGGACGCACGTACGGAGGAATAGGAGGAGGAGAGGGAAGTTGCTCCGACGGACAATAGTTGTCTTCTTCACGCAACTCACACTCGTTTGGATTCCCAGCATAGAGCGGAAGAGAGAGAGAGAGTGGGGGGATAGTGGGGGGAGAAAGAAAGAGGGACAGAATGTGTGTGTGTGAGAGAGAGAGAGAGAGAGAGAGAGGGGAGAGTGTGCTAGTGTGTGAGATAGGAGAGAGAGAGAGAGAGAGAGAGAGAGAGAGACTCTAATCTGCCTATCTCCGGGTTGCCTGCTTTTGAGTAAATGTCAGACTTAATCGCGTGCACGCAGGGAGAACTCGTGTCTGTGCGGCTGGGCACCGCGGCTGAAGGACAATTGTATTATTATGTAATGTTTTACACGTTGCAATCCTCGCCAGTAACTTAAATTACGAAATCCCGAGTGCCGCGGGATATCTGCGCGTAATTTAATGACGTGGACTAAAACAGGCTTCGAGCCTTTGTGATCCTACGACTTCAGAACATAAAACCATTTATCTGTGGTCTCCGACAGCTGTTTTTTTTTTATTGCTACTAATTGAAGTACTATAAAGTTAGTTGAGGATGTTGCAACTTCTATGAACTATAGGCCTCATTAAAGGAAAGCATGTTCTAATTTCCTATTAATTAGTGTTTCCCCGTCGTTTAAACCCCCCCAACCTCGACTGCACGCTGCGGGGAGTGCAGCGCGCGCAAGTGTGTGTGTGTGTGTGTGTGTGTGTGTGTGTGTGTGTGTGTGTGTGTGTGTGTGTGTGTGTGTGTGTGTGTGTGTGTGTGTGTGTGTGTGATCTATACAGCAGTCAGTGGACCTGCTACTGCCTTTTCCCGCTGAAGGGAGAGAGGGCGGAAGTGACTCAGATCCAAACCCACCGTCTCCACCTCCCCCGGGACGTTCCGCTTGGATTTCGCGGTCCTTCGCAGGCCTTTGATATTAAGATTGTAGTATAAAAACCCACACGCAACCATGTAGGCCTACTGAATGGAAGATATCGCTTCCGCTACCCCCTCCCCTCCACGCGCATCCCGTTTTTTATTCACTCCATGCGTGTGCTCCATCTATTTGCTATTTTCTCCCGTGGTGCCTTTCGCTTGTCCCATGCAGAACGTATTATATCACCGTTTCTCTTGTGCGTCGCGCGCTCTCCCACGACCATCCATCACTATTACCGCGTAATCACCGGCGCCCACACACCACACGCACGCACACAGGGCATGCGCACATGCATACGCGCGCGTACAGCAGGTACAAACACATAGACACATGCGCACAGGCACACATACACACACACATGCACACACACACACACACACACACACACACACATGCATATACATATCACAATTATCAGCGTATGCATCCCACAACCTATCCACCACCAACCACACACACACAAGAACATAAACACACAAACCCCCCATCTAGCCACACACACACGCACGCACGCACGCATGCATGCACGCATACACATACACATACACACAACCCAACAGCTTACATAGAAGCCATTGCAAATCGTAAAATAAAGAGGTGAAATACACACACAAATAGTAATAGCATACTAATTTTGAATCTATTTTTATGATTATCTACGAGTTTTACAAATGCTGGCACTAAACACATGAACCAGCAACGGAACTCTTTAAACCTGTTTATAAAGCGTGTTTTCTTGTTGTTTGATTACACAGTGATTCATTTAAATCAGGTCATTGAAGTTCTCAACTAGTGGCTTTGCATTTACTGAGCAAGGGAAAGGGAACCACACGTAAAAAAATAAAATAGAAAAACGTTTGCCCAATTAGGATATTTCTAATTACCTGTCTTTTTTCCATTGTACATTAGACAATGGCATGATTCGATTTTACATGATTTTGCTAAACTCTCACAGATTGAATCTTTCTTTGAACGCCAGGAACCTGCTGAGTCTGGCTTGATCTCTATCACTCTAAAGATGATGTAATAACTGTTTAACGCGGTGAACAATGTACCTATTAGGCCTACTACCTTCATCCTGCATGGAATGGTACCTAATGAGTTGCAACAATAGTTTCTGTACAGAAAACCTCAACTCAACCATACTTGAGTGAAGCTGGTGTTTTTAGCCTACTGCCAAATCCGACTTGGATAACAAACAATATGTCTAAATAAATAAATAAACTATAAGTTTATACTGCACGTGTAACGTTATAGCTATTGTATTATAGGCTATGAATGTAGTATTGTATAGCCTACGATGGTTTCACAATGTTCTTGTTTTTTAAACAGAAATCACATATAGCAGAATTACACAAAGTAGGCAGTGTCGGTTATTTCATGATTTCAGTTGTAATTTGAAGCCAATTGGTTTTTATCAGAGCCATTTAGAGAGATGGCTCTCTAAATAGAGCTGGTTTTTTATAGTTTATTTTGCCTCCGGGGGTCACGTGGGGTGAAGCCCGTCTCCATGGGAACACAAAACACAAATGGCGGACTAGAGACTGAACTGTCAAACTCGAGGAAAAGAGTCAACCTGCGTATTTAATATATTGTAAAGTTGTACTGTAAAATGGATTTGAGCCAACACTAGGTTATTTATATGTTTATATTTACGACGTAACGTTAACTTAGCTAGCGGGACATTAGCCTGCAAACTGATCGGTAGACAAAAGTCTTTATGAATAGGTCATTAACATAACGATTAACAACACGTCTAGGAAACGTTGATATTGTGCTTTTACAAAATATATGTTAATGTCATTATTACACAAAAGGAAGAACGAATATGTCCTCCACACCTGGCAACCCTTCCCCGTGGAGCAACGAGGAAACTGGGGGTAACCGACAACCAGTCTTTACATTTTGTTTTTAAATCACAATGTAACTTACTTCCTACAAAGTGATGTATAGGAAGCCTCACTGTAAGCTAATGTTGAAAATGACCGATTTGCTGTTTAATATTATACTTATATGACACCATCTTGTGTTTTTGCTCGGTGCACCACCAGATAATGTTTGTTGTGCTATGCATGTCAGCTCTAACGCTCAGGGCTTTTATTTTGAAGAGGAGAAAGGTCAGGCGACCTTCAGGGAGCCAGCACTTTCTGATGAGTTTCTGTGGCTGGAGGATATGTCCGAGTGAGTGTCTTTCAACTTCATTTCAACAATTGTATAACTCTCTCCCATCTATGTATCTCTCTACCTCTCTCCTTCCCTTATAAAAAGTAAAACAGTAGTCGTAAAAACGACAGTGTTTCTGAATTATGGCCCTTGTTTGGACCTTCACAAATATGGCAAAACCCTCCCAAATTCCTGTGTACAGATTTTATGAATATAACATAATATTACTAATAAAAAGCTCAGTTCAATTTGGATACAAACATGGCCCCAAGAAGTGAAACATAATTACGCATAAATTATCTAAAAATAATCCTGACTTTTCTCATGCGGATGTCGCGACCTTTCCACAATGTGGATGCCTTTGCATATGCCCTTATAGGGAGGAGAGTGGGCGTGATATAATGGGCGGGGCCTCGGACGACTGCGGCGGGAAGGGAAGCTATGCGGAAACAGCAAGGATGTTCAAGCTGAGACGAAACCTGGACCAGCTGGACAGCATCCACCAACAGACGGCGCAGGGCGTGCTCCAAGCCAGGTCTGGCCCGGTCTCAGACTGATAGACCTCTATGCGTATATTTCGTGTAGTAGTTGTCATTGTAGAAGATGCTTTTATCTAAAGCGACTTGAATGATGTTGTTATTGGGGAGCAGGTATGGGTAAGGCATCTTGCTCAAGGATGCCCACAGGTCGATTATGGGCATTTGGGGATCAAACCCGGTACCTTTTGTTTGGCTACTACACTAACTACACCCCTCACTCACTCACACACACATATTATGTATATATACCAAATAAAAATATGAAATTGTTATGAATAGGAAATATTAGTTTTTTAACAGATTTTGTTCACAGAAAACTGAGGAAATGTAAGATATGATATAGATATAGCTCTGTAGTGCAGCTGAATCAAGCAATGCCACTGTGACAGTTAAGACATTTTTTCCAAGGTTTTTATTCATGTTCGCCTTAAATCTAATTCAAATTAAATGGTTGGCTGTCATGCTTTTAAAAAGCATACCAGCCAACCATTACATTTTTCTATTCCATCCCAATTGATTCATCCATTAGCAGGTAATCATTTCAGCAGTGGACAAGGTGGATTGTTCAGAATATCCCAAGAACCCTCTGTCCTCTTTTCTATCCCCTCTCCCCGGGCCATTAGGTGCCCAACGGACCGCGAAGCAGATCTCAACGCAAATACAGCGCTATTTTCCTCCCAAACAAACACAACGTAACACAGACCATGGCCATTCTGGTGTTAGTGGCTTTGTTTCCCAATACGAACCCACGGGCACTCCAAAGCACTTGGCTTTTAACCAATATGTAGCTTTTAATGTGAGACAATTTCCTTTTTCTGAAAGGCCTTGATTCCATCCAGCCTGCTGTCGTTGGTGGTTTGTGGTTTGTGGTTTTGCAATCAATTAGATTGCAAAGACAACATTGAGCTTTTGAAAGTTAGTTCTGTGTGTGTGTGTGTGTGTGTGTGTGTGTGTGTGTGTGTGTGTTTGTGTGTGTGCGCACACACTAGCAAACACAAATGTTTAGTTTACTTTTTGTCCACTCTGTCCTTAACTATCCAGACACTTCCAACCGTCGTTTGAAACTTGTTGTCACTACTGCTGTCTCCAAAACGGGTTTTTATCGCTAGTTCTGACCCAACACTGGGCAGGCTCAGCAGTCTGCTCTAAACCCTTTTATTTATATCGTTGTTGTTGTTGAGTGTTCCCCTGTGTGTGTGTGTGTGTGTGTGTGTGTGTGTGTGTGTGTGTGTGTGTGTGTGTTTCCTCATCTAGAGAACAGCTTAAACTCTGCCGCCAAAATATTGCTGACATAGAGAAACAGCGGGGGATGCTGGAGCAAGAAATGGAGCAACCATCGGAACCGGGGAGCAGGTGAGACCAGCTGTCAGGGGGAAGTGGATAAATGAATAGCGGAGAGAAAAAAAGTTTATTTCTATTGCATACTGTTGTATCCTCACAACCCCACACACACACACACACACACACGTGTTGTGTTGATCTGCAGCGTGGTGGTGGCGTTCCGACTGCGAGCGCACCTCAAGGGCGTGTGTCAGGAGCTGCACCAGGAGGAGATGCTGGAGGCCCACATCAGCACGGCCCTGAGGGCCAAGGAGTGAGTCTCCCGGCTGTTTAGACTGGACCTGGACCTCATTTGTCGGATGTGATGATGTGTCTCAATAATAACTATCTCTTGAATCAGAATCAGATTTTTTTTATTTGGCCATCTATATTTGCACCTACAAGGAAAGTGACTTGGTGAGGAAGGTGCATAGAAGACATAAAGCAACACGATATAAGCAAAATATTAACAAAATATTGGACCGGAAGAATATATATATTTATATATTATGCTATATTATATTTATTTTTTTATATATTAAGCTATATTATATTTATTTATTTATCTATAGTTTGAGCAATCAGAAATAACTTTTTCATTTTTCTTTTACTAGAATACATTTTTTTCACATGTGCTGTAAATAGCAGACTAAAGCACGTGTACACACACACACACACACACACACACACACACACACACACACACACACACACATGCACACAAATTAGCAGTCACTAAATGTGGAACCAAAAAGTAAACTCGAGCCCACCAGGATGGTACCTTCTCTCTGGAGATATGGAATGAACCTGTTGTATTTTACACGTTTGATCAACTCTCCCCAGGACGATGTATCCGATACGAATATTGAGGCTATTGTTGTGGGAAGGGGGTTGGATTCTACCTTGCAGGTGTGGTCCCAGCGTCCAGAAATCTCTGGCTCCACCTGGGGCTGGTGGACCCCTGGGGCCCAGGGAGAAATAGGTTCTGGAAATAGTGACTTCTGCAATGGGCTCAAATCGTCTCCACATAGTCACTTTCCCTTTGACTTTCTCAATCACTTTGTGGAGCACATTTAGCGCTTAAACCCGCCCCCTGTTTCACCAGAGGTGGTCCATGAGCCTATGCCCTTGTGGCTTCTTCGACCTCAACGCTGCTTCGTGTCTTGGCAGGCTGGAGCTGAACCAGCTGGAGGTGGAGCTGGGCAGGCTGTCCCATCTCCGGCAGGAGGTGCAGGACAAGGAGCAGGCCTTCCTGGCTCTGAAGGAGCAGAAGACCCAGGCTCGCCTGCGGCGGGCGACCCAAGCCGCCAACACACTGAGGAGACGGAGGAGGTAAGGAGGAGCCAACACTCTCACACACTACACACACACTAAGACTGATAAGGCTACCATCTTTTCTTGGCTGCCAGAGAGTTATGGTACTTCCACTTTGGTAGAGTAGCGTTATTAGATACTTAGTTGGTATAAAACGTGAACTTTGAGTTTATAACGCAACACAAGCCTAAACAGCATGTAGTTGGATGACGATACTGTAACTGTTTTTCTTTTTGGCTTTATTAGAAGACTGTTGTTGTTGTTGTTGTTGTTGACGTGGGTGCTCCTCTGTTTACATGTTCCTCGGATGCATGGGGGGACATTCACACGTGGAACAACACAACAACACTTTTCTGAAACCACATCCCTTGTTCGTTTGGTCTATGAGCACCATTATAAATAACCAATCATATCTCTCCAATGCTAGCAGGCCATGGTACAAACACAGGTTTGTTGGGGTTTGTGGAGTAGCAGTAATGGTCGGGCATCAGTCAGTGGCTTGGAGTAGCAGTCTGGTTCCAGGTTTGATTCCCAGTTTGGAAACCTATTTGGTCACTTTAAGGTGAATGCTCAGCGTCAGGGTATGCATATGCTTACCTTTAAGATTACAGATGGTTGAATTTGGCTTGGAATGGCACACGTTGTGAGCTGGGTCGTGGTTCTCTGAATGTAGTAGTTGTATGACCCCAGTGATGTAGACCAACGGGGGGAGAGCCTGTCCTCCTCACCCCTCCTTGTTCCTCTCAGAACCCAGGCGGCGGTGCAGCAGAAAGAAGGGGCCCAGCGTCAGCAGCTGGCAGACCAGAGCCCAGCCAGCCACCAGACGGCTGCCAAGTACCTGAAGGAGTCCAGTAAAAGGTCTCAGTCAAACACTTTCTAGACCTAGAGCCTAGAGAAGCTACTTGTCAATGGAACTCGCCCCATGGAACACCCAATGAAAATATGAAATACCGTTATGTACAACCATGAAGAAGATGATCAAATAATATCTTTCCATATTTTATGTTATGGGTTGTAAATAACAAAAAAGGTGATTCGGAACTTTGTGTGCGGCAGAATTAGCTTTCTGTGGGGATTTTCCTGAGCACATTCTTTTACTGTTTTAAACAGCTTCACATTGGTCACCACTGGTGGACATTCTGAGCGCAGGTCTCTCCACCTACCATCACTCTAGTAGGAGGGAATTACCTTCCCTGATCCATGTACAAATACCAGTTGAATGATCACAGCTGCGTTTGATTATTTAGACACAATAATCATTACTCACACTTACTCACATTGCACACGTTTTAACATTAACACCACATTTGTTCCATTGTCGTTGTTTTTTGTTGAGTGTTTTAGTATATGTGTGCCAGGTACGTGCGTTGATATGGTGCGCGCGTCTGTGTGTGCCTGTCTGTGTGTGTGTGTGTGTGTGTGTGTGTGTGTGTGTGTGTGTGTGTGTGTGTGCAGGGTGCAGCAGGAGCGGGCTGAGAAGGAGCAGCAGAGACAGGAGCTCCTGCAGAGGAGGACTCTGGCGGTGACATCGCTGAAGGAGAGCATCGCCACCACACACGTAAGCCAGAGTACACGGTATCACAAACGGTTGGTGGTTCGAGGTACGAACCATATCCTGTATTACACTCCACATTTTCAATTGGCTCTATTAGGGCTGCCAGGCGACATCATAGGCCTCTCTGATTGGTTCGGATTGGCACCAGGGGCCATTCTTTTCTCGTCTTTTGTCTCGCAAGTGACATCACCTGACATCAATTTGAGCCTATCAGAAACATCCAAAAACAACTGCTTATTTTTCTCCGGAGACACCGCTGCCACTGGGTTATATTTAAACATGTGGTTGCTCTTTAAAAACGGTGCTCACCGCATAAGTGGTGGCTGTTTAAAGGACCCTCTGTCCTACCCAACAACGGCTTCTATTCTCCCGTGGTGTGAATACATCGGTGCGTCCACAGGACATGTTGCGGGCCCAGCAGCGCAGAGCGAAGGCCGTCGCCCAGAGGAAGGAACAGCAAGAGACGGGGCTGAGAGAATCCCTGCAGGCCCAGGGCGTCAACAGCACCAAGCGGCTGCACCAACAGAAGCAGCTGGAAGGGTTCCAACAGAGAAAAGAGTTGGTGTTTTCTCTCTCGCTTTCTCTTTTTTTCACTCTGATCTCTTGTGGCTTTTTCTATCCTCTCCTCTCCTCTACTTCACACACACACACACACACACACACACACACACACACACACACACACACACACACACACACACACACACACACACACACACACACACACACACACACATCTCCCCTCCCACTGCCAGCAGCAGATGCGTGGGTTTCCTCTCGCCTCGTGTGTGGATATAAACCATGACCCCCCCTCCCCATCTCTCTCTTGCTACACCCTCATAATAACACGCTGCGGTCTGATTGGCTCCTACCAGGGAATTCGAGAGGAGGCAGGAGTCAAAGAGGGTGGAGATCGTGTCCCGGCTCCTGCGGGAGGGGGAGCAGCTGGCACTGAGAGGCGGGAAGTCCCGGGTGGCGCCATCCCGACCCGCGCCCAGCGAGGGGGCTCCCGTGCTGGGCCGGACCAGGGAGAAGGTCCTGCGCTACCTGGAGGAACTCTACCTCCAGCCAGCCAAGCAGGAGAGGATTACCAGAGTGAGTGGTGGGGCTACCTGTTAACGCGGAGAGTTGTAAAGTAAAGGAAATGAGTAAGAATGAAAACATTAAAGAAACGGCGTACTCTAAAGTCTAGAATAAGAATGTTGACTTTACTCCAGCACATGCTATTGCCGCTATTGTTTCTAAAGACAGTTAGAAAGTTAGCTAGTGAGAATATAGTCTAATGAGCATCGTTCCCTACTGTGCTTAACATTATCCAATGTGTTTCTGCTATGCAGCATGACACCAGCATTCCTTATATTCTGTAGTTGGGTGTTGAAGTGGAACTGGGTCTTGTTGATTTGCTGTTGTGAATGTGCTATGGAGCCTATGCCAACTCCCTCACATTCACTCAAGGTTTCAACTGACATGGAACTGTGGAGAGAAAAGTTCCTTTAACGCTAGGGGATTTATTTATGGTGGTGTATCTCTTACTGATTTGATATCGCATGATATGGAGGTGTTTTGAGGAGTCATCCATATCTGTCGTGTGTGTTTGTGTCTTTGTGTGTGTGTATCTCTCTTTAATTGTGTGTGTTTGTGTCTCTGTATTTGTGTGTGTGTGTGTGTGTTTGTGTCTCTGTATTTGTGTGTGTGTGTGTGTGTGTGTGTGTGTCTGCATCTCTCCCCCCCACCAGAGAGAGTCCAGTGCTGAGAGCAGCTCCGGCTCAGAGGGTTCTGACCAGGAGGTGGAGGAGGAGGTGGATGAGGAGGACCCAGGTGTCCACCAGCCCCAGGTGGAGCCCGAGTTTTCTGGACTCTGGGACCACACCTGCAAGGTAGAACCAAACCACCGTCCTACTGCAATAGCCTCTCAGACCCAATATTAACATCGGTTACATCTTCCTGGGGAGTGATAGAACATATGAAGTACAACAGGTTAGTTCCTTATCCACAGGGAGAAGGAAACCCGAATTCTGTATGATTTGAAACCTACACTGACTTGGCCTAGAGAGTCCTCTAGGTGCAAGTGATACGCGAAGAGTATAGCAGTTTTATCATAACTCGTTCTGTCTGGTGTTGATTTTTCTGCAGATGTCATCAGAACATAAGGTTGTTATGCCATCAGTCACAGCAGACCCACTGAGCTTTGAGCAGCAACTTTGTCCTTTGATGCCTTAATGACTCTTACATTCAGTTGTGTATGTATATGGCAAAGAAATTGCCACTGCTAGACAGAACAGCTTACAGAGTGTGGGTTTAAAAACCAAGATTGTTAAAAAAAATTTAAAAGCTGGATCAAGAGGAATCCTTAAGAAGGAAGTTGGTCTCTCTCTCTCTCTCTCTCTCTCTCTCTCTCTCTCTCTCTCTCTCTCTCTCTCTCTCTCTCTCTCTCTCTCTCTCTCTCTCTCTCTCTCTCTCTCTCTCTCTCTCTCTCTCTCTCTCTCTCTCTCTCTCTCTCTCTCTCTCTCTCTCTCTGTCTGTTTGTTGTAAATGTACAGAGACAGGCATCGCCTCTCGTTGCGCCGGTTCCCCGTGAAGCCTCGTATTGCGTGTGCGGCAGCACCCTTCCAGAACTCTGTCGTAGAAGTACATGCAGGAAGTCAAGTGGAAAGCACCCCCTTCCCCACACGAATCACAGCGACGCCTAATCACAAAGATGCACTCGCCGTCGCATGCAGCGGTCTATGGGAGGGCTGCATCGCTGGCCTAGTTCTCCACCTCGCTGTACATCACGGCGTCAGGGCAGCAGAGCGCGAGCTGGGACTGTTTTCCTTTGTTGGGACAAAGTAAGAAAGCAAGCGGGAGAAGTGACGAGTGTAAAAAGGATGGAGGACGAGTTGTTATTTTGTGTCAGGGGGGGGGGATCAAGACCCGTTTCTGAAAAAATGCATCTTAAGTTAAGTTAAGGGAAATGAAAGGTGCAAGCAAAGAAGCCTACTCTTTGGTGTTGAGTCTGTGACAGCTGCCACAGCTGTGATGGTTAACACAGACGGTGTAATAACGTCGCCTTCCACCACCGTCTCCTGTGAGCAAGCCGTTGCTTTTGATAAGCTGTTTAACGTGTTTGTGTCACACCAGTAGGATTCCTGACTGTGCTTGGACTTTGATGAACAGCACACAGTGTGTATGTGAACGCATCATCGCTGGAAGGGAGCGTCGATGTGTCCTCCTTTTTTAACGGAGAAGAAGAAGAAATTAGCTGCGCCGGCCCACTTTGCAGCGTGATCCAGTTCCCCCTCCCGTCGTTGCTTCCTGTCTTCCCCAGCGATGCGTGCCAGCCTACCCAGAAGGCACTGCAAACCCTCCCAGAAGGGAAGCTTTTTAGAGCTGCGCGGGCCAAAGCTCTACAAACGCAGCGCTCTGCAAACGCAGCGCTCTTCTTGATTCAATGCCCATCAACCTGTGATTCTGCAGGCCTGTGTGTGCGCAGGTGTGTGTGTGTGTGTGTGTGTGGGGGGGGGGGGGGGGGGGGGGGGTTGGAGTAGAAGCCCAGACCTGTCTTAGTCCTTGGTGATGTTGTCACAATACTGTACCTGCCAAGCACCCAAAGTACACACGAGCACACGTACACAAACGTGTGCACAGTAACACGCACACACGTGTGATTGATGCTGGAGAGCCCAAAGGCTGATGCTGTCATCATTCGAAACTCATCCTTTCAACTATAATCCGTATTGTTCTAATGCTGATTGACAATATCATTTATAATCAGCTTTCATTTGAATAGGCAGTAGCGACAGGCTAGGTCTTTCCAATGCTTGTGTGAGGCTCCACCCCCTGGTGACAGAGGGAGGGAGAGCAGGACGAGATGGAAATTTGCTTGTAGCAGCTGCTGGCTAATTAAAAGGCCAGGGGCCTGGGGCCAGGATTTACAGGCTCATGGGGGGCTCTGCTAGACTGCTGCATGGACAGCGGACTGCTCGCACCATACCTTGTGTGTTTCAATGTGATGCAAACTGTTGCCAGCGACAGTCCAAGCACATTGATCTGTCGTGAACAATATGGTGAAAATTTATTGCTGTTGTTTTAACGACGTATCTACTCTTTAGACATAGGAGCTATTGGTCAGTTGATTTTTGACTGATTTGACAGAAGTTTGAAGAGAACTTCTGGTCAGGTGTTTTCGCTTCTATGCACTGCAGTGCTCTTCAGACACTGGACTGACACACTGATACGAAACGATATGTCATGCCACAGCTAAAAACCTTGCTGCTGCCGTTCATCCAACAGCTGAGGGGTTGATTGTGTAGAGATGAATTCGATTTCAGGATGGGCATATGCTACTGTGCCCATCCGAGGAGTCTGAAGAGCGCTAGTGTGGTACTTTAGAGAGGACAACAATCTATGGATTTTCCCCATGGTGACAGAAGACCGCGGGGGGAGGGGCTGTGGTCCAGTGGCAGCCGGTGGACGCCAGGTCAGCGGTGCCAGGACAGCCTGCTTGGAAGCCCAGCCGGCCCACCAGCATGCCCAGCACCAGGCCCAGCAGACGGTTGGTGTGTGGGAAAGAGCTGAAGGGTCCGCCGTTCATCGGCAGACCGGAGACCATCCATTTCAAGGTACGGCAGTGCTAGCTTCTACTCTTACAAAACAAAACAGCGTCTCTTCACTCCGCTGGTATCTTCGCCTTCGCTGCTAAGCCAGTGTCAGTATCTGTACAGCCCTTAATCACAGTTACAATCTCAAAGGGCTTCACAGGCCCACATCACACGCCACCCGCTAACACTGTTGGCCCTCTGAAGGGCAAGGAAAAACTCCCCGAATGCTAACAACTGGTGTATTAGCGCTTGCTAATAGCAGCATTATCATCTAGTGCTACTAATAACCAAATGACTTGTTGCAGGACTTTGAGGTGGGCAGGACGTACAGGAAGAAGGTGGTCCTGACCAACGTCAGCTACGCCACTAACCACTGCAGGCTCCTGGGAGTGTCCACTCCGCTCACAGACTTCCTCTCCATCAGGTGAGCTCTGAGTGGCTGCTTGGGTGGAACATGTCGGGCTGGAACAGCACATCTAGCACTCTGATGGTACCAACTGAATTGTATGTGATATGTAAACGTGAAAGTCTATAATAGGTACAGTATGTCAATAGGGGTGTGTGTGCTTGCCTGCGTGTGTCTAAGAATAAAGCTGTTTTCGGCTTGACACCCGTCCAGAGTCATGTCAAAAGAAGATGAGGTGAAGGTAAACACAAAGAAGCCTACATATAAACCAGCTGCAATCACTGAGATCTCTCCTCTCTCCTCTCTCCATGCACACTCAGGATAGTGAGTCACTCACTGTTATAGCACTGCTGGCTCTCTCGTTCTGTCTCTCTGTCCGTCTGTCTGTCTCTCTCTCTCTCTCTCTGTCTCTCTCTCAATCACTCCCTTTTTCACTTTCTCTCTCTCTCTTTCTCTCTCTCTCTCTCTCTCTCTCTCTCTCTCTCTCTCTCTCTCTCTCTCTCTCTCTCTCTCTCTCTCTCTCGCTCTCTCTCTCTCGCTCTCTCTCTCTCTCTCTCTCTCTCTCTCTCAATCTTTCACTCTTTTACGTTCTCCGACTTTCTCTCCTTCTCTTTCTGTTGTGTCTTATTTGGGACCTAAATAGATCGAGATAGAACACACATGTCTGCTCACAAATGCAAAACCCCATGTAAAGCCTCTAATTTAGGTCCACTCCAGGATATGGTTGAAGATTGGATATCAATGCATTTTTTCTTTCTTCTAAAAACAATATCTAATGAAGACGAGAAAACCATGTGATACTATTATTAGCACAGTCGGATTAGCATGTGACTTTATTGACAATAAGAAACCACTGAGAGCCACTTGGCTTTGTGTGCACTCCTCTCCTCCTCTGTTCCTAAGCTACAGCCGCTGAGGTGGACACCCTAATGGAGCTTCCCTAGCAACCGTCGTTATGCTGTAGTATACACTCATACACCACTGAGGAGAGAGTGCTTTCCAAAGCATCTCATACAGGTCATACAGAGACCAGTCATCATGAAGCAGGTTGGGGGTCATATGCCCAAGGTGGTGCCATTTAGCCAAGCTGAGGACATTGAAGTATCAAACCCAGAACCTTTCAAGCTTGGATTCTTACAACCCGGCCCACTAGACTATGCCTGCCCCCACACAGCAGCTATAAGCATAAATGTGAGTACCTACTCACTCGGGGGCTGATTCTCTGGTGTTACGTAACGGCAGAGACTCGGAGAGGTCTCGAGAATCCTGCTATTATTATCATTTATTTTAATCCTCCTCCTCCTCCTCATCGTCATCATCATCGTCATCATCATCATCCACCTCATCATCAAATGAAGGTTATATGTCACCTTACGTTTTTTTTAAACTGTTCCATAATAGCACAAACCATCTGGAACATATCTGTCCCCAAACCAAAGCACCCTCACGTTCTCTCCACACCCCCACCATCTCACACACAGCCTAATAACCATGGCTCGAGGAAAATGTCTTGGGTTTCCCCCAAATCGACCTAGTTAGACTAATAGACCACCGTGGTCTCCGTCGCAATTACCCCCCCCCCCCCCCCCCCCCCGTACTAGTGCTGTCTCCGCCCCCGCAGGGTGATTCACCCCATGACTCCCAGGCTCACTGTGGGGGCAGAAGGGGTAACCGTGGGACCCAGCGGGGGACACAGAGACCTGGACCTGCAACACGCTCCCCCCGCAATTACTCTCTCTCATCCCTAGCGTAGCATGGCATGTGTGTGTGTGGGTGTCGGTGTTGGTTTGGGTGTGTGTGCTTGTGCGTGTGTGTGTGTGTGTGTGCCAGAACAGAACAGGCTGCTGTATCTCCCCCCTGCTGGGATGTGCCACAAGGCAGCTCAGGCTTGTTGCTGGTTGACAAGAGCATTCCGTAGAAGCAGTGTGTGTGTGTTTGTGTGTTCATGCGTGTGAGTGTGTGTGTCCGTATGTGTGTCTATGTTGCTGTTTTTCTTTCAACATCTTGCACACAGTTTCGAGGCAAACACAGCATTAAAAATAATAGGCTGACTGACTGACACGGGAGGAGTGAAATCCAGAGCTGTGCTCCCTAGCTAGAAAAGCCACCGCAGAACTCACACAAGCATCTAGCTGCTGATTCCATTGCCTTCATTCTAATAAATATTTCTGTCCACTTTGTCGCTACTAGAGCACGGGACGGGAGATGGAGCCGGTATAAATAAAAGCTCATCCATCAAAGTTGCCTTCTGCATTGCGACACTACGGTTTAATATCAGGCAGTTAGCGTGAGCGTGTTTTAGCTCTGTTGAACTCAATTATAAGTGGCCATTGATTCAATATGTGTCTATGGGAGGGCTATCAGGATGTTTAATTGAACGCAGAGCATCAGTTAGCGCTGGTATGCTCATGGCACCAGCCTGGCGCTGTAGAGTAACGTAGCTGTAGCTTATTGCACAGGTGGATACATGGCCTCATTTAAAGCACTCTATATAGCACTCTCTGATAGGCTTTCGCTCATTGTTTTACTGCACGTGTTCACTCCATCTTTAATCCCTAGTGAACTGCTCTCTTTATTTCCTTTTCTTTATTTTGTGCTGAATACAGGCGAGTAGATGATGGGAGGACCTGCTGTGACAGCGTGGTGGTGGTGGTGGTGGTGGAGGAAAAGATGGTGGTGTTGGTGGTGAAGGAGGAAGAGGTGGGGTGGTGGAGGAGGAGTTGGTGGTGGTTGAGGTGGTGGTGGTGTAGGAGGAGGAGGTGGTGGTGCAGGTGTTTGTGATGGATGGAGCAGGATGTGGTTGTGGTGGTGGTGGAGGAAGAGGTGGTGGTGGTGGAGGAAGAGGTGGTGTTGGTGGTGGTGGTGGTGGTGGAGGTGTTGGGGATGGATGGAGCAGGAAGTGGTTGTGGTGGAGGAGGAGGTGATGGTGGTGGAGGAGGAGGTCTCCTATGATGCGTATTAATTGGTTGCCAGATCTCAGGACATTCCCTAGAACTGCCAAGTGGTCCACTGGGGCTCGGATCTCTTTCAACCCCCTCCAGATGACCGTCCTTGACCGTTCAAATAGCTGGCACCATTGGCACTAAACATAGTATGTAGAATAGTAGAACCAGAGGAAACACCACCCCCATGTCTCAGTACACTAAGCCAAACTTACAGAGCGGTTTATCACTAGGCAACAATGAAGACTACCCTGTGAAAATGAACAGCAAATCCACACATCCACTTTTTATATTTCTAAACATAAAAAAAACCTTTACTGTCAGTTTTATAATACTTGCTCAAATGTATTAACCAAAGTACCATGTACTAACATCGATTTTATTTATAGAACATAGAACATGCTGTTTGTATTTGCCAAGGCATACCACAAAAATAGCAATAGATATGAAAGTAGAGGTTGTAAAGTTGTTTGTCTATATCTGGAGCCTCTTGCGTTTTCTTATTGTTTTTGAGCAGTTGAATTTTAAACAGCCTCCCGCCTACTGAAGCTCCGTGGATGCTATCGATCAGCTCACCCCGTGCATCTCTCCGAGTTCTGTGTGGAGCCTCGCGTTCTCCAGCTCTCTAGGGTAACTCAGAGTTCGCCTGCCACGGTCAGACACAAGTAAACACAGCACACTGTGTTGCCGTTTGGAAAAACCTTTTTAAATAGTTGCATCTTTTAGGAATAGAAGAAAAAAAAAAGCAGCTCTAAGATTAGATACATAAACACGGCCTCCAGAATTATTGGATGCAATTTCGATGCAGTTGAAATGTCTTTCCATCACCGGCTATACAAAGTATAATGTTAATTGCAAATGTGATCAAGTGATCTCCACTGCATTTCTGACAGGCTCGCCATGTTTTTAGCTGTTGTTAAAAAAGGTACATTGCAAAGAAAAACCAGCTTGGTTTAAAAAAGGAAAACCTGTGGTACGCCCACTCACCATGGATTGAAATAATTCCTTGTGCTGCTCATTCTGCCTCTGAGACTAGCTAGTAGGCTGGCATCATGCATATACTATTTATCTATCTATTTATCGATTGGCCTGTATCTTCAATCCTCTATTATCTATCTTCTTATGATTGTGTCAATTGTGACTTTGTTTTCCTCTGGTTGCCATGGCGTTGCATGATTATTATTATTTGTAGTAGAGTAGCCAAAGAACCTGGTTTGCCTGTGCAGAGACTTGGATGAAACACAAAGTATACATTAAACGGGGTGTTGAAGCTACATCACCGGACGGGCAACAGTAGATACTGAACAGCAGAACTGCATATGTACACAGACTGTGGCCCATAGTTGGAGTTGGCACACAAAAGGAATGAAAAAGTAAAGCTGGACTACATTTCCCATTACTGCAACGAGCAGGTTTACACTGCAATGTGCAAATCCAGCTTCAGCTTTGACCCCTGACCTTGCTGTTCTCTTCCTCTGAGTGTTCTCTCTGTCTCTGTCTCTGTCTCTGTCTCTCTCTGTCTCTCTCTCTCTCTCTCTCTCTCTCTCTCTCTCTCTCTCTCTCTCTCTCTCTCTCTCTCTCTCTCTCTCTCTCTCTCTCTCTCTCTCTCTCTCTCTCTCTCTCTCTCTCTCTCTCTCTCTCTCTTCCCCCCTCCCTCTCACTGCAGAGGCGATTTTGGTTAGCGCGTTGCTATGGATATCATATTCATCCCTCCGGTTGTGTTTCCACGGTATTGCTGCAAACAACTGTGGGGGTGCAGCCGTGCACAGACCTTCGTGCACACGCCCACACACACACACACACACACACACACACGTACATACATACACACAACACGATTTGATGTGTGCTGCCTTCCTCCACAGTCTTCTTCCCCTACATTGTTTACTCTGTGTTGGTCAGGAGTGATTTGTTTTTTAAGCATTTCCTCTAATGGATGTCCCTGCAAACAACATTATAATAAACGCTGGCTTTCACACAGGGTTCACATCCTGCATTGCACATCTGCCATTGCTATGTATTTACTATACAGCCATTTAGCAAAGGGATTTACAGTGAGTTATTTTTAGATACAGGTCCTGAAAGAGCAGGTGGGGGGTTAGGGAATCTTATTCAGGGATGCCCACTGGTACACTGCAGACATTGGGGTTCGAAACCAGTACCTTTCAAGTGGGAATCAAACACCCTAACCACTAGACGTAGTCTGCTCCACATGGGTGGTGTTTCATGATTGATGAGGTAATGTTTTCATTTCATCTGTCGTTTAGCTTCATTCCTCCCGGGCCGATGTCGGCTGGAATGTCATGTGACCTGGAGGCTGTGTTTCAACCAATGGTCAGTCCTCCTCAGCTGTGTGATGTCATACCCATTCATCGTCTCGTCATCTCTTAGAATGCCCTAAACAAACAGGTTCTGTTTTGGAAGAGGAAAAGCACAAGTCAATCACTTTTACAACTTTTTAAAAAGTTAAGAGTTTATAGAATGTGAACTGCATATATTAAAGAACAATGTCATTTTATTTTCTGCACCGTTTCCTGTTTTTAATCTCCTGTATCCTCGTTAGTTGTCACACAGTTGGAGGTATTGCTCACCATATTATATCCTTTCTGGGATAGCAATATTGCAGAGGAAAAACCTCCTACATATTTGCAGTCTCTGATAGGCCTACGTTGAAGTAAAACATTTTTGCCGTGACAACGTCTGTTAATGATGCTCTGGAGTGTTGTGACCAAGATGAGTTGGTTCAGTACCATGTTGCCAGCTGTCATTGACAGACATCTGTATCCTATCAATCTAGATCAACCAGGATCTGGAGGGAACGGTCCAGTTTGAGTCCAACTCCAGACCCTTCTCTCTGTCCGTCAGCTGCACCACCAAGAAGTGTGAGGTCAGTAGCAGACACAGTACAGAGACTACCAGTTCCTGTCTATCTGCCTATTGGCCTGAGTCATCTAGCTAGCGGCCATCTTGGTTCTAAATGATAGCTTGTTGGGGAAACTATGTAGAATTCCGCTTTCAGTTCTCCGCACCTAGCTAGTTTTTAGAACCAAGATGGAACCAAGATGGCCGCTAAGGGGAATTAAAAGTCACATTGTACAGTTAAACAGATTATGAATGCATTTCAGCACTTTGAGTGATGTCATTTAAAATCATGCCTTGACATTAATCGCAAAAAAATCTGCCAGTGTAGTGATGTACTGTTTTACTAATATACTGTATACTATAAGTAATATAGTTTAGCATTATCGTTTATCGATACCAGCTCAAATTGTGCAATTGAAGAATACTGCAAAAGGTCGACAATGGACATCTGAAATGAATATTAATTGACATCAAGTCACAGTGAAGCATGATTGTAATGTACATGTAACACATCAACCTAGCTGTACTGCTCAGTAAAGACTATAAACTGGATGCAGTAGGGATCAGCCGACACGCTCAAAGACTAAGTGAAGTTTGTGCTATTGATTTGTCTGTAAAGATGACCTCATCCTCTCTTCACCTCAGCTGGAGGTGGACAGCGACCTCGTGGACTTCGGCACCCACGTGGTGGGCCAGACTATTTCCCGGACCATCGCCCTGATCAACAGGGGGGCTCTGGGCACCCATTTTACCCTGCACCCCTCCTCGCATGCCTCTGTGTGTCGCCGTCTAGAGAGTAGCCACGGCCCACCATCACAGCCCCCTTCAGCCACTGAGGACGCCAGGACAGAGCAACAGGTCGGGAGGTCCTGGCTGTTCACTGTGTTCCCCGTCACAGGCTCATTCCTGGAAGGGTTGTATTTATCAATTGACAACAAGGTGTTATGGAGTTTTCATGTTAGCTTAAATCTTGCCTCACAATAACTCTTAATTGTCTTATTCTAATGATTCAAGGTAAACAAAAGATGCGCATGATTTTCGGTCATTTTCCAGGTTATAAAGAAAGAGTCACCGTAGTTGTGTAAGGCACCGACAAAAACCTAGGGTAGTACAAGTTTTGGGTTGCGGTAAATTGTGCAATATTTGATGGAGTACAAGAGCTGAAAATGATTATAGCTCAGCCCCGGATACACTCGTTTTGCTCCAACCCTTTCGTGGAGAATACAACTTAATTATTTTTTGCAATGTTTGTACAGTGAACCTGAAGAAGAATCAATCCTATAAGTCGAAAAATACAAATGACACGCATAGGTTGGCACACTCACTGAATGACAACTCCGCCCTTGGCTTGAGGTTGTGTGAGATCGAACAGCTGAACCGCTTATGACTTCTGTTCTGCGTGAACGGAACAGATTTGGATCTTTCTCCTTCTGTACTCCAGACTGTGTGTGTGGGGGGGGGGGGGGGTGTTCAAGTACGGTTTTTGTGAAGCACTCTATGGTTCAACTGTTTTACCATACGGCTATCATCTGCAGAATTGAACACAATATCCAAAAGTTAGATTGCAACCTTGACGTCGACGTACCTCGCAACAGGCACTTCCACGTCACGAAAAGAACGCCACCGGCTTTCAGAGCGAGGGGAATGTTCACAAACTGGTTGGCAGAGAATAGCAAAAACATAGGGTTTCACTCCTGTCATCTCTAAATGACGGTCTTATTTCAGTAACAGTGACAAAATGGCATAGATTACTATATTGATGATCCTATAAGACATATTACCACGTTTAAATCAACAAAACAAAGGTTTTGGGTTCACTGGCTCTTTAAGGAGCAGGAAGGAGTTAGGGAAATATGCTCAAGGATGCCTTAAGGTAGGCTGCGGACGGAATCGAACCCAGTACCTTTCGGAAGAGAATCTAGCCATTACACTAAATTTGTCTTACAGAATATTATTGTGTGTCTCATCCAAGAGCCCGGAAGAGCCTGAGGAACCCAGGAGTCAGAGTCAGGAGCCGCTGGTGGTCCACTCACAACCTTCAGGTACACACACACACACACACACTTAAAAATGTTTAGTTAAACTCTTTACCATGGATATCAGGCAGGAAAATCTAAATAATTTCTTAAACATACTTCAACATCAATTTGTTTTCTTTTTTGCTGTGTCTGTGTGTTCCTGTGCACACATGTATGCGTGTGTATATGTGTGTGTAGCTGTTTCGGAGCCACCAGGTCCAAATGCTGGTCAGGTGCCTGATCCACCTCCTGGATCTGGGTCTGTTGAGGGGGCTGGCTTTGCTGATGTGGAGCCCCAGGAGCAGGCTACTCCCCTTGGGGAGGAGGAGGAGGACACCTCCTCCGACACCAGCGACATCTGCTTAGGAGAGGTACTGATGGAGAACCAGACCATCTGGACTCCATCCACCGTTTAGCACTACCACCACCACCACCACCTCACCCTGCACATCTGACAGATAGTGACAGAGGGCCACAGGTCCAGAATGGTCTTAAAAAGACACGCACTGCTGTTTCACTGCGGATACCTTAAAGTCACAGTGGTCAACTTTAAGTAGGCTTTAAATATGGAGTGCCAATTCAATTCAATCCATTACTTTTACTGGACTGAACAGCATGGTATGTCATTTGGGGCCATCAGAGCAGTATGGGAACATGCATAGACACAAGCATTACATTGTATATTACATAATGTTGTAATCTTGCTTTATATGGGTCAAGGGTCACAAAACCCCAACTAAAGAACAAAAAAGTGTGTGTATACGTTTCTCTGTTGGTCCGAATGTGGCTCTGAACCTAGTTTACGGCCCAGAATGATACAGACCAACATCTCCTGTTTTTGTATCGTGGCAAACGTTGAACGCTGGTTGTTGATTGGCCGGCGCCATCGGAAACATCTGTGGACCCTAATTGCCCCTCATGTTGCATCCTGCAAGAAAACATCCCACATCCCGTTCCACCCCATAGAGAAACACATTACACCGATCGCATTTAGTGCATGCTGTTATCGCTCTCTCTCTCTGTCTCTCTCTCTCTCTCTCTCTCTCATTTTGTCGTCTTCTTTTCTCGTCTTCTGCTACTGCTGCCAGTGTTGCACGCCCGGCGGTGGAATTGCTTGTAGCGGGCTCATTAGGCCCCTGTAGGGGGTGAGAGAGAGAGAGAGAGAGAGAGAGAGAGAGAGAGAGAGAGAGAGAGAGAGAGAGAGAGAGAGAGAGAGAGAGAGAGAGAGAGAGAGAGAGAGAGAGAGAGAGAGAGAGAGAGAGAGAGAGAGAGAGAGAGAGAGAGAGAGAGAGAGAGAGAGAGAGAGAGAGAGAGAGAGAGAGATGCATGCGCTGGCGCGATGACAGCCATCACGATGATTGTCACTCTGATTGATCTGCTCACATTTTTCGGGAATGGATGCTGGTTTCGGGTAAATGGCGGGTTGGCTGGTGTGGCTAATAAAGCCCGCTGTTATACTGAGTTGGATTCTGTGTTTAAAATAAGACGTGTTTCTATCATTACTTCCCCCCCATGTTCTATAGGGAATCAGATCCACAGGGACTGGGAAATAGATGGGACTAGCATGATGTAGAAGATAGCAGTGAGGCTAGTAGATAATATCAAGCAATATTCCTTCTGATGGAAAGGAGGTCCTATTGCAGGTGAAAACAAGGCGGTTATGCTGTGGGCGCTGCCTTAAACGATTATGCAAAGAAAACCTGAATCCACCATTGACAGCTGTCCGTCAATATTTGTGTTGTTCACACCAAGGATGTGTCCTGCATCCTTTGTCTTATTGTTGGGCGGGTATCATTAGTTTTCTGATTTAGAGAGAGTAGAGAGATGATTCTAAAACACCATACCTGTTTCTGTGCTTTGTGACATCACCTCCCTCAGGTGAGATCAGGGGCGATCGGTCCTTTTGACAAGGTGGATCTGGAGGTCCTCTTCACCCCTACCACTCCAGGGGAGGCCATGCTGGACTTCCACATCCGCTTCTCTGACCAGACCTGTACACCTGTGAGTCTGGTTCAAGAGGACCCAACCAAGCAGTAGAAACAACCCTCTCTGACAGCACCAAACACGGACTATAGATGTGTGTCTAATTGGTTGAAATTGTCTTTGTATGATGAGTGGCACCAATTTGAACCAATCAGAGTCCGTAGTTTGCGTCACGTTGTGGTTTAGACCTTATTCATTAGCGACCATACTGGTTAGTTGGGTGGGTAAACCTTCTAGAATCTTTGGAAACCATGACAACTCAATGTATTATTTTTAGTTGTGCATTCCATTTCCCCGACAGCATTGAGAATGCATTTCCATTGAGTTCTCATGGTTTCCCAAATATTCCACAAGGTTTCTTTCCCCACCGAGCTAACCAATATGGTCGCTATGTGAATAAGGTCTATCGAGTTGCATCCTATTGAAGCATCACATTGTATCACTGATTGCTGAGCAGGACTCCCTCTCACTAGATATTGCCCGGATTTGATGCACGCATCATGTATCCCTTTCCCAAACGTCCCAGGTTTGGTATTGATCGAGTACATGTTATGTTCTCCCCAGATCCCCGTCAGAGTGAAAGGAGCAGCATTGGACGTCCCGGTGTGGCTGCCCCAGCCCAGCGTTGACCTGAACATCTGCATGTTCCAGCGCCTCTACCAGGACACCATTGTGGTCAACAGCAGGTGGGCGCACACATGAAAACGTTATCAACAGCAACAACATTGACGATGATGACCTGACGAAAGAGCCAGAGTTTGTGTCTCGCTTGACCAAGACAAATAATATGCAGTGCTGCCCTAGCATAGCTGGATTTATGATATTGGATTTATAATATGATCATATGAAACTGCCTCAGTCTCAGTCTTTAGTCGCTGCTAAGCGGAGAGGTATTTTCACAGTAAAACAGCTCCCAGAAATCCCTTTCAAATTAACAGCGCTGTCGGCTTACGTTCCAGCCTGCCACGGGATCGAGCATCATCACCTAGCTTCATTCTGTCACGTGGTACTGACGGTTCTGATGGTACATGTTGTTAGACTGATAGTAATGTGATGTTTTAATCCAAAGGAGTGATGTTTTTAATGTACAAATTCAGGGTTACCACTGGGAAATAACGGTAATAATAAACGAATACCAATACTAACATTGATATTCATAAATATGTATTCTATTTGAAATACAATATGCAAAGTGAATGCACTGTGATAGTTAGTGATACTCATAGTAGTATTCATATTTTCTTTTTATAAAATAGTGAAATTAAACTAAAACGATAAGTCTCAGAACTAAGTATTATTAAAATGTGTATAAGTCATGGTTATCTATCAGTGTCAAAGGGTGAAGGGTATTTATATTCAGATATGCGTTTTACGGGACAACAAATACATTTTGATCCTGATAATGTGATTGGTGGTGAGGACGCCCACGGGCAAGGGGTTAAGCACAGGGTGAGAGTGTGTGTGTGTGGGGGGGGGGGGGGGGGGGTTCTCTCTGCTACAGTCAGTCTTTCCTTCACGTCATCTTCCTCCTCTTCCTCCTCTTCCTCCTTCCCCTCCTCCCCCTCCTCCTCCTCTGTGGGACGGGTGGGGAGGGAGGGAGGGAGAGAAGGGGGGATTTGTGACAAACCGCCATCTGGTGCGCCGGCAGCACTCGGGATCATGTGACGGCGTGAGGATGATGACGGCGTCAGCATGAGACGGGAGCGTCACGGAAAATAAAGCGCCGTGCTTAACACAGCGCCACACGCCAATATGGCGCACCTCGCGGTCGCCGCGTCTACACCCCACGTGATCACTGTTGTCGGGGGCAACTGACACACGGTCACACTTAGCGAGGGGATTGACTTCCTCCTTGGTCTGTTCACCGCTTGTGGGGAAGAATTGTAGCAGGGCATATTCAGTATACAGTATTAGTGTAATAGTCATTAAGTGACTTCAGATACGTGGCATTCGTGAGCAGGGATCCTACAGTTGTGCTGTGGGATCTGTAGCATTATTATAGGTAGGCTGATGACACTGGGGATCGAACCCAGAACAGTCGGCCTGGGAGTCAAACACCCGGTTTCCAAAAATGGAAGAATTAAAGTTGAGCAATCTAGGGAGCAATCAGAACTGTTTTATCTGAAATAGACTGAAAAAACATTAGGAGAAACTGCTTTTCTCAGAGGATTATTGTTTTTTGTTTACTTCGAACCAGATTCAGCAAGTGCGAAGAGAGTGAGCGTCACTCTAATCGGCTGGAGGTTTTTTGAACAACGTCAGACCGCGACCATATTTGGAAATAAATTACTGCCCAGCCATGGCCAGACTGATATGCGAAGCGCAAACTTGAATATCTGATCCCACAAGGCTGACAACCGCTGATATAAATGTATATTTTTAAAGACTTTTAGGGTTACAGATATGGGTATTTTGTGTGTAAAGATATGGTTTGCTAGTATGTGGCCAGAAAAGTGCAACTCAAACAAGTAGTCATGGCAGCTTTGGTGAGAAGACATCAAGAATACTGGCCCAAAACGACTCCCAAAAACACTTATATACTTATATACAATATAATATCTGTCAAAACCTAAATATGTCTTCCGGCAAAAAAAAATCCAATGTTTGACAAAGATCTTACTTGGGTTAATGAGCCGGTGGTTTGGACGCAGAATGTTTTGGACAGCCCAGTTTTATGTGTTTGCCATTTCAAACGCCCTCCCTGCTGTTGCATGCTGAGTGTTTAGCTAGGGGCATTTTGTTTCAAACTAATGCCAGCCATGTAAAGACAGAAGCCTTTATTCCTTCTTCACACTACTGTCCTGTCCTCAGTTACCCCCCCCCCCCCCCCCCCCCCCCCCATACGTACAAATACACACACACACACACTCACACCTGCAACTACACACGCAGACGCACACATACACATACATACACACACACACACTTACCTACAACAACACCCGCACACACCTGCCCATTTTTTTTCACAACTTCTTAAATGTTATCTTCATAAAATGTGACGATTGGTCCAAGTTGATAAACAGTTCTGTTATTTATAGTATTTTACATGTGACTGCCACTAAAAATGTTCTTCTTGTTTCAACTAACCAAGGAATTAAAAACGTTGCAGTGGCATTTCTTTTGAACAGTACTTTCTGTGTGTAGTCGTGGTGAAACTGTGTGCATGTAGGACACTGCTCATCAATGTCATTTTCTTCCGGTTTGTAAATGTAGCTCTGTACTCGCCAGCGTCGTCTGAACAGTTTAGTAATGGAGGTCCATTTGGTCTGACCGTTTCTGCTCATTCGTAAATTCAGTTCTGTGCTTGTAATTATTATTTTACAGGTTGGGAGGGTGAATCTTACCAGCAGATGTTTTATCTTTGAACCCATCATGACAGTTCTGATATCATAAAAAAAAAAAAAGATTGACCGTGTTAGTTGTCAAACAGCGCTTTGCTAGCAGAGATCTAAATGTATAAACTTGGGAAAACTTAACTAAAAAACAAAGGACAAGTTTGATGTTCCATTTAATCTATTTCAGACTCTAGAGTTTATTTTCTCAAGCAAGTTGTACTCAGAGATTTCTGATCTGAATCATCTGAAAACGATTAATAAGAGGGCTGTGAAAGTGCTCAATTGACCGGTTGTATTTGTGAACGTCTCTTACCACTGACTTGTGGAGCGGGAGTGAAGCCGAGGCCCCTCTGCAGCAGCTGAGATTCTGTGTGTGACAGGTGGAATAGGGATGATAAGTTGAGGACATTGGAGTTATAACTGTGTGACCCAGTGTTAATGGTAAGTGTGATGTGGTTTGTGATTTCCAGTGTTGTCATGTACTGTGTGAAATTGAAAGTGTATTTCAAATAGCGGGTTGTAATGTGTGGTGATATATGCATTGATAGATTGTAATATAGATCGATTTTTGGGTTAGGGTTTGTTTTAAGGTAAGGGTTTGGTTGGACCTCGGACGCGGAAACTATCCCTGCACGGGGCCCTCAGTCCCAGAACGGGCCCCAAAAAAATAAGGGAAAGATCAAGGAAAGTTTGATCAAGGAAAGTTTGATCAAGGAAAGTTTGATCAAGGAAAGTTTGATCAAGGAAAGTTTGATGGCACTTATCACACTTGACTGCCAGGGCTCCCGTCCCGCCCACTGCTCATCAGAACCCGCCTCTCTTTAGCAGAGCTAATTGTTTTCAGTCCTGTCTCCCCATGAATATTCTACTGGGAGGACTGTGAAGGTCATCATGGGATGGTGACTTCATATCCTGCCTGTGTGTCCTACAGCCCTGGTCCTCGGGGTGGGGGGGGGGGACCATCTGGTTGACCCCCCCGCCCCCCCCCCCCCCCACACACACACACACACACACACACACATACACACTTTTCAAAGCGGTCGCTTCATTTAGGTGGGAAAGGGAAAATGGAGGGACCACAGGCATTTGGCACTGATCACTTCTAGAGAACACACTTCCCCTTAGTGCCCTTCAGCAGAGCAGTGTGGGTACAGGTAAAGGCACGGCCACAGCCAAGCGCTGCCTCCCATGAACACAGCATGGGCTGTGTGTATATGTGTGCGCTTGCATGTATGTACCTGTGTATGTGCAGTTACTTGCATGTGTCTGCCTGCATGCATGAATGTGTGTGTGTGTGTGTGTGTGTGCGCGGGTTTGCTTGCATGTGTGTGCCTGCATGCGTGTGTGTGTGTGTGTGTGTGTGTGTGTGTGCTAGCTTGCGTGCATTTGTGTGCCTGCGTGCGTGCGTGCGTGCGTGTGTGCGTGTGTGTGTGTGTGTGTGTGTGTGGGAGATGTATTTGGACGCATGTCACACTATTCCCAAGGTGAAGAGCCATTTATATCGAGTGTATCTGAGGTTTTCTAGCCCACGGCACAACCATCTGTTGGAGGTCCCACAATCCAGGTCACCTCAAGGATGAAGGACGCCGACACCATCTTGTCTGCGTGTCTG
Source organism: Lota lota (assembly GCA_026745465.1). Taxonomy (NCBI): domain Eukaryota; kingdom Metazoa; phylum Chordata; class Actinopteri; order Gadiformes; family Lotidae; genus Lota; species Lota lota. The sequence continues at coordinate 1,131,115 of JACYXH010000555.1, read as the reverse complement.
TGTGCACGTGCGCGTGCGCGCATGCTTGTGTGTGTGGAAAGTATGCGTCAATAAAATATATTAAAATGTATCCTAGTGAAATGTCACCTTGGTACGCGGCGAGCAACGAAGCAACGTCACCCTAACCGCGGGCGTTTGTTTAATGGGGGGAGGGGGTGGATATTGACCGCTTTTTCCGTGTGCGCTCGCGTGCATGTGTGTGTGTGTGTGTGTATAAACTCACCTGGTTCTTGTGTTGTGTTTGGGTGCTAGGCTTCTGGTAACACTTGGTGTAGTGGCGGCGGCGCTAGCCGAGAAAGTGATAGATTACAGCTCAGAGTTAGCCCTCTAGTGAGTTCGTGTGAGATGCTAATTGAGAGGTACATATATATTCTTATTTCTTTGTCCCTGGCAGTGCGAGCACAGCTCTGGGCGTGACGTTCGAGGTGTGCCCAGAGATGCGAAAGCACATGGAGATCCTGCCAAAGATGGCGTTCATCCAGGCAAAATCCAGCTTCAGTGCCCAGCTCAGGTTCCTGCCCAGGTAAAGACACACAAGCACACACACACGCACGCACACATGCGCATTCATGTACGCACGCACACAACCATGCCAAAACGCGCACACACACACACACACACACACACACACACAAAGGTTGCGATGATAATGGTATTACTAGAGCAAACATAATCCTATTTTACACACAGTGACTTTTGAAAATAAACCTTTCTTGAAAAGTAGCAAAAATATTGTCTCATCATATTGTAAGATCAATGGGCAAAATAATTTTCGGAGTCTACATAAAAAAACACAATGTTATTTAAATAAATATAAATAAATAGATCAATAAATCGGAAGTCGCTGGACCGCCAGCGATTATGAAACAAAGCTGTTTCTTTTCCCGCCCCCGTCCGTCACGTGCACATCATGCGTTCGTGCACAATTCACCCTTATCCTCCTTTCTGAGGGGTTGCTACATATACACTCAGCATACAGTGTATTATACAGTGTATACATGTCTCTGGTCCGAGAGGAGAGTGCCACAGGGATACGTGATGAGGAGGAGTGTGTGGTTCTTCTGGACCCGTCTTACTGTGGTGCCCTTCGCTGAGTGTTTAGCAGCTGGCCGCACCTTGGCTGCTGTCGGTAGTCATCTGGACAAGAGCTTTTTAGTTTGACACTGCAGAAAGGGGGGGGGGGGGCTAGAGAGAGAGAAGGGGGGAAAGAGAGAGAAAGGGGGGGCTTGAGAGAGAATGACAGAGGGGGGGATGAGAGAGAGGGGGGGAGAGAGAGATAGAGGGGGGAGGGAGAGGGTGATTCACCCGGGTGTCATACAGAGGTTGAAGAGTGTGTGTATAGGTACCTGTGTGTGTGTGTGTGTATCTGTAAGTGTGTGTATATCTGGGAGCGGATGTGGTGGTGGTGGGTGGATTAGGGCTGGGTAATAACTGTTACTGCATTGAATCACAGCTTCTCTTAATGTACCGCCTTCTTTACTCCTCCTCCTCCTCCTCCTCCTCCTCCTCCTCCTCCTCCTCCTCCTCTCTCACATTTCTATCTCCAGCTCTCTTTCCTTCTCGCCTCTACTTCCCGTTTCTATTTCCTTCTCTCTCGACACATCTACGTTTTTACACTTTTTTAATTTACATTTAATTGCCTCTCCACTTTAGAGAACTTTCTGTTCACCCTTTCCGCTGCAACACACACACACACACACACACACACAAACACACACACACGTATACCTCTTCAGCAACAGCCCTTGTTTCCTCTTCATCCCTCTCTCCATCCCTCCTCAGCTGCTTGTCTGTACTGTACATCCAGACCCCTTGTATAAAATTGGGCCGCTTAAACTCTCTCTCTCTCTCTCTCTCTCTCTCTCTCTCTCTCTCTCTCTCTCTCTCTCTCTCTCTCTCTCTCTCTCTCTCTCTCTCTCTCTCTCTCTCTCTCTCTCTCTCTCTCTCTCTCTCTCTCTCTCTGCCTCTGCCTCTCCCTGCCTCTCCCTCTCCGTCTCCGTCTGTCACACACACACTCAGGTGCACCTGTTAAGTCTGACTCCCGGGGTGAGTCACTGGTCCTCATGCTTCAGCCAGGTGTGTGTGTGTGTGTATGGATGTGTCTCTGTCTGCCTGTCTGCCTGCCTACTGATCTGTTGAAGCGACAGAGAACAATGCAGGTGCAAGCAATAGATGCCTTGGCTTGTGTGTGTGTGTGTGTGTGTGTGTGTGTGTGTGTGACAGAGTCAAAAAGACACGTGAGTGAAGGAGGTTACAAGGGTCGCTAGTCCTCCAATTATTCTTGACTTTTCAGTCGAAATGGTTAAGGTATAAATGAATGCCAGCAGCAGATCTTTGTCATCTCAGCAGCAGTGTTCTTTTCCTGCGTTATTGTTCAGTTGTTTTCTTCTCATCTGTATAATCTCCCTCTCTACAATAATACCCCCGTTAGTGGATCTCACTTTCCCCGCATCACAGAGCACACAGCTTTGCCTTAATGACCTTTGACCTTTCACCCCTATCATCACCTCTTGCTCATCCCAAGCCAGTTACTGGGCCCCCAGGATGGTCCGATGAGTTTAACAAATCTGCTCCAGGAGAGGGACTTTACGATACTAACAGGGGTTATCCTCTCACTAAGAAAATAAACCAAATCTGGTTTGTGTGGAGTGTACCAATGTGAACCCAGCCGGGACAGATTGGGTTTGAGGACCAAATGAAATGTGCAATCTACATGTGGTCTGTGTTGAATGAACAGTGTCAACCTGGTGTGGTAGATTGTTTTTGAGCGTGATCCAGTGGGAGTGTGTGTGTGTGTGGGTGCGGGGGGATTCAGGGTCTGTAATCCCAGCTGTCGGCTATCTCCTAAACAAGCAGTTGTGGCTGATAAAAGGGAGATTACCAGCCACTGGAGGATTCTCCGCAGATTACAACCCTAGAACCACGGTATCCATGCGGGCCGCGTCCCTAAACCCTGGGTCCAGGAGAGAGTACACCGCCACATGAAACAAACACCGGGACACAATGTTTCCGGTATTGTTATTTTGGATTGGAAGTCCATCAATGCCGGTGGGCCGGTGTTGTGTTATTCTTTTTTTTTTTTGCAAACCGTCCAATCCGTCTATATGGTCAAATCCCTTAGTCTTAATCCGATTAGTAATCCTTTTCATAATCACTCTTTCTGAATGGGGGCCGCAAACAAAGCAAGAGGAAGCCATGAAAGTGGTCCGTCTGAAGCGCCAGATAGCAGAGGGTGGGTCGCAGGCGGAACACTTCTCTGTGCCCTTCTCCTCTCTGGGTGACGTCACCTGGGCGGTGTGTCACACGGAGGCAAAGGCACGCGACCTGGCGCCTCTCTGACGGTGACACCCTATGGGTGATCTGGGTGCTGCGTCATGGAGAGGAGCGTGCGCAAGGCTGATCTCTGCATGCACGTCGTCGCCATGCGACCTTGGAATCATCGGCCATGTGTCTCCATCCGCTCCTCCCTCTCTCCCTCCCTCCCCTCCCCTCCTCCCTCGTTTCCACTCTGACCTGCCAAACCGAATTCAACTGTGACTCTCCCTAAATACATCCACACTGGGCTCATTGGTCAGGCTGTTCAATCAAATCAAATATTTGTATCCTTTCTCTCTCTCTCTCTGTCTCTCTCCCACCTTCTCTCTCTCTCTCTTTCTGTCTGTCTGTATTGCCCTCTCTCACTCTCTCGCCCTCTCTCTTTCTCTCTCTATGTCTCTGTCTCTCGCTCTCTCTCTTTCTTCCTCTCCATGACAGTGAAGTCAGTTTTGTTTTCGGGGACATCTCTCAGTCACAAAGTAAAGTTAGCTTGTCTCGCCAACTTTTTGGAAGACAATATAGAGAATACATAACCAGCCTAGGCTAAGGAATCTGTCAAAGATTGTGCTGTGAAGACAAGCTTTGAAAAACAAACTCATAAAGAAATAATAAAACAGCATTTTTTCTTTGCCCATTGTAGCTTCAAACCGCCCCCGGTCTCGTCGCAAGCTCTTAGCACTCCGCTCGCAGCCCGTTCAGCTAGCATCAGCAGTAGGACGCCGGGAAGACGGCGAAGATGAGAGTTTGGCAAGAGGGAGAGAGAGCGAGGGAGCGAGAGAGAGAGAAACACATGAGGGGAGTTGTTTGCCTCGTTTTATTCAGCGAGCTGACATGTGATTTGCGCGCATATCAAATGTTTTGTGTAAATACATAGCTCTAAATATATGAATACGGCCTTCAGAGAAGGAGCTCTCTGCGGCGGGGGTATCGACAGGCAGGGTGGTGGGGGGGGGGGGGGTTTACATAAGCTCTGAGCACGACTGCCGGGGCCTCTCTCCAAACCGCGCTTTCGTGTCTCTCTTTCCGTCGCCATGGTTACAACCCACAGTGAAGTGTGGAGGCATGCGCCGTATCTGTATCTGCTCTCTCTCTCTGTATCTGCTATCTCGCTCTCTGTCTCTCTCAAGCTCTCTCTCTGTCTTTCTCGCTTCCCACCACCATGCCATCGCCACGGTGATGGTAATGGTTCTGATTGGTTCTCCGGAAGTTCACTCTCTCTCTCTCTCTCTCTCTCTCTCTCTCTCTCTCTCTCTCTCTCTCTCTCTCTCTCTCTCTCTCTCTCTCTCTCTCTCTCTCTCTCTCTCTTCCATCACAGTGGCGTTCTTTGACTTCTTTAAATGTGGCGTGTGGGTTTTGGAGGAGGCGAGTGTTGATTGATCGAAACAATCGACACAAAACAACAGTGCACACACACACACACACACACACACACACACACACACACACACACATTTGTTGGTTCTAGGACTCACATGTTGACCAGAAGATATAAATACACAGTGACACATCAATCACATCGTTTCGCACAGACACAATAATCCTCAGGTGTACGATCCAACCTTAGGTGCAACCCTCAGGTAGATACCACACACGCGATGGACAAATGTGTTTTCTGTGTTCATGTAATGGCATTATGTCGAACTATTCCCCATTTGGGCTCTGCTACAGGTCCAGTCTGTCTGAGGACGCTAAGGAATTCTTCGACAGCCAAACAGGGGTCTTGGAGGTCCCATTGAAGGTGCACGTGGCAGACCAGGTTTGTATTGCACGCATATACCGTTACACACACACACACACGTACCGACCCCTATCCCCTCAGACCAGCATCTCTCGCTACAGTACAGCAGCTTTGTGTTCTACTTTTATTGTTCCGAGGGAGGAAAAGAAAGGCACAAGCGATGTAGGTTCATAACCCATTTTTCTGGTCACACGCTAAAATTATCCTGTAACCGCCCGGAAGCCCCAGTTTACTCTGGTGGCCCACAGCCAACCGAGCAGAAAGGTCGCCACGTGCCGCTCCACCCGAAACGTCTTGAGGATCCTGGGTGGAGGCTGCCTACTGCGCAGTGGGATTGTCACTGCAGCTCTGATGGTGAACCCCCCTGTTCACCGTGGTAATCCCCTGTCCAGCACTAGGACCATGCTCCCGTCAGTCAGCCACATCAACGCTGTGCTGTCGTCGGAGCATTACAGGTGCATGGGGGAGTGGGTCGCTTAGTTTCTATTCCTGAACGCACTATTCTGCTCACGCTACCTCAAGCGCCGCCAAGGCAAAATAAAAACAGTGTTATCCTCCAACAACATCCATCTGGCGTTCTTCTTTGAAAAGAGGCATCTAAAACCACAATATCAGGCACAGCGTCACGTCATCCCAGCGTTTTAAAATAGACCCACCAGCTGCCTGGGAGAGGTCCGCCAGCTCCTTATTCTTAGTCAAAAACCCCAAACATGGCCGACAGTCACACTCTCGCTTGCCAAAATCGACACCTTCTACTCCCTCCTCCCCCCCACCAGCTCCAACAAAATCTCTGCTGCTTACTCCACCCGCCACTGCCCCGCCACGTTCCTGGGACGGGGACAGGGGAAGAGGGGGTGGGGGCGTCGAGGGTCGGGGGGTGGGGGGGTCCCGATCAGAGGCCAATAAGAGGCTGGGCCAGCATGCCCATGGGTTCCAAGGCTGTTGCGGCCAGACCTTTAGGCTTGGCATTTGACCACACACACACACACACACGTGGTATGTGTGCGTGGGTCTGTGTGTGCGTGCCCATGTGTGCATCTGTGTGTGTGCGTACGTCTGTGGGTGCGCGTGCATCTGTGTGTGTGTGTGTGTGTATGTGTGTGTGCATCTGTGTGTGTGCGTGTGCGTACGTCTGTGTGTGCGCGTGCATCTGTGTGTGTGTGTGTATGTGTGTGTGTGTGTGTGTGTGTGTGTGTGTGATGATCATGAGGGTGAGCAGCAGACCGCCGGAGCAGGAAGCAGGACTAACAAACAAGGAGGGCGTGCTGGGGTCCAGACACGGCCCAGGAGGAGACAACAGAGGGGAATAGAACAAGCTTGGTGTTTTATTATCCAAATTGAAGGATGGAAGAATCTCAGGGTCTCACTGCCATCTCTATTGTCCCTTAACCGGGATCACTGGTTCACAGCCAGGGTCACGTCCCTCACAACACATATCCAAATACAAGCAGACAGCAACCGCAACAACAATAGGATAGAAATGCAGCAACATTGTGCGAAAAGCAAGACAATTGAGTGAAAGCGCTCTCTCTCTCTCACTCACTGTCTCTCTCTCTGTCTGTGTCGCTGTCTATCTCTGTGTCTCTCTCTCTCTGTCCTTGTCTCTCTCTCTCCATCTCTATCTCTCTCACATGGTGGCTTGGTGCTTGGGTGCTCTCTCCCTCTCTCCCTCTCGCTCTCTCTCCCTCTGTGTTATTTACCGTTTAAGGAACCAACAGTAGCAGGGGTTTAGGAGACCGTATATCTCTGGGTACCCTTAGCATGCACCCTAGAACGGTCACCTAGGGGTAAAAGCTCAAACGGTTAATAGTAATATCACGACTATATAGCTTGAAAGAGAATGAATGTATATCACTTTGGTTGATCTCTTTTGGGGATACGCCTCCTCCCCTTTTTCTCCCAGCAGCCGCTGCCCGTGCTCTTCACCGTCCACGCCGTGGTCACGACCTCCGACCTGACCTTCGACCTCGCAGAGGTGGACTTTGGCCACTGCTCGGTCCGTGAGTCGGTCCGGACCAGCGTCCGTCTGTCCAACCGCTCCCTGCTGCCCCAGGACTACGGCTTCCTGGGCGTCCCCGAGGTGCAGAACCCTTTGTATGATACTAGCTAGTTAGCACAGTGGGGTCAAATACCACCTGACCTGATACCAGCCAGTCAGATACGCTTTCAGCTCTGTCACCTTGCTGTAGCGGGGAATAGATCTGGTTCACTTTACCTTGCATTAATCCTTGGGGATATTGTTTACATGTCTATGTCGTTCAAATTCAGTTACGTCTAAATATAATAAATCATTCAAATATAAACAGACAAATTGCCAACTTGGCCAACAGGGAAACATGACATATAATCATTAAACATTGCTGTGTGATGGACCCTTTCTAAGAAGAACCATGGCTGGTCACGTCTCATTCAGGCAGTGGACCTTTTGTAATTGGTGCACTTTGCTACTGAGCACACCTCTCTAAGATGAGAGTAGGAGCTTGTATCTGACTAACACATGGTGGCTTGGTGCTTGGGTGCTCTCTCTCTTTCTTTCTCTTCCTCTCTCCCCCTCTCCCTCTCTATCTCGCTCCTTTTAGTTCATGGAAGTGCAGCCCAACGATGGATTTGGCACGCTGCTGCCCCTGGAGACGGTGGATCTGGAACTCGTCTTCAGTGCCAGGAAGGCCAGGGAGTACAGGTTCACCTTGACCTGTAGATCTGGAATCAACAGGTAGTCCCTCGCCCTTATCCTTATTCAATGATGTAGTTATGCTGGACTGTGGATGAGTGGTAGAGGTTCTCTATGTGTTCATTCTTCTTCTAGTGATAAAATACCCAGTATCTGTATAATAATAATCATGTATAATCATGGGGAATTGGAACAGCTGTCAGATACTGATGTCATCATTTAGGGATTACCCAGGCTCCTATTGGTTCTCATGCAGATGGGGGTGTGTGGGGGGTTATCTTTCAGCCAATGCCAGTGAGGATGCCCGAGTCTGCCTGATTGGCTCATTAATGTAATGAGAATCTTTTCTCAATTAACGTAATTCACTTAAAGATTGGTACAGTAAACGCCTCAAATTGACCCAATCTTTTGGTAATTAATTTATTATTGTTATTGATCTGCCGTATCAATAAAGTTTTTCCCTCTTTTGCGCCGCAATCCCCAGGGATTTCCCGCTGGCGTGCCGCGGCGTGGGGGTCCGGACTCCCCTGGAGCTGTCCCACCACCTGGTGCGCTTCGGGGCCACGGCCCTGGGGGACGGCTCCACCGCCACGCTGCACATCAGCCACCCGGGCTCCCAGGGGACCCGGCTCTTCTCCTTCTCCCCACCCCGGGACTCTGAGATCAGCGTGGTGCCCGGCGAGGGGCGCCTGCTGCCCGGAGAGGTATGGAAGCCTGTTTTATCTGAAGCGCCTTCAAACTATAGTTTGGGCTGTGTTGCTGCTTTGACGTTGAATAAAGTACTCGAAATGACTGAGACACATCACATAGAGTGGTATCGTGGGATATTGACAATGCCAGCGTCTATTTAAACTAAGAAACAACCCCATGATATCACACCTGTTAATTCCACTCCTCTTCCATTTTTAGCTAAACGTTTCCAATGATTTCCATATATTTGCATGCTGAAGTGTGATTTGATCACTTTTGACTTGTGGTGTCACAAATTGTGACGTCTCATGTCTGTCGCTCTCTTAATGAAGTGAAGAGACTGATTACTATTCTCTGCTATTCTCTGACTGTACCATAATATGTAGAGGCAGATTGCTTCCAGGAGGATTTAAGCAAACTGAGGATAGAAAGTATTTAAAACTAAGGTTGAATGTTTAATTGAAAAAGGGGTTTCTCAATACATTGATGAAGACAACAGTGGCCTTTGATTAAAAAAAGACTGCATCCTGTATTGGTAACATAATTGATCTCTAATTAACAAGGAAGACGCATGAAGGGTTCTCGCATTTTGTGTTTCCTCTCTCTCTCTCTCTCTCTCTCTCTCTCTCTCTCTCTCTCTCTCTCTCTCTCTCTCTCTCTCTCTCTCTCTCTCTCTCTCTCTCTCTCTGTTTAATTGTGATAACAGCAGCTTGTCAACATGATATTAATGATTACATAATGGTCGCTGCCCTGAGGCTTGAGGACTTCTGCTCTATTACAGCCTGTGAGTAGCTTAACTCCCAGTGTAATACTGTTGGACACCCCAGCCGAACTCCCTCTGGTCCCTGCTTTCATCAGTCATGTTTATGGGAAGAGGAAAATCCCTGCCACCGCCTGATGTTGTTGTCGGTGTGCTGGTGTCCTCTGCTGGCCACCAAGTAGAACTGCAGCCTGCTAGTCAGTGACGTGTGCTGCTTCAGGACACTAGAAATGTAGCCTCACCTTGTGATACCTGGTGATTTGTCTCGTCCTTAAGTTTGGTTTATGTTATGGTTTTAGTCATGAGTATACTGACTAAATGTGGGATTCTCTCTTTCTCTCTCTCTCTCTCTCTCTCTCTCTCTCTCTCTCTCTCTCTCTCTCTCTCTCTCTCTCTCTCTCTCTCTCACTCTCACTCACTCACTCACTCACTCACTCACTCTCTCTCTGGTGTAGAAATGCCTGCTCCAGGTGTCGTTCAGGCCCCGCCTGTTGGACCAGCAGATCAGGGAGGAGGCTGCTCGTATCGCCCATCGAGCCGCGCTCCTCCGCATGCAGGAGCTGGAGAGGAGCCGGCCGGAGAGACATGCGGGGCCCCAGGTAAGAGCCCAGGTCAGAGCCAGGTGTGGCGCCACCAAACACTAGGCATAGCGATTTTGTATTAGCCGAGACTGCTAGCCACTAGCCATGTCACTATGTGTTAGTAAGTGGCATGTGCTTACGCGAGGTTAAACGTAGCCTGATTAGCTAAAAATAACACATGGTTACCATGGCAACTAGAGGCGCCACTGACATCCCGTTTTAGACCAGAAACACGGCAGCTTTTCTCTCAGGCCGTCTCGGCCCATGTAATCTTTCCACCGAGATACCTCAAAAAATAATGTTTCTCTCTGGTTACCATGGTGACAAGGAGTCATCCTAGTTAACAAGGCACAATCTATGGCCCAGTTCCAATACCCACACATCAGACTGATAATGCACATCACAGCTCTCCATGCAACTCAGCACCTAATATGTACACACTAGCCATTAGACCTCGGGGACCACAGCATCAATGGTGAAGTGCATCGTTGCATCTGTTTGGGTGAAATGGGTGCCAGGCAGTGTCCCCTATTGCCTTTTTACCTGGCATCAATGTTTTAGACATAATACCCTTGGTTTCATTTGAAGTTGTTAATTGTCGCTCATAATAAATCTGAGCGTGTGTTTGTGCATGTGTGTGTGTGCGTGCGTGGTCATGTGTTTGCATGCGTGCGTGTGTGTGTTTATTACCTTGCTCTGAACTCCAAGGAGCTCCCAGCAGAGCCCGGTAAAGGTAAGAATGGCCCCCAGCCACGGCCCCCAGCCAAACCGGCTCCCAGTGCTAAGACCAAAGTCAAGCAGAATCCCATCCCTGACCCCCAAGATCCTGCATCACCCAGGCCTGAAGACATACAAGAGGGGTAAGACTCTCTTTCTCTCACACCTCTTTGGGTGTTTGACTCCCTGCTGAAAGGTTCTGAGGTCGAACCGCAATGTCTTCACAGCAGTCTACCTGTAGACGACATGTATCACCAAAATGAATTTAACTGAAACAGGAAATTATGTTTTGTGCCTCCAAGTGGGCGTTTCAAAACGTAATGACACACCAGGCCATATTCACCCACCCAACAACAGTTTAGAACCAAGAACCAACCTAGGTGAATAAGTCCAATTGGGGCCCTGATCCACTGTGAAAGGAAGACCGCATAGATGCAATGCCAATAAACGATCACTACGACTTATGTTAAATTACATTCCTCTTATGGTTCATCCTCTTTTTTCTTTTGTATTATGGTTAAAGCATTTGATCAGAAACACTCGGTTGATGAAAATATTCAATGGGCTGCTAGTGTCAACCCTAGATACAAAGATAGACACAGACACAAGCGAATGGCACTGGTTGGTGTAATTCTGAGGTTCTTCACTGTTTGTGCTTGTCCATGGAAGACTAGAAGGCTCTCTCTCGTGCACAATGACCTCGTTTCATGCATTCTGTCGGAAAATTACACCAACATTACTGTGCTGAAATGAAATGTTAATAATAGATAGCTTAAGGGTTGCTATTGTATATTTCAATACTTCAATATCAAAGTGCGGTTCATACAAAAAGAGGAATTATTTCATTTTTCTTATTTCCTCTGAAATGTCATCTTTGACATCTAACTGAAATATAAATATGACAAAATGTAGTCAAAGCACTAAAGTAACTCCTGCAACATTTCACAGTTTGAAATATAAATACGAGTTTCTTTAGTCCAAGGACTAAAGAAACTCTTGCATTATTTCACAGTAGTATTATTTAGAAGAGGTTCTAGCATTTTGTGTTGATTTGCTTAGAAGATGGTTGTTGTTATGTTGTTTTGTGTGTGTTGTTGATGCGTCGAATGTTAGGCTGTTTGTGTGTATGTGTGTGTGTTGTTGATGCATCGTGTGTTAGTCTGTTTGTATGTGTGTGTGTGTGTGTGTGTTGTTGATGCATCCCGTGTTAGTCTGTCTGTGTGTATGTGTGTTGTTGATGCGTCGTGTGTTATTCTGTCTGTCTGAATGTGTGTGTGTCTGTTGTTGATGCATTGTGTGTTAGTCTATCTGTGTGTGTGTGTGTGTGTGTGTGTGTGTGTGTGTGTGTGTGAGTTGATGATGCGTCGTGTGTTAGTCTGTGTGTGTGTGTGTGTTGTTGATGTGTCGTGTGTTAGTCTGTTTGTGTGTGTGTGTGTGTGTTGTTAATGATGCGTCGTATGTGTGTGTGTGTGTGTGTGTGTGTTGATGATGTGTCGTGTGTTAGTCTGTCTGTGCGTGTGTGTGTGTGTGTTGATGATGCGCCGTGTGTTAGTCTGTTTGTGTGTATGTGTGTGTGTGTGTCTGTGTTGATGATGCGTCGTGTTCTCCCAGGTCGGAGGCCTACGAGGCCGGCCGGGCGTCGCTGCTCTACTCCTTCCCTCGCCGCCTGCGCTGCTACTTGGTCCCGTGCTTCGTGTCGGACGGAGACCTCCCCGCGGACGACCCCCAGGCCGAGGCAGCGTGGAGGTAACGCCCTACCACAGGATCCGGATCGATGTGGCGGACCTAGCCGCTACACCTTAGAGTCTAACTGGACCTAGCCGCTACACCTTAGAGTCTAACTGGACCTAGCCGCTACACCTTAGAGTCTAACCAGATCTTCCCTGCCTTTCTTATAGTAGATCTCTATCGTAAATGTAGTTTACATTTACAGGAACATAGGCATTTTATCAATGAAATATCATTTAATTCATCCTTTATTTATGTAATGTTATTTTAATTATGTATAGCAGGCCTTTTAATTCACATAGGGGTCCCCAAAACAGTTAGTATGATCTAAATAAGACATTAATAATAATATTTTCATGCACACTATCTCTCCCTTTAATTATACTATGAAGAGGATGACAATCATAGTATTAGATTCAAAGAAAATGTAATTATTTATCCAATTCTACTAGTTAATTTGCTGTGGGTTTTTTTCTCCAGTCCCCAGAATACTCTGTTCTTGGAGCTGCATTGTCCTGCTGTACAGCCCCCTCTAGTGGTGATATCAAACAATGGCCAGAACGCTATCGACTTCCAGCAAGTGGCAGTGGGTCCGTTGTGAAGTGTTACATCATTCCCATGACACAAGCATTTTTTTATCTGTGTTTACTGCTTGTTTAATCTTTACTTTTTGTTTTCTTTTAAGGAGAAAAGGTAGTTCATAAGCTTACTGTTCAGAACATCTCCAAGGAGTCTTTGGATGTATCCTTATATGCAAAGTGTCTGAAATAATGCTAACGCAGATGTTTTGATTGGTTGAATAGGAGCAACAGGCGGAGGTCATCAATATCAAGTATTCATCATCCATATTTTATTCAGTGCGATCGAAATGCGGGGTTTGATTGGATAACTGCCAAGTGGGCGGGAGATAGGAGGAAGCAGGCATTCATTTAGAGAGCCAGATGAGGAACACTAAATCAAAATGTGGGAAAAGATTCTGAAAAAATGTAGTGGTTCGCAATAATCGCAAAACCGGAAAAAAATCTCAAAAAAATGGAGTGAATCGCAATAATAGTAAAACAGACAAAACAGTGATTTCATCTCTATTCTATTTTACAATAAAAGGATGTGGCCTGGCGTTCTCCAGGCCTGTTGTAGAAGCTCTTATCTCCACAAGCTCCCCTCCTATCAAGCCGTGTCTCCTTGACCCCTGTCCCAGCTGAGGTCATCCATACTAGACCCCGGGGGCCCCTTCCTCCTCCTCAACGCTCTGAGACGCCTCCCCCCCGGAGGGAGACACCTGCTGCTGCTGGCCTTCAGCCCCACCCTAGGCAAGAGGGTAGGTTACCTTCAGCCCTGCCCTGGGCTAGAGGGTAGGTTACCTTAAGCCCCGCCCTGGGCTAGAGGGTAGGTTACCTTCAGCCCCGCCCTGGGCTAGAGGGTAGGTTACCTTAAGCCCCGCCCTGGGCTAGAGGGTAGGTTACCTTAAGCCCCGCCCTGGGCTAGAGGGTAGGTTACCTTCAGCCCCGCCCTGGGCTAGAGGGTAGGTTACCTTCAGCCCCGCCCTGGGCTAGAGGGTAGGTTACCTTCAGCCCCGCCCTGGGCTAGAGGGTAGGTTACCTTCAGCCCCGCCCTGGGCTAGAGGGTAGGTTACCTTCAGCCCCGCCCTGGGCTAGAGGGTAGGTGACCTTCAGCCCCGCCCTGGGCTAGAGGGTAGGTGACCTTCAGCCCCGCCCTGGGCTAGAGGGTAGGTGACCTTCAGCCCCGCCCTGGGCTAGAGGGTAGGTTACCTTAAGCCCCGCCCTGGGCTAGAGGGTAGGTTACCTTCAGCCCCGCCCTGGGCTAGAGGGTAGGTTACCTTCAGCCCCGCCCTGGGCTAGAGGGTAGGTGACCTTCAGCCCCGCCCTGGGCTAGAGGGTAGGTTACCTTCAGCCCCGCCCTGGGCTAGAGGGTAGGTTACCTTCAGCCCCGCCCTGGGCTAGAGGGTAGGTTACCTTCAGCCCCGCCCTGGGCTAGAGGGTAGGTTACCTTCAGCCCCGCACTGGGCTAGAGGGTAGGTTACCTTCAGCCCCGCCCTGGGCTAGAGGGTAGGTTACCTTCAGCCCCGCCCTGGGCTAGAGGGTAGGTTACCTTCAGCCCCGCCCTGGGCTAGAGGGTAGGTGACCTTCAGCCCCGCCCTGGGCTAGAGGGTAGGTTACCTTCAGCCCCGCCCTGGGCTAGAGGGTAGGTGACCTTCAGCCCCGCCCTGGGCTAGAGGGTAGGTTACCTTCAGCCCCGCCCTGGGCTAGAGGGTAGGTGACCTTCAGCCCCGCCCTGGGCTAGAGGGTAGGTGACCTTCAGCCCCGCCCTGGGCTAGAGGGTAGGTTACCTTCAGCCCCGCCCTGGGCTAGAGGGTAGGTGACCTTCGGCCCCGCCCTGGGCTAGAGGGTAGGTTACCTTCAGCCCCGCCCTGGGCTAGAGGGTAGGTTACCTTCAGCCCCGCCCTGGGCTAGAGGGTAGGTGACCTTCAGCCCCGCCCTGGGCTAGAGGGTAGGTTACCTTCAGCCCCGCCCTGGGCTAGAGGGTAGGTGACCTTCAGCCCCGCCCTGGGCTAGAGGGTAGGTTACCTTCAGCCCCGCCCTGGGCTAGAGGGTAGGTGACCTTCAGCCCCGCCCTGGGCTAGAGGGTAGGTGACCTTCAGCCCCGCCCTGGGCTAGAGGGTAGGTTACCTTCAGCCCCGCCCTGGGCTAGAGGGTAGGTGACCTTCGGCCCCGCCCTGGGCAAGAGGGTAGGTGACCCCTTCCCTGGGCAAGAGGGTAGGTGACGTTCAGCCCCGCCCTGGTGAGGAGGGTAGGTGACCTTAAGCCCCGCCATGGTCAGGAGGGTAGGTGACCCCATACCCAGCAGGGACCCACTCTAGTGGTTTAAACTCTCCTTTAACAACTCTAATCCAAAACATTTACTTTTTTACATGTTATTAATGAGCAAGTAGAGGTGAGGTAACTTTATGGGCTGGGAGTCAAACACCCTCACCACTACCACTCTCCTGGGTACATGTCAATAAGGAGCAGAGAGAGGGGTGGGGCACCTTGCTCATGGGGATGGCCTACCGGTTAGGCTGCGGACATCGGGAATGGAACCCAGTACCTATCGGCCCGTCTTCTCTGTCTTCACCTCTAACTGTGACTCCTCCCCCTGCAGTACTGTGAGACCCTGGAGGTGAAGTGCCAGGGGATGACCCTGGAGGTGACGCTCCGTGGGGAGGGGGTGGAGCCACTGCTCACCTACTGCGACCCTGACGGTGGGGGAGGTGGTGCGGGTGGAGGTGGTGGTGGTCTGCTTGACTTTGGCTACGTGCTGGAGAGGGAGAGTGCCTTGCGGGTCATCAAGGTTAGTAGACACACCCGTGTAGGGCTTTGGGGGTGGGGGGGGGGGGGGGGGGGGTCTGTCTGTCTGTCTGTCTGTCTGTCTGTTGGGTGGGTTCATTACAGGAGTGATAGTGCAGTGAGAGTGGACCAAAAAATGCTGGGTTCCATTCCCAATGTCCACAGCCTACCTATCATATTACACAGTATTTCAGAATCTGAATCAGGAATACTTTATTGAATATACATATATATATATATATATATATATATATATATATATATATATATATATATATATAAGCACAGAATAAAGTTTAAGAAAATAGAAAATAAGAAGTTTGTAAAATTATTTGTGTTATCCTACAAGTTATAAAAAATAATAATACAACAATATACATAATATACATAGGAAATGTGTAATATTGATTGTTAGTGTCCACCCGTTTTCCAGTGGATAGACGGATGTTTGGGTTGAACTGTATGACATGGGTAGGCCAGTTACTGTAGAACTGACCACTGTGAAAGGACGACACCGATGTGTCTGACCGGTGACTGGAAGGGTGTCCTCTCTCTTCCCTCAGCTGAGGAACCTTTCGTCCGTGGAGGTGCATTACAGAGTTCTGCAGGCCAGCGTAGGTCCGCCTAGCCTCGGCCACACAGAGGACTGCCTGGCTACCCTGCTCCAGGGATACCCCGAGAGCCGGCCCATCGTGGGTGAGTCCGACCCGGCACATTACCTCAACACCCCTTTTCAAAGCGGGTGGACTTCCTGTCCTAGTATTGGGATTATTTTCCTCCGGATGCTGGTGATTTAGTGTGTTAAAGGATGATAGAAGCAGTGGGGGTTCCAGCTGTGACTGCTGAGGTGTGACTAAGCACAAATGGTTTACTATGCTGCGCTCTGCTTGCAATCGCTACTGCTTGCTGCAGTTTGCTGAGCAGCACACACACGAGTGTACAGAGTCCATTGTATGCATGTGTGAGAGAGTAAGGTAGTGTGTGCATGATAAAGGCCTGATAGTGTGTGACAGTTAGAGTAATGGCTCATGATAACAAGTTTAACGTGATTAATGCTTGTTGGACTATATCGGTTATGAACAAAGAGTTGTGTGCATAGTCGTGTGAATAATGTTTCAAACAATAACGAATAACCTTTTGGACTACAATGCTTATATTTTCAAAGAGAAAAAAACGGATTTAAATCTGCCTTTAAAAGTGCCATGTGACGGTTTAAAACCCTCTACCAATCCAGTGTATTGTGTACTTACCCCAAATCCCTCTTGTACTAGGCACCCAGAACCACAGTGGGCTGTGTGTGTTCAGTGTGACGCCAGTAAGGGGTGCTGTTGGTGCGGGGGAGAGCCAGGACCTGACCGTCTGCTTCCAGCCGGACCACCCGTCCATCCACTACGCAGACAGACTGACGGTGGAGCTCATGAACAAGGTAAGTGGACCCGCAGTATTCTCCCTCAACAGAACCTCACTTGCTTTTACAGGCGTTGTATTATTAACCCGACTACATATTTACGGGACGAGTCTGCCCAGTAAAGGGGTCAGGGGTCGGGGGTCACTTCCAGTAAGGCTTCCACGAGGCTTCGTGGTCCATTTCAACCAAGTTTGCCAGGTTTGGATTTGAGATGGTAGAAAGGCCTACGGGACAGCTGGATCGGTGGAGCCAATGGATTGACGTATGCAGAGTCCGAGGTCAGTCTTCTGGGCTGCTGAGTGGTTGCTTTTGTGCTACGCTGGAGCATGGCCCTTATTAACCCGGGATCCAGTGGTCCTACTTTGTTATAGCATAACTTCAGTGGGGGAGACGGCACAGAGCCTGGGCCGGAAACCAGAAACTGTGTGTTGTCTCAGACTGTAGTGTGTGAGGAGTACAGGCGTTGCCTGTGTGTTGTCTCAGACTGTAGTGTGTGAGGAGTACAGGCGTTGCCTGTGTGTTGTCTCAGACTGTAGTGTGAAGAGTACAGGCGTTCCCTGTGTCTTGTCTTAGACTGTAGTGTGTGAAGAGTACAGGCGTTGCCTGTGTGTTGTCTCAGACTGTAGTGTGTGAGCTGGACCTGAGGGGGGCCTGCGTCTCCAGCACCATGTACCTCCACGGAGGAGACACTCTGGGGGGACCAGCTGAAGACTTCCTGCCTCAGCCAGCACCCGGGAGCCCCCAACTCCCAGGTAGCACTCTCTGTCTTTCTCACTGTTTTTCACTGTCTCTCTCTCTCTCTCTCTCTCTCTCTCTCTCTCTCTCTCTCTCTCTCTCTCTCTCTCTCTCTCTCTCTCTCTCTCTCTCTCTCTCTCTCTCTCTCTCTCTCTCTCTCCCTCTCTGTGTGTTTCTCACCTACTCTCTCTATCTCAATGTCTCTCTCTCTCTTTCTGTCTTTCTCTCCATCTCTCTGTCTTTCTCACTCGTTCCCTCTTTCCCTATCTCTCATGTTTTTTCTCTCTATCTCTGTCTCTTTGTGTGTGTGTGTGTGTGTGTGTGTGTGTGTGTGTGTGTGTGTGTGTGTGTGTGTGTGTGTGTGTGTGTGTGTGTGTGTGTGTGTATGTTTCTCTCGCTCATTCTCTTTCTCTATCTTTTATCAAAATGTGGTGGGGGCCATTTTGTGCAGTGTTACACTTGACTTGGTGGTGACGAGGAGGAGGAGGATGTTGATCGTAACCACGACTACTCTCCCCTTCCTCTCTGTGTGGCTGTGTGTCAGGTCCCAGCATCCCAGTCCTGCTGACCCTGAGGGCAGACCCCCACGCTGGCCTGGGCCCCCAGCCCGCCGTCAGAGGGCTCACGGTGGGCTGCATCCGCCAGGCACAGCCTCTGAAGAAGGTACGCCACCCATACTGTAGAAAGGCTGGTTCATGGGGACAGTGTTTGGCACGGTTTTCATCATTCAGCGATAAATACGTTGTCATATGGTTCATATATATATATTTTTTTAATTGATTTCGTTTCTCCACCTTGAATTGACCAGTTTAATGAGCGACCATCTTGTGTCTGGTCAAAGTGTTGAGCACCTATAGGGCTTGTACATCGTGACGTCACACCACAAAAACCGCCTCCATTTTGGAATTATAAGAGCATTGCAATGTAAGTTATTGTTTTGGTAGTACGGGTGTTTTGGTAATTTTTGGGTAATTAATCTTGAAATTATTTGTCATTATGCGAAGACATTGTTGTGTTTGAAACTGCCACAGTGTTTGTCATGCGAGACTTGGCCAGACAACGTTTTCTTTAGCCGAGGACTGGTTACAGTATATTTACGCTGATTTAGGATTTTACAGTATTACAACTCTCTTGAGTCCTCTCAATATACACAACCAACAAAAGAAAACGTGATGCATTCTGATATACAAGACCTATTTTGTGAATTTCTGAAAGACTCACCTCATACAATAAGTGTTTACCTCATCCGTTGTCAAACGTTTTTTTTTTCTCCATATCCTGCATATATCAAGCACTTTGACATAACGTGTGTTTTTTTAACTGAACCTAGACCTCTCTGGCTTGACAGCTCCTATTCACTTCCTGGGCCATGCATGTTACTTTTCTGTCCAATAACTCCACTGCCTTGTAGAATGGAGAGTTCTACTGGGACGGTTTGACGCCCCTCCAGCAGAGAGGCTTCAGCATCGAACCCAGCAGAGGAACAGTGGAACCGGGCCAGACACGGGTCATCACTGTCTCATGGATTCCCCCTAGTGGACACAAGGTAGCAGCGCAGCGTTTACTTTTTACTCTTTGGTCATTTAGCTGCAAGCAATTTACAGTGATTACAGATAGATTACTTAATTTTTTTATTAGATGAGCCCACTTCCTGTGTAATACTTTTAATTTCATTCTAACCCTAAATTGTGTGTGTGTGTGTGTGTGTGTGTGTGTGTGTGTGTGTGTGTGTGTGTGTGTGTGTGTGTGTGTGTGTGTGTGTGTGTGTGTGTGTGTGTGTGTGTGTGTAGCCCTACGAGGTGGTGCAAGAGAGTGCGTCTCTCACCCTGAAGGGAGACGAGACGGAGGTGTATCGGGTCACCATGCTGGCCTTGGCCTTCTCATCGGACTCCCCACCAGCCAATCAGGAGATGGTTTAATCAAACACTGACCATTAGTCAGAGGCGACTTCATCATTTAAAAAGGACAATCAGCAACATGACAATCAGCCAAACGTTTACAAAAAATAAACCACAATTTGTCAAATGTAACAATATAAAACAATCCTCAGTACTTTAAATGTAACACATAAAATGTACAAGTGTATGCATAATACCACTACATGTTTATATTCATATTTCTTTTTCGTAAATGTGTAAAACATATGAAAAGTCCAATTGTACACACCTAATGTGCCTAACTTGTAAAGTTTAAATTTGTAATGATGAGGAAGGAACAGATTTGAGCAGTAAACTATAAGATATTGTTTCAATCTCTCCTTAGTTTTCTCTATGATTGCATTGCCAGCCTAGGACAGTAAAATGTTTGTCTATATGTCTCTTTATGTATTTATTGATGATGAAGATAGGAATAAAATTCTTTTTTAATTTATAAAGGTATTTTCAAAAATAGTATATATTTAAAATAAATTCCTACCAAACTTGATGTTGTAAAACTGGCTAGAGTGATTATTTACGTAAACAACAATTTAGAAATGTTGTCTATCATGTAACAACTGCTTCTTATAGATCATCTTGGCTATTATGTGAAGACATCGTAGACAATATAAACATTTAATTGCATTTTTTTGTTTTTATATAGACATCATTGTAGACTACTCGTTTCTACTGGGAACTTGTGTTCAACGTTTGTGTGTATGGACCATATTTGACCGGCAGATGGCGTAGTTGAACGCAGTGAAAAACTGTACAAGGAAGCTGCTGTTCTGTTCTGAAGGGTGTGTCCGCCGCTGTGGAGGTTGACAAAACTGTCGGTGGTGCTGCTTCTAGCGAGGTGATAGTATACAAATATAAAAAAGGTGATAAAGATTTATATATGAAACGGGCCGACATAATATAAACTATTTAAATGTGCCCATTTACCGCGGTGGCCAGAATCAAGTCAAATAAGTAACTTTGAAATGAAACAACTTTATATTTTCTCACAGAAATAGTTTCAGGAGCAAATATACCTCTATAGTTCGTGGTTCTTGGTTTGCTTAACTAATCCTTGGCACTTTCTCACCAATGTTGGACTAGTCAAATGTAATACGGGTCTTGTTTACCAGCTCAATGTATTCAAGATGCCTTTTACCTTCTCAATGATATTGACACAGCTCCAACAGTTTGTGTTTGTTTTTTGAATCAATTAGCTAGCTTGTAGAGTGTTGATTTTGTCAAACGCTACAATCTCTTTAAATGTATCACTTTGATTCATGTAGATAGAAAAATGCAACAGGGAAGGTTCAGGTTTTCATTATTTTAAACTACTCAAAAGAAATTACGTAAAGTTTGAGAGTGCAGAAAATATCAAGATTTTCAATTGCATGAAAAGCGCCCCCTCCCTCTCTGCCCTCCCCATCCCTACGTTTCTCCCATTACGAAGTGTTGGATGAATTCACCAATCAGGGAAGAGAGACCCTGGTTGGTCAGAAATGAGCTGGGAGCGGTCTAAAATCTAAATTGTCTCGTAGAGAAGCAGGCCCACAGTAATCCAGCACAGATATTCTCAGAGCATTTCACTCATTAATAGCTGACAGATGGTCATAACATTTCTAACGGATAACACTCAAATAATAACTCTTAAATCTTACCTGCAGCACCTTTAACTAAACCCAAACAATAATTCCAGTAGAATAAACTGAATCTGGCTTTTCATCATGGCTATATCATAGTAATTAGAACCACTAAAGCCACCTCTGAAGAGATGTTATACTGTTTGTGTGGTACTGTACTGTAATATTGAGAATTATCACTGGCTTTCTTGAAATAGTTAATCTACTTTGGTTGTCTCTGAATTTTAGGCTAATCACCGTTACAGATTAGTTTATATGTAGTAAAGTTATACAAAAATAATTGCATATTAGAGTTTTTAAAAGCTGATAACGTGAACATTAAAAGTATTTATATTACAATTTGAATATGCAATACATAAACATTAAATAGTAATTGTGGAAACCTAGTATTATGTTATGTGTATGTGTGTGTGTGTGTGTGTGTGTGTGTGCGTGTGTCTCTCTCTCTCTCTCTCTCTCTCTCTCTCTCTCTCCACGCCTCTGTGTGTCTGAGCGGCAGATGTCAGTAATACTAGTGAAGGCCAACAGGATCTGGGAGAGATACATGTGGTAAGCATTTATCACAGATTGAAACAGATTACGCTAAATCAGATTAGCATCAGCCCCAACCTGCCTATAAAAGCCAAGGTCATTATGAGCTTAGCCTAATGTAATGTCACTCGACGTCCTATGAAACACAAGTGAGCGTATTAGTTTTCATATTTCACAACCCTTTTCCCACTCTGTTCTGGTAGTTTGTTTTAATCTGATTGGCTGTCTGATCCTATGGGTTAAAGCGTATGTGAGAGGGCTACTTAAGCGACCGCCTGTCCCGTGTTGTTACAGTTGGTCGTGCTGTGTCGCTAGCATTCCCCTAACATCCACTTTTTTGTGTGCAAAGGTCAATATGATGGCCTCTTGAGGGACGTCCAAATTGTAATCAATACATTTATGATTGCGATTTAGCCATATTTTATTTTTTCCCTTATTCTAACTCAATAATGTGATGATAGGTTAAAACCATTGTTTGTTTTTATGATAGAAGTAGGATGTTTTCACTCGTATCCCCCCCCCCCCCCCCCCCCCCCCCCTGAAAGACAAAGAACAGTCTTGCCATCGCAAAGCAACGCGTGTAGACGGGCGAGGGCGTATTCATGGCAACCCCCTTTTCCCATCACTCAGCAGCTCTCTAAGCAGACTCTGAAGAACATACACACACACACACACACACACACACACACACACACACACACACACACACACACATAAAACAGTAGGTTGAACACAACACACACACACACTGAGGTGAGTTCAGACGATATCATGTATTTGTCATGTGGAATGGGTTACTGGTGCATTTCAATGTGTTATGTATTGTCTTGATGTGAAATTAGATTTTGATGTACTTTTCCTTTTACTGATGTGTCTGGAAGGACACATTCTGGAGGAGTAGAAATTTATCACTATACTTTCACGGAACTGAACTGAACCTAACAGAGATCTGTGCCATCATCCTTGGGAGGGATTATTTAGGTATATGTTTATTCATGAGCTAGACATGAGGGGTAGGGCTGTGCACCACTTGCAGATAAACATATGCATATGCTGCTGCTGCTATGCAAACACTGTCAACCCAACCGGCACTTTATTTAGACTTAATTTTATGAACTGATACTTCTTCCATGTTGATCTAGGTATAGAGCCACATGGATATATTTAATCATGTTCATATTTGTGTCATATTTCATACCCTCCCAATAATGACATACACTACTTTCAACAACAACAACAAAAACAGACACTTACCCAGTAACATAACAATTTTAAACCAATGTGAAATGGCTATCATCATCGCAACCATTATCATCTAGTCTCATTTTAAAACGTATAAAGGTCTTGTTTGCAGTAGACCCAACGTGACCGCGTCGCTCCCAGGGGTCAAAGGCAGGGTCACGGTGTTCAAGGTCATCAAGTAATGCCTAAGCCCAAGGGCACTCCGTCAGCCTCTGGGAGTAGGCCTATTGTGGCAAGGTATCCTGGCAACCTAGTTTTGAGCTGATCAACAACAAATATTCCATGTAATAATGCCTAATATTCCACAAAAGTAGTTTATGTGGAGTATTAGTGTGCCCGTATCAGTCCATTTTAATTATATTGGTTAAGTAAACCACTGTTTCCTTTGTTAGGAAGGAAACACTGTATAGGAGGTGTTATTTGCATTGGCGGATTGTCCAGTTAGCGTACTGTAGGCAAATTCCACCAGGATTTTGTTTGAGTTGCAAATCATGCGCCGTTTGTTATAACTTTACATGTACGTTCCCAACAATAGGACTACTTTTCTTCTTTCTCCATTTATAAGACCTACCTAGTATGGGAGATATTATTTGGGCCTATCTAGTTTATACCCAATACAACTATTCTCCAGACAATGTCAAAGTCAGTGATGTTGTTCACATCAACGGTAACAAAAACCGGAGGGAGGTTTGTTGTAGTAGGTAAATGTTTAAGAAGTAAAAATGCTTTGCCAAAGGTGGCACTATTTCCTGGTATAATGATACGATGTGGAGTGGTCGCCGACCCTTGCCGTGCGTTATGACGCTGGCGTAACGTGGGGTTTCCCGGAGCTGAGAGCAGGGTTACCGCCGCGCCCATCTCTGCTGTTTGATGGCCGCATGAAGTGTCTGAGATACTGGTGTGAAGGAAGAAACAGGGGGACGACGGTGGGAAAGACGAGAAGGATTTCAGACTGGAAATAGGTTGCTCTGAATTGGAAGAACACTTACAAGTTCGGAAAACGTGTACTATTGCAGAAGAAAACGTCTTAATTTGTGTGTGAAAAAAAGCCCATCTCTTCATCTCTGCGCCTCTGTGCCGGTGTGTGTCTCCCATCGGCGGATCGGATCGGGGAGTGCCGCTCCTCGATAGCTCACTGGCTAAATCTGTGCTACTAGGAGAGACGAGAGTCGATCTTTGCTGTTTCCAGTCAATGTGATATAAACGACGGATACCCTTGAGTGAAAGCGGGTAAGACAATTCAAGATACTTGGTGAAAAGTGTTAGTCGACTATATCTACGGCCCTGCGGGGTCTGTTTAAAGCTCCAGCCCGGTCAAAGGGGCTTACATCGGGGTTGAGTTGGGTTCCTTGCCCGCTCAGAAGCTTGCTATCGTTAGCTTGTTGCTACGAAGTCGTTGCTGTCAGAGTATGTGGGGGGTGGGGGGGTGGGGGAGGACTGTTATCTTATATTAGATGCAAAGTAAAGAGCTTAAAACCAAACGTTAATCCAATAATAATTTGAGATGGACTCTTCCCTATACAATACCACAGTATCACGGATTAACATTATAAACCAGCAGCAGCTTTCACCTCTCCTTAGCGAGCACTGTTATTGCTCGTTAGTTAATGACAGCCCTCCAAGTTAGCTGCTACTAGCACACCTTAATGTCCGGGATCCACTGCGTTTTCACTTTGTCGTTTGTTTTTACACTACATGGCCGTTATCTAAACTTCATGGATGTATATAAATGGGTGCAGATCTGTAACTGTTAGTGGTCTGCTGGCTGCTGTAGCTAGTCAACTACCAAAGTAAGCACATTTGCCATGCTTTAACTTATTTATTTTTAAACAACCCTTCAAAAACGATACAGGGAAATACCTGCCAGTCGGTTTGTTACCAGCACACCACCTAGTTATGTAAATTGTTGTTTTTTTTCGTTCCACACATGGAAACTAGCATCATGCAAATGACAACGAAGGGAGTGTAAAAATGGCCACTTCTCCACCACCAGAGTCAACACCACCACCCCCTCCTCACAGGAGACACTCCATACAAGTTAGCCAGGCCGATCTGGGTGTGGGTCTACCAATCGCGATCGTATAAATACAATACATATTCGTCTGTATCCCAAGCTATATGGTGGTCTTTCAGCCTGTTAAAAACGCTCCGTGAAACATTTAGTATGAGACTACGTAATGTAACGTTAGTTCCTCGCACCGCGGACACGGTGTTCGGCAAGCACAGTTTAGAAAGGGGTTAGTTGGGCGAATGGTTTCATCCTTCAGATTGCAAAGCACGGGTTATGGTTATTAACCATCACATTTGACAAATGTAATAGAGTGGCAGTTGGATTTAGTACCGGGTGTTGACAATGCAGCACTTCTTTCTCTCGGTTTGGTGTCACAACCGGAAAATGGCTAACCGTTAAGCTAACAGTGTGGATATTTTACACTGTTCTAAAGCGATTAGTGACAGCGTTTATACAATAACCCAAATCCGCCGAAAACTAGTCTTTCAAGCGCCATAGAAATGTAGTGCTTTGGACATGGGTTTCAAGCGGTGCTGGTTTTAGTACACAGGGTTTGTTTTAAATCCAATTGTGGCTCATTTGGACCTCTTCTTGTAATAAGATGAGAAGGTGTTTTTCTAATTGGATTCCTTCAATCTGTTTATCTTGAGACCTGCTTGCGGAGCGGTGTGTTTGCTCGGATACCTGAGAAGCCATGCCCCACTGGGCCCACTGTGTTTTATGGTCGAGCTTATAGGGGGAGACTGATACCTACTAGTCACAATATGTTTCATAACTAAAGATCGTAAGTGTGCATAAGATAACTGCTGATAAATCGCCAAAAGGCCTGTCAGATAGGCAACGCTGTTTTTAATAAGTACGAGCGCTGTCGCAGGTAGCAACATTCCTGTTCTCTGGCACCGCGAGAAAAAAAATAGGCTCCACTGCGTCGCTGAGAGAAATTACTATTGTAATATTGTCTGTGGGTGCGTTTGGCGAATTCATAGCAGATCGTCTCTGATATCTTAGTCACGTCAGAAGTTTGTCGTTTGTCTGAAAAGAGCTATTTGTATTTGCGAGTCCACAAAGATGAATTCATGTTGCCAGTGTGCCCGCTCCCTCCGCCTCTCCGAATGAATGGGTTCCTGTATTCAGGGCCCAAGCAGCTGCAACCAACAAGATGGCGTTCAAAGCCTTTTCATCACCGCTTTTTCTCAGCCCTGAGAAAGACAGCTGCCTAGCATCGGAACCGTTCGGGGTTGGCAGACCGGATTTCTTTGATTTGACATGTAATTAAATCACACAATAACATGGGACATTGTTGAATGTTTGATTGCGGATACGGCCCACGTACAACGAAAGCTGTGCGCGCAGCTCCGTCGTAGGACAACATGGTGGTGAAGGGGTGTTGCACATACACACTGTAGCGGCTGAAACGCGGGGCTGCAGAATATAACCTCTCTAAACAATATAGATTTGGAATATAGATCCATTGGAAATGCATATATTGTTGTCCTTTTTAACTGTCGTGTGCAAGGATAAGTTTATTATTTCTTTCCTCTTCTTTGCAAATGTATCGTAATCTATTGTAGAAAAGTGGTCTAAACGTTTCCTTGAGTCGACTCCGTTATTCTAATTCAAACATTTTATATAACAGGATATGAACGGAATATCTGGAGGGGAGGCCAGGTTCTACGAATGTCAGCTTGTTCTAGTTAAAAATAGAACCGTTATATTAAACCATTGCATATATGCATGTTTTTGTTATATGCTGTGTCTTGTGTTGAGGGGTGTTACTGGGCCATCACATGTTACTGTGAAGTATGTACATCTTTATGTCTATTGTATTCTGTATATTGCTTTCCTCTGGGCATTGTTGAAAAGTTGTAACTTACTTTAATAATCGAAGCATTGCTACTTTAGATTATCCTATGCAAATCTATATATATATATCAGATTTTCTGTATGCTGGTTATAATGCAGCTACAAAGTGTGACATTTTATCATTGCTTAAGTTGCCCTAGATATCCAAATACAGCACAGTTGCTTGCTTTTATGTCTAATCCCTTTGTTACACCATGTACTAATGTGTACATCTGTCTCTCTTTTGTATAAAGCCCCAAATAGCTGTTTTAACTCATGTAATTTAGCCTGGTATTTATAACTGATAAAACATTGTGCCCGTAGTCTTGCCTGTAGTGTGTATTGCAGCCATGTCCTGCTCAGTAGAACTTTTGGTGTTATTAAGAAAGGTTAATGCAGACCGCTTGACACCTGACTAATCCAACCATGGTCGGTTTAACTGTCCAGCAGTGGGCTGATTTTTGAGTATGGGATCTGCAGTGGAATAAATGCATGTAAGTCGCATACCATATTATACCAGGTATCTGTGACTGAATCATAACTTTCTGATTTCCTGGGCCTTTAACTTTGCACATCATGAGCAAAGCCAGACGTAAAAACCAATTTATTGTGTCCAGTAATACAGCGAGCATACCATTGTCTCCATGTTTAGAAAGCGAGAGAGAACTAGCAGTCTTTTGTCCTAATAGCCCTCAAAAACCTGACCAAATCCTGTGTGCAAACTCCCTCTAAATGTGCTCCGTGACAATCCTGACATCGTCTCTATCTGGAAGTGATTGTTTCGAACGGCTGACCTGGCAGTGACCCACACCACCACCTCATACCTGAGACGATTTGGGTAACACCTAGCGGCCTGCGCCTCTTTACCCTGTGATTTTAGATGCACCGGTGTGTCACAGTTCCACGATGTACCTTTACCATGTTTGATGGCATTTAGTCTCTGGGTCCATCCACACCACAGCCGTCAGTACAATGTGTCACGTCGCGATGATGAGCATATGCTAGTGCACTAATCATCTGACTTTCTAGAAGGGATTTTTATGATTTTATTAATGGTTTTCATCCGGCTAATGTTTTTTTTTGTTGTGTCCCACATCTATACAAAGACAGAATTTGTACCGGATTAAATCCTTACAGTGTGTGGGATTGGGGCCTGTGGGATTATGTGGTTCGGTCAGTGATACTCCTTATTTCATGCACATCTCCCATGATCTGCTCTAAGCTATGTGGAAGTCCCTATTATGAACAAAGGCCACTATCATTCACATATTAACACATGTTGACCTTTTATACATAGATGTTTGCAAATGGGTCCCAGACCCATCTGTTTCGTGAAATTATAATTGGGGTTGATTTTTAGCTCTCCGCAAGGTGTTTGATTAGGTATTTGCCCCAATAGGATAAACACACAAACTTGACAAGAATCACCATGGGTGGAGTGTATCTATGATCAAAAGAGTTACCCTCTTGTTATGTTTTCCATCATCCCGGTACAGGAGTCAGAAACCCATTGTCCTGGGCACCCATCTGCTCGTATATGGGCTCCGGTCGTCATTGGCTGATTCATTCTTAAAGCCATAGTTCACACAATTTCACCCACAGTGTGTATGTTGCTATTCATGCACGTTCTCTTGGCGACATTGAGAATGGCAGTTTTTGTCCATTATTTTATAACCCATTAGAACCCGTCATACCCTACATGACCTATTTAGCAATAGCATACCCCCACATTCACACTTCACACAATCCTGTGGCTCTTTATCCCTACCAGGGACCTCCTCTATCACCCTATGTGTCATGGGTGGATCATGGATTGTCTCTGTTGAAGGAGGGGGCTGGTGTCCAAGGCCTGGCTTACCCCGCCTCCCCTCCTGACACCCAAGTGTATGTGTATTCCAATACAAACAAGCGGGCCTCGGGCCGGCTGGTTTATTTTTAGTGTGCTGCAGCATGTGACTTGCCACTCTCCAACCCTGCACTTCAACCACATCGTGCACGGATCGAACCAACCAACCAAGCCAAGGGTTATCAAGATATGTCCCCCAACCAGTACATAGCTGCTATTTAGAGTTCAAGCAGGACTTCTGCTGCACGGCTGCCAACAAGGGAAACTTTGTTTGCCAGCGGCGGCATTGGGGCGGCTCATGTTGACGACAGTAGGAGCGCTGGGGATTTCGGCCCTGGCTGCCGGGTCGAGGGCTACTGTTTTGAATAGGCAAAGTGAGTAGCGACAGGACCGCTGTAGAACGGTGCACAGCTCTGTGTTGTCAGCACAGTGCCAACCCGGCGGCCGTTCTCCGGCGCACTTCGTGGTAATGGGCCGTTGGGAGAATCGTAGAACCGCCTCTGCTTTGAATAATGGTAGCTTCGCTCTCTATTTACATTCTCCAGCCATTAGATTGGACGGCTGCAGGGAAATGTGACCAAACCTGAATTCCAAGATGACAGGGGAAAAGACTGCCAGTTTGTTTGGAGCTCTCTCTGTCTCTCTCTCTGCACTCTCCCACCCCCTCCTTCCTTTCTTCCAAAAAGGACCTGGAGGGTCACTTAAATAAGAGGCGAATGTGCTGTTTGTCATGTGACTTTTCCCATTCTTGTTCCAATCATTTTTGGGAAACTGGGCGAGAGGAAGAAAGTTGGAGAGGAGGGGTGCTGTTTTATGAATGCACTGAATGGAGTTTATTTTGTGCCTTTCAAACACATGTCATGCGTTTGGCTTGAGGCGAGGCTAACAGTTTTTTTTTTTTTTTCATCTGTCGTATCCACATCTATGATCTCTGTATGAAAACATATTTCCCAAGCACAAACCATACCTTTGTTAATGTATGCGATTGTCAAGTCTGACCGGCTTTGACCACATTTGATCGCAGATAGACGTCCAGTTGTCTTGGATGCGTATAAATCTCCTTTCATAAATATGAAGTTCAACCCACTATAATGGAAATATTTACAATTTATTATACATTATATAAACATCCGGTTTGTCTATATTATTAACATTATCACATAATTTGTCTTCTGCATGGTCTGACCCTTGAGGTAAGTCTTTTTTTCTAGTGCTAGCTGTTAATCATATCGTTATATAAACAGTGAGCCCTTAGCGCAAGCTAGCCATTCCTCCTCACTAGCTTGGCTAAGAGTTGTGTGTCAGACATATCGGTAACTAGTTTTCATTTTCTCACAGGAAGTTATTCTTCACCTTGTGTCCATGTGCTGAAGGTAAAGATGGTGATTGGGAGTCACCACCTCTGCAGAAGAACGTGTTTGTTATTTGTACCCACATAGCCCTCTTCTTACTTGGTGCGTATGGCATCATGGAATATTTCGCTAATCAATCAATTCATCTCTACGGTCAACCCTCTCCATTAATGTTATGTCTGATTTCATCAGAGCGTGTCTGTCCAAATTCTAGTGATTCTGCATATATATAAATTGTTGGATTTGTTTTGTCTTTGCCAATTATCAGAAGGCATTTTCTGAAGAATCTGAATCTGGGGAGAAAAAATCATATTTTCTTATTCACATGGTGTGATTCTTTGAATGATGTGCAAAATGATTGAGAGTTAATGAGTGAAAGAATGTTGATGACGTCCATTAGTTATTTATATAGAGCTTTGGCATCAAGAGTAAATGCCTTCCTGCTGCTCATGAGGGCAACTACTACTGGATACAATATCTATCATCTTCCATGATTTAAATGGATATGTATTTTTCCTGAATAGCTGGATGCATTAAATAGGATTAAATGCAGCATAACAAGAAATGTTTTATTGACCTTTTAAGAAGGACCATGTACCAATGTATTGGTGCATTGTTGTTATATTGTGCCATACTCTCCTTTATACACTGTTACTTTAAATCAAATAAGTTGAAATAAACCAAATACAGAACAACCTTTTGACCAATTGAAAATAAATGGATGGATTACTGGAGCATTTTTAATAGTGTAAGATTATCCCCTTTTGCATTTAACTATTCATCTGTTGTACTTTAAATCTTAAGGATTCTCTATTCACCAGCACTCCTGTGGACTTGACCTTGCTAGTTGTGAAAGGCTTTTGTGCTGTGTATGTCCTCAGCACTGTCCAATAAGAGCCATTTGCTAGGCCCAGGCTCTTTCCCCTGCAGGCCTGAAGCCATGCCTTGTCTCGTAGCTACCAAGCAGAATGTCTAGTGTAAAAATGTCCCAGACCTTAAGTTCCTGATCTTTTGTTGCCGTAAAGTTTCATTGTAGTTCTTCCGGTTTTATGAAAGAAGCCCTTATGAATAGGCGTTTCATCTTAAATGCATAGCAAAAAGTTGAATGGCTGCGGTTGCATATATAGGCGAACCGTGGCCCACTTTGCGTCTGTACGACCTACCACTAATGCCTTCATGCTAATGGTTAACACAGCGCAACACCAAGCCTTTTCGAACTATGCAGCAACATGAAACTGCATTGTTTTGTTTTCATTGCTTGTGTTGTGGGACCAAGCTGGCCAAAAGGGAACGATAGGGCAGGACTATTTATACTGTTTAGCCCTGATTGGTTGAACGTGCTATCATGCGTTCATGCTACAGATGGAATTTCCCTGTTTAGGTTAGAACAACAACCTAATGGCTACTAGCTAAGGTTCTAAGCACATTGCTAAAACAGAATCATCTAAAGAAGCACAGATGCTCTGGCTCAAGGGAAAGGTTCTGATTTGTCAGTTCAATGGATTATTTGCAGATTCTTGGCAGAACATTTATAAAAAATTCAATTTTGACAAGCCAATATGGTCACTGGGTTATGAGAGCAAGGTGAAGTGCAATAAATTCATAGGCTAAATCCAACCATAGCATTAAACAACAACCATGTGAATTTAAAAACTAATGGATACTGAACAAATTCACATAATAAAGCAAAAGGCACATTTCTGGTCCAAGTCACCATGGCTCTAGCTGTGTTTACTGCTGGAACCTAACCTGGATCACCTCTTTTTGCCCTGCTTTAACGCCATTGCCTCGGCTTTTGCCAGACCCACTGCAGATTGTCCCATGTAGTTCCCCGCTTAAGATCCCAATGGATAAATCAAGTCAAGTTCTTGACATACTTGTGTGCATACAATCACGTCAATGCCTTGTGAAACATTAGATCTGTGTTATAAGTATGTTCTCTTTCCCATGATTAATATGAAATGGAAGTCCGGTATCTTAAGCCTGTGTATCCAATTTTATGAGGGTATTATAATGCATATAAAATAAAATAAAAGACCGCAATTGTTCCACTGAGATAATCTTTGTCGACTCAGGGCTCTATAAAGGACGATTCGACTAAATCGTTTTAGGGCAAAGCCCTAATGATCATGAGAATCGTGAGGAATTTTACACATCACACTTTAAATCGATATCTTCTCATAATGATTAATTCAGACCGGGTATCACCATAATATCTTTATTTCATGACTACACAATACCACTGAAGCACGATATGATAACCAACGTTATAACCAAACCAGGATTGTGTAAGCAGACTCAAGTGCACATTCTTGGAAAGGCTCCTGTGTGTGTAATAAATGGGATGCACATATATATGGCATGCTACTTAATGATTCAATTATTCACAAAAAAACACATTCTGAATCGCCACATCATTGAATTGCCTGTATGTATCCACGTGGATATTTGTAATTTATTTTAGCTTTAGAAGTCATACTTTTAGCACAATGCCTCTCCCATCAGTCGGCAAGCTGAAAATGTTCTACAGACTCAGATGAACATGTTAAGATGTTCCCCTTGAACACCATTTTGGGATGCTAGTTATTCACCATCTCTTTCTGTCTGAACTGCTTTTCAGTGTGGGGGTGGGGGAGCCTTCTCTCATCTTGTCGAGGGATTTTTAGCGTGAGCATAGTGGTTTGTAGCCTCAGGTTTCTGCTCTACTTTCAACTGAGAAAATAGGCTACGAGACCTCAGGCTAATGATTCCTGTTCAGCTATTCTCCATAAAGTCCCTCAAGGAGCTGAGATGAACCTACTCCTCAGACAGTTAACCAGTGATTACATCTCGGGTGTTTTGGATTAACGGTGCGCTGGCTCGGCTGGGAAGCGCCAGAGGATGTTGGGTTGGCCTTAGGATGCCAGTGAGCAGCATACGCGTTGCATCAATAGCAACTCTGGTCCTGTGGTTTGGCGGACGAAAAGGGAATGGAATTTCCAGCAGCAGCAGGAATCCCGAGCTGCCTGCTCGGCCAACCACACAGCTGTTATGTTGTGTCACAGAGCTGGGTGAATCTGCTCACTCTCTGTAGGTCAAGGCTGTGGGTCGTGCAGATGGCTGTCAGCGACTACCATGTAGCTCGGGGTGGGGAGGGGAGGGAGAGGTGGTTGGTGTGGATGTTGGCGAACAGCAGTCAGGGACGTCTTCCATACAGTCAGCCAGCCCCGTGTGGTAACGTCCCCGGTGCAAAACCAAGGATGTGCAGCCGCAATCTGGTCCATTTCTGTTCCAATGCCACTACTGGCTTTCATTTAGTGGAGAGGAACTGTGACCAATAAGAGCGAAGGATGGTGAGTTGGGTTAGATCATGGGGTGGGGTTGGGTGGATGCTGTGGGAAGGGGAGCTTTTAAGAAATGGCTGGCAGCGTCTGCTAGTGCATCAACCTCCATATCCCGGTACTCTTTTAGTGACCTGGTTGTGTTTCAGCTTTATTCACCATGCATCACTTACCCAGAGCACTTAGCTAGCTCCCTCCTCTTAGCCACACACGTACATGTGCACGTACACACACACACGCTAACACGCACACAATGCACACACACACATGCATAGGCACACACTGACACACAATGCGCACATATATGCACAAGCACACACAGATATGACACACATATACACACAGGCACCCATGGAAGCAGCCCAGTTCATTCCATTCCTGCTATGGTGGGATATACCTTGTGGATCATCAGTGCATGCCCCCCAGGTTTGGGGGGGGGGGGGGGGGGGGGGGCTGTGTGTGTGTGCACACGCAGACGCACAAACCTTTTGAAAGAATGTAGGTTATGTAGTTTTGTAACTAATGTGCTCTCCCTGCATCCATATGGCGCATCTGCATGCATATCTCTAAAGATGATGTCAACTGAAAAGGTGTGGCATTGAATAGCGTAGATAACATTCTAAACTTGAACTGGCTTGACAGTTTTCCATGTCAGCCTTATGTACAGCCAAATCCAAGTGCTAAACCACATTAGTGCATTGAGTGTTCAAACCAGTTCCTGTACAACTCAGAACATCTATGTTTTCAGTGCCGGCTACTGTTGTAACTCCCTTCCCGATATTTGTAATATGTAAACCACACCACTTCCTCTTCAGCCCTGTATCCTGTGCACCAGCACTCGTTATGTTGGCCAGGCCCATTTCGGCTTTGTTAAGCAGATTCCTTATTGGGTTTTCAACCACAATATCATCAATAGAATACACGATGATACGTCACCTCTCCTTTTATTCACGCCATTGAATTCCCAGCACGGCTGCACCCAGCTCCCTCAGAG
Source organism: Lota lota (assembly GCA_026745465.1). NCBI lineage: Eukaryota > Metazoa > Chordata > Actinopteri > Gadiformes > Lotidae > Lota > Lota lota. The sequence continues at coordinate 1,096,737 of JACYXH010000555.1, read as the reverse complement.
CTTGGGGCAGGGCCAACCTCTGCTCAGTGTCCACTGTGGTGTGAAATGGAAAGCAGGAGATGTTATGGAGATGCTTTTAAATGGTGTATTCCATCTCTAAACACTGGGAGGATGGATGGGGGGGTGGGGGGGGGGGGGGGGGGGGGGGGGGGGGGGATTATTGCTGCTTTCCACTCCACCAAGATTAGAGTGACTCTTACATCCCACTGTTGCTGCACTGAAGGTACAGCGGCCATGCCCCAGAGTGGCTGGTGTTCAGGCAGTAAAACAACAGGCAGATGGACGGACGGACGGAAGACACAAACACTCAAGACAGCATAGTTATGGCAACCCTCTAATGGATGGCTAGGGCTGCTGCCAGTTGTTAATTTTGATTTGGTTGATGGATTATTAAGCTATAAAGCGTCACTAATATTGATCGGATATACAGTGTGTTACCAGAGCTCAAAGTTTGGTTTCTTGGTCTGAGAACTGAATTGGTCATTTGATAATAGTCGTAATGGTATTAATCCTTTTATATTTGCATTTCTGAAACCAAGTGATCGTATTTTACTCGATAAATAACTAAATTAGTTACTTAGTTTGTTACTGTTTAGTCATTTGCAGTCTTAACTGATGTTTTTACTGGATTACACACAGTTGCATTATGCAAATCAGTTTTGTCACATCTTTAAAATTAATTATAGTGGATGGCCATTGCTCACTGCTCTCATGTGTGCAGTGTCCCCCAAACCATGTTGTCCCAGTTGACGAACAAACTCTCACCATGTGTCAAAGCATACTAATGAGAACCAGCCTGCCAGCGGGCTTCATCTGGGCACTAGTGACTTAATTTGGGCCAGAGAGAGACACACACACACACACACAGCCCCTCGCTGCGCTGGCTATGCTTCTCTTCCTCTTTGGCCGTGGAGCGCTCAAATGCAGAAGTCGGCCATTGCTCAACTGTTGTCTTCACCTGCGTGTGTGTACAACTCGCGAACGCTAAGCTAGCTGCCGGCGTGTTGGCAGGTGTGGGACGGCAGTGAGTTGGAGTCCTGATTTGCAGAGGATGCTACGCTGCCACACCCACCCTGGGTTGTTTTTGTGTTTTTTTTAACACCGCAAGAAGGAGAAACATACGAGCAGTGAGAGGGAACCACCCCTAAAGAGGAAGCTGCTGGAGAGAGCGAGAGAGAGCGAGAGAGTGAGAGAGAGAGCGACAGACTCTTCCCAAGGTGGAGGCTCTGGCTGCTGATGCAAACAGCCGTTGGCCAACTCTCCGCTGGGCCGGGCTGCTGGTGTCCACCATTTGAAGCACACACTAGAAATTCAGCAAGACTTCAGAGCACAGGACTTATCAGAAGATAGAAGAATGGAGGGGTGACAAGGGGTTAAGGGATGGGACTACAGAGCAGGGAGGAGGCCATGTGGAGCCCAGAAAGGCAGGGAAAGGATCATGTATAAAATGTGTGTGCTTGTTCTGGTGTGCGTCTGTGGTTGCGGCGCGGTGGTTCAACCACCAACGGATTATTATTACCAGTTGGTTGCATTAAAGTGGCCATACTTGATGTAGGTTGTGCAAGTTCCATATGACGTATAAATGCTTTAATGTATATTAATGGACACTCTTGGTGACAAAACAATGAACCCCTTCACAGAGATTCATTGTAGGATGATGAAATTAATAATATAAGGACGCCAACTATTCGTAGATCATTTTTTATGTCTTGAAGTGTAGAAGCTCAGAGGTGGCAGTGGCAATATTGGTTGGGATCCTGTACTGTCCCAACCCAGTGTGTGTCACCTGCCCCGTGTCGTTCTGTAGCACAGAGGCTGACCGTGTCCTGGCCCCGCCACAGCCATGGTAGGAAGGGGAGCGGGGTAATTTCACCAGCATCTCCTCTCCTCCTTCGTCCTCTGCTTGTTCACTCTCATTAGGATAATCTGGGTCTGTCCTCCCAGCCGCTTGTACCCCCCCTCCCCCCCCTGTTCTGTCCCTGCCTAGCCAGGCCCCCTTCTCCCATAGGGGCGGAGCCTGTATCTCTAGCTTGCACTCTGCCCAAATCTTCACACACACGCCTCTCATACCCCCCCAACATGCAAACAGCAGCCCACGGTGACTCCTGGGAGTTCATGTTGCGTCACGCCCAAATGTTCACGGCTGAACTATGGCCCACAGTATGTGTCATCCACACACAAGACTTGGGCTGGGATGTGTTCAAGTATTTGTGGTTGTTTATACAGAGCCCTGGTGTACTTGGTGCTCTGGTTCGTTTAGTCAAACACGCCACATGTTCCTGCGGTTGTTTTGTGGTGTACAGATTGGTCTCTGCTGAACCCTGCCTAATGCAAAAGTTAATAGAGTCTGCACTCTGACTTTGTGTGTGTGTGTGTGTGTGTGTGTGTGTGTGTGTGTGTGTGTGTGTGTGTGTGTGTGTGTGTGTGTGTGTGTGTGTGTGTGTGTGTGTGTGTGTGTGGGGGGGGGGGGCGCGCGCGTGTGTGTGTGGGGGGGCGCGCGTGTGTGTGGGGGCGCGCGTGTGTGGGGAATCAGATTTCACTTCCCTCCTTGTCACTGCGTTGTGCTGGAGATGTCGGAGCCGATAGGACTGGCTGGAAAATGTTACGTCTGCTTCCCTCCTCCTCCCTCCTCTTCCTCCTCACCCAGCTCCTCTAAATATAGCCGGCAAAGAGAAAGGGAGGGAGAGCGAGAAAAGGCAGCAGTGTGCTGATGCTCTATCGTGGCTGCTGGCAGCGGCTGCAGCACTCCCACAACCAGCACAGGAATAAATGGGCCCTTTGAATCACACCTCTGCCATCTTCACAAAGCTCTGCCCCTTGAGAGGCACATTTCTCTACATATATATTTATATATCACACCCCTTGCCGATAAAGAATAAAACCAAAATTGCAGTCAGCCTCTGAATGCTGGTCATAATCCAGTGCACTCTCTGTAATCATTAAGTTGTTTTGAGCCGAGGAATTTAGTCTTTTCACAGACCTGGGTTTCTTTCCCTTTTTTCGTTTTTTAAGGGCACAAAGGCCACAGGCACACACACAAACAACAATGAGTAAAAACCATTCCACTATTAATATATAACTAAACCGGATGGTCAAATTGGGACTAAATAAAAGGCAGCTCAGTGTTATACTGTTTCGCCCTCTGGCCAAAGCCCAGCATTAAATCACCACACAACCCCCCCCCCCCCCCCCCCCCCCCCCCCCCCCCCCCCCAACACACACTGGGTGTGCAGTTAGATAATAATGAAACATTACACTTTAGTTATATTTTCAGTTTTTTATCTATTTGTCCGATAAAACATTTATTTAACAGAATGTGGGACGACATTGGTATGCAGGCTTTAATAGAGGTTGCCATTGTAGCATTACATTAACTCCAAAAACAGACAACCCTTTATACTTAAGGTAAATGTGACCAATTGCTGTTAGGGTTTTTACCAAACGTTCACTGTCCAGCTGTTGGTTTTACCCTTTTGAACCAGTGGGTTATTTGTTTTGTTTTGAAAATGGCACAGTTGTGTACACTGGTGTTTTCCATATAGGTTGTAACGAAAGCTGATCCCTGCCCATACAGCTTTTGTTGTAAAGGCCACCAGCGTGTCGATTAAAGTGGGACTGACACAGAGCGCTCATTACGTAGATTACGTAGACTTTCTTTATCAACAAGATTATGGAGGGGGTTAAGATGCATTGCTTGGACGAAGACCTGTTTAGCCTTGTTGGCCAATCAGGTGACAGGTAGCCAGTGAAACGTTGAGCACTTGAAGAGCAAGATCTTCAGTCAGAGGGTCTCACAGGATATAGGATCTATATTGAAACCAGGGAAAAGAGAAAGAGGTAAGGTGCCATTGTGCATGAATGTCAGTTGTCTGTGCATTTAAAATCATGGGCTGTGCGGCAGCTCCAGAACAGAACATTGAATCCGATTTGATTGGTGGAATCTGAACATATTGAAGAAGTAGTTGTTCTCGTTAGCTTAAGAAGTGCATGGGATGTTTTTAATGTGTTTTTAAATGTGCCTTAATGATTAATCAAGGCACCAGTGAAAGTCTGCACTAGTGGAGGTAACAGTACTATTGAACCAGTAAAGGTGTAAGGACTACTGAACCAAAAGAGGTGCAAGGACGGTTAAGCAGTAAAGGTGTCAGAACAGGTGCACCAGTGAAGGTGTTGGTACTAGTGAACCAGTAAAGGTGGTGGTACCAGTGAACCAGTAAAGGTGGTGGACACTGAACCAGTGAAAGTGTAAGCACTAGTGAACCAGTGAAGGTGCCAGACTGGTGAACCAGTGAAAGGTGTCAGGACTAAGGGCATCTAGCAGCGGATTGGGGTCAGCTGGATGGCCGCTGCTTTTAGGATCATCAGCAAGTTTTGTCTTAAACGGATTTGGCTGGAGGAGCTGAATCAACTGTGTCCCAGGATTACCAGGATGACATTGGAGGAGAGTTTTAGAGTCCCGAGGCCAGAGCTCCTGAGAGCTTTACGAGTGGCTGCCCCAGCTGATACTTTTGAGCTGCAGTCGCATCAGGAACCCTTCCCGCCAGCGCACGTTAGACGGGACTCCCCCTCAAGGTTGGACGGACCCCCGCCCACGCACACACTTTTGCCTTTTGCATGAACCTTGCCAGGCCTGGGTTCATTTTGGCCAGATAAAGGAGTGGTATGTCTGCTTTCTAACCTGCTGAATGGATTATACTTGACGCAATTCCTGTTCAGGAGCGCTGGTGGCTTTTCAATTGAGACCACCTTGTTTTGCCCCAGTTTTGTTGGGGTAGCAGGGGGAAGGCAACATTCAATGTTGTTCCATTTTTTCCGTTTGGGATCTTGGTCTAAACTAAGCTGCCGAGAGTGCCTGTTGCTAGGTAACGGTTTGAAGCTGATGCAGACATGGCTTGAATTCATTCTTCTAGAGTGTTATGGCTTCCCTGGATCCCAGTGACTTTGTCTGGGGCTTAGACTCTAGCATAGACAACAGGGATGCTATCAGACTCTAGCATAGACAACAGGGATGCTATCAGACTCGGGCATAGACGACGCGATGCTATCAGATCTTTTTGAAGGGGGAATGACTTGTTCATCACTTCAGTGTGTTTGCGCTCTCTCCTAATGGACAAGGTCTTAAACATTTGTTGAAATTTCGACCTGCCAATCCAAAGACCTAAACCTTTTTCTCTGTCTCTGTCTCTCACTCGTTCGTTCGTCCCCCTGCAGATCAGCTAGAGACAAGGCGGCGGAGCGAAGCACAACCTTAGCAGAGGAAAATGAGCGAACTGGACCAGCTACGCCAGGAGGCAGAGCAACTCAAGAACCAGATCAGAGTAAGTCCCAGACCTCCCTGGTCCTCTCTTCTCTCTCCCACCCCCTGCCCTGGGGTCCACACACTGGGGTTCCGCCTGCGGGTTTGGTTGCAGAACAGAGACAGATGATTAAAGTTGTATTTATTTAATTTGTTATTAACAGAGCACATCAAAGCACACATTAACCGTGTGTTTGGACAAAACAATACAATAACCTATAGTATTATTACGCCTTCTTTTTTTTATCAACCCATTAAAAATTGAATCTGATTATGTAGATTTCTCATGCCTGTTCTGTTTGTTTGATGATGTCATCACTACAACAATAAACAAATATTAACTTTCCGTTGGGATTGGTAGGTTGTGTCCACGGTTTCACTAATCTCATTCATCCTGTCGATAAGCTTCTTAAAATGTATTTAATTCGGAATAAGAAAGTAGACCTAGGATGTTTAGGTGACCAAAGTGATGTCATTGTTTAAACTTAATGGTATTTACAGTAAGTAAATTATGTAGAATAATTTTTTGGTTTAACATAATGTTATAATTTGGAATATTTGTTTGTAAATGGGATCTTTATTCAACATCACTAGATGTTGATCCCTGGTTGTGTTTTTATTAGGCATGTTATTGCTGAAGTGTCTTCAGTAAGAGCAGATCACTGCTGAGGCTTTATGGTCTCAGTTCTGCGGCGCCGCTATTTACCAGCCAAACAACAGACAGTGAACGCACCCATACCTGGGTGTGGCAATTGTGATTACAGGTGTAAGAGGATTACGTGATATTCAGTTTAGTATGCGTTGGGCATATCAATAAAGTTGGTGTATCTTGGACAAAGGTTTAAGCCCGACTAGCTCAAGTTGTATAAACTGGCTTTAGCTATAATACAATTTTGTTTGAGTCAACCTTGAGTTCTATCAAACAGACAGCTTATATAATTAGGGATTTAATCTTATTGCAGAGGTGCTGGCCGCCATCTTGAAATTAACGTTATCCTATGCTAGCAGGCTAACCAGCCGAGGTCCCGAGTTAGCTTGGTTCAGTAAAACACCTTTTTCTCAATCAATCTCATTCAATCATTATTTCAGTCAAAAGGGTACATTTGGTTGTGAGACTCCTTGTTGTACACTCATCATTCTACCGAGTAATAGTGCCAGTGGAACTGGACTGTGACTGTGACATGTGAGTGATCTGATTGTGTTGGTGTTCTCCTAGGATGCCAGAAAAGCATGTGCAGACGCGACCCTCTCTCAGGTGAGTGATCTAACCTAACCTCCTTCCAACACATCTTTCATTTTACTGTCTTCAATTAGAAAGTACATGCTGTTAGTGTATGGTGTGTGAAGTAGTGTTGCTAAATCCATGGTTTGACATAGTTTAACATTATATTACTGCATTCAACCCAGTCATTTTGCAGATACTTTTACGTCAAGCAACTTAAAGTGAATTTTAGAAACTGGGTTCTGTCTGGGTTGCTTCATGTTAAAAGTTAATCACAGACCCTTTAACCATGTCCTTACCTGTCCTGTTTGAGCTGGACTACCTTAGACCAGGAACATTGTAGGCAGGACTTAACGGTGCATACAAAATCCTGGTACCCCATAGATTGTCCTCAGCCTCCCAATGCGTCTGAATGTATGTGCACGTAAATGTTTATGTGGGTGTGGTTTTTCCTGTTCGTCTCCAGATCACAGCTAACATCGAACCCGTTGGCCGAATTCAGATGCGCACTCGGCGGACACTCAGAGGGCATCTGGCTAAGATCTACGCCATGCACTGGGGCACTGACTCCAGGTAATCACATCCACACACTTTCTGTCCGTTTGCTGAATAATTCAATCGGGGCCCCACCCCTCCCCTTTCTCCCTTCCTCCCTCCCTCCTCCCCCTTCACCCACATCCAGGAAATGGATGTAAATGGTTGCCAGCTCTGTCTTTGTGATGGACTACATCTCCGTCCAGAGGAACCATTCACACAAAAGAGCAAAAGCCTTTTCATGGCGCGCGCATGCCCTTTCCGTAGGAAAGATGTTGTTTTTGTGTTGTTTTTCTTTGTATGTGTGTGCGTGCCCAACCGTGCATGCACTTGTGTGCAGTCAGGGCAGCTGTCAGTAAATCGAGTGTGAGTGTGTTTATGTGTACGGTGGTGCTCAGTGTTTGTGTGCATGAGGGGTGGCAAATGAGGGCAGAGAAAATACTCAAAATGGAGTCGTCTGGAGCCGTGTGCTGAGCATGTGCGGACAAAGCACACTATCTTTTCTTCTTCACTCACTCTTATGCGTGTCTCTGTCTTTCTGTGTGTGTTTGTGTCTCTCGCTCTACGTGTGTGTCTCGTCTTCACTGAGCACCGTCCCAGGAGTAACACACACACACACACCTCAGCAACAAGCTAATTACTCCAGTGCAGGTGTGTTCCATTCCGTGGGGATGCCATAGCACTAACGCCGAAACCCAACCAAACTGCTTTGTCAACTCACTAACCAACCAAGCCCAGCCTTAAAACCCAGCTGCTCTGCACTCTAATCCCTCATAAATCATATAAACACTAGCCCTTGAGCTTGTATTTTGAAGACTTTAAAGAATTGAGTCCTGCTCCCTATTTATTAAAAAAAAAAATAATGCCATTATTGAGTTATGTATGTTTTCTCTGCTCTAAATTGTTTAACGAGGTTCTGTCTGTGGTCCACTGCGCCCACAAAATGACTGACAGTCAAGTTTGGAAGCCAAAACACTCTTAAACCGCACAAACGGTTTGAAGTATTACGGTGTAGCCGGGGACCACGCCTCTAAAAGCACAGGATTAAGTCTGCTCCAGATAGTTAATCTGGCCGCTTGTCTTATTCCATCCCCCTGATGGATACATACATCTATTATTTGATTGGATTGGGGCTTTTGTCTTGAAAAGCCCAGATAAAATGAAAAGTAAAGGAGTAATGGGTGAGTAATCAGTTCATATAGTTAAAGAAAACAGTAGTAGTCTACCAAGAGGAGGGAGGTGTAGGTAAATCCTCTGGGGCTTTATTGCAGTGTGTTTGGAAAGTCAGTTAATGCATTGCAATCTCTCCTAAGCATCTTACTCCAGTGGAGCTCGGCCACTTGGGGTAGATGGTTCAGATAGAGCCCCACATTTGTTCCCTTTCCATATCTTTTTGTTTTCGCTTACTTTGCTTTTCACTCCTACAAAATTGTTGAGGCAACTACAATTGTGCTGAGTAGAAACTGGGCAGATTCCCAAACAGCAACGAGGAATATCTCTGAAAATGTGATATAACTGAGTTGTTTCAGAACCTCCAAACGACATCGCCACTTCGATACTAGCCCCGAAGCTAGCTCTACTCCTAGCTCCAGCACTAGCTCCAGCGCTAGCTCCCTCTATGTGCGGCCTCCTTATTTCTGGCGCCATTGGCCTCGTCTGCAGCTCGTCTGCCGCACAGGTAGTTAAGACGCTGGAGATCCCAGCAGGCCGGGCTGTGCTCTGCAGAGTCCCAGCGCGTGTGCTCCTGTTCCCTCTTCTCTGTGCTTTGGGGAGCACATCACTGTGGTTACTCTCGTTGGACCTAATCAGATAACACACGGCAGCCCCCACGGGTAGCCGCGCCACGCCGTCAGCGCAACAACACACTCCTCCTGGCGATGCCATTGGGCAGCCGCTTGGAACGCCTGCAGCACAACAAACCTCACTTTAACAGTTTCTATTTTGTTTTGATTTTATTTGCAATGTATAAGAGCTGGTGTTACCCGCCAGAAGTGCTCTGTGCTCCGCATTCGCGGTGAAATTAAAACTAATGCACTAGACAAACACATGCACGATGCTGTTATGTCAGTATATGTGTCAGTAAAATCAACATACTTTTTATTTAGAACTGGTAACTTGTGAAATGATTTGCATATGATAAACAAATACATTTAAAAAAATGTATATCAATGTCAATTCCTGCCGGGGTCCACAAATGTGTCCCAGCACTTCATAATATGTTTTTCTGTATTGCGATGAAGAAATTATTGTGTTTGACCGGACGTTTCTTGGTTTTCATGAAAGGGCTCTCAGGGTTTATGTTACGGCGTGGGCATGATTGACTGGCCATTATTGTGGGGTTTGGCTTCTATAATGCATCGTGCTCTGTGATATTTATTTATTTGTTTTTCTTTCCATCAGGCTTTTAGTTAGTGCCTCCCAGGATGGAAAGCTCATCATTTGGGACAGCTACACCACGAACAAGGTAGGGCCCGGCCTCACTCTGAGGAGCCTATCAAACCCCTAATGACTACATGGAATCAAAATGGATGCTGGCTCTCATATTATTGTACACGAGCAACACAACAAGGCATGGCCAAAGAAAAACAGCCCATCTCAAACACCGTTTTGTTTGCTTAGTTTACAAAAAAAATCGCACACGCTTCTTTTGTATTATGTGTTCACCGATGCCTGAGCGGGCACAGAGGCTCTACGGGTCCATCCAATAGCTACGCAGTTAAGGCCCAATATACTTTTAAAGTACGCAGTATTCGGGCAGCACTTTCCTTAATCAAATCCCATTTGATCAAATCACATTCTTCCTACGTCTTGTCCCGGCATAGAAGAAAAATAAAACGAGATACTATATATTGGTAGTAGGATGTCAGGGCGGTGGGGAGGTGGTGGGCGGAGCTACACATCTAGACCCATCTCTCTGACAGTGGTTGGATTTTGTCATCAATATCTACACATATGGGTTCTGCAGATTATTAACATGTAAAGATGACTTGGGAGGACTTTCCCTTTTATTCTTTCTCTCAATATATTATTACCGGCTTCTTGTGCCTTTATGGACAGGACAGCGAAGACACAAAGCAGGTGGACAGAGGGAGGGAACCTCTCTTTCCTCCCTCTGTCCACCTGTAGCATACGACCGCAGGTTTCATTCGAACCTCGGTCGCTAAAAGGCGCATTGCCCACGCGGTCTGCACACTATCAGGTTGAGCCACCTAGCCAGCAACCCTCCCCTCCACGACGAGATTCAACTTCCCACTCAACTTCTCTGGTCCTCTGGTGTGCCGCTAGGTCCACGCCATCCCACTGCGCTCCTCCTGGGTGATGACCTGCGCCTACGCCCCCTCTGGGAACTATGTGGCCTGCGGAGGCCTGGACAACATCTGCTCCATCTACAACCTGAAGACCCGCGAGGGCAACGTCCGCGTGAGCCGCGAGCTGGCCGGACACACAGGTAGGCCGGGATGCTCCTATAGTCCTGTGTAAATGAAATAAGTGACAAATGAGAAGTTGTGAGTATTTTCTCGTTTTATTAAGACCTTTAGGGCAGAATTAACAGAACAGTTCCATTATAATGACGTAAATATTGCCGTAACGAAGTTCGGGCGCTGGTTTTCTTTATTTGTGATATACAATTGTAAACTTGTCGTTGCTGCGGCTGCATTGATGCTGTGTTGGCTATTATATTTATTTTTGAAATGGTGAATTTCTATGTACAATGAGATTCTGTTACTTTCTATAAAGGGATCAAGTCATACATAAAATGTGATCCCAACTTATTCTACATAGAATGTGATCAAGTTACTTTCTACATAGAATGTGAGTAAGTAGAATGTGATCCAAGCTATTGAATGTAACAAAGTTACTATATAGAATGTGATGGCAGTTGCCGACTTGTTGAAGTGTCTTTAGAAAAAGCAGAACTTCTGCTAACATTCTGGCACGTAGTAGGTCCACCACTACTCATACTACTACTACATAAACATATCAATCACAACGCAACACTAGGACCCCCCCCCCCCAAGCATGTAACTTATGTAGCGTGGGGGCGTCTTACTAGATTATAAGCAGAAAGATGTCTGTTTCACTACTAATAGCTTAGTGCTAACCATAGTGCTAATCTCTCAGGGCAAGGGAGCACTCAGCCATTGAATGTCACATGCTGCAGGAAGTGTGTCAGCATTTTAGCTTCAGTTGTTCTCTTGGTTTAGGAAGATCTGTGTGGGAGGGGTAGGTGGGTGGGGGTCAACTCTTGAGTGTGAGAGAGACTGACTAGTCCCTTCTGTTTCTGGTGAAGAGGTAGTCAGATCACATGCTCTATCGATCTCTGTTACACACCCCACCACTACCCCTTACTGAATCCTTCTGCGGAGCCAGAACTCTCGAGAGAAACCCCAGACCATTCTTCTCTGATATAATGGGTTCTGCCGTAGTTTGTTGTTTGCTTTTTAAACCGTTTCTTGCATCTCTACTTCCTGTCAGGTTACCTGTCCTGCTGTCGTTTCCTGGATGACAACCAGATCGTCACCAGTTCTGGAGACACCACCTGGTGAGTATGGGTACTGCATGCAGGTGGGCTGGCTCTGCAGACAACACCCAACGCTTGGCTCGTATTCTCCCTGACATCCTACTGCAAGATGTATTTTAAGGCTGAACAGCTATAGGGAGAGTACATATTATCAGTCAATATGAATGTAAAATGTCCTATTGTTATAGGACGTGGAGTTCTACATGTACATCTGTCCGTTCCTCAGAGAATCAGGTGGTTTAATAATATGTACAAGCCAGTTTGTTTGACTATCCACATGGACAAGGGCCTTCGTAATGCTATTCTCAACCAGCCCATATGACCGCTTTGTCTGCACCCATTGGTCTTTGGTTGTGATCTCGGTGCCTATTCAGATTTTCTATTTGCTATGGATAAATGCATCTGCAAAATGACTTAAGGGTATGAACTGAAGGTTTGAGTAATTAACTGATTAATCTGCCGCCAAAACCACTCACCAAGTCCTTCCCGGGTCACCCCCACAGCGCCCTCTGGGACATTGAGACCGGCCAGCAGACGACCACCTTCGCCGGGCACACCGGCGACGTCATGAGCCTGTCCCTGGCGCCCGACACGCGGCTGTTTGTGTCCGGGGCGTGCGACGCGTCCGCCAAGCTGTGGGACGTCAGAGAAGGAATGTGCAGACAGACCTTCACTGGCCACGAGTCGGACATCAACGCCATCTGCGTAAGGACGCCCACGTTGGGTTGTTTACCGTCCTCAGTCATTAGGGCGAAGAAGATGTAAACGTGGAATCGGAATCGGAGAGAGCGCTTTAATATTTTAGGAGGACTTTTAACCACGACCTTGTTAAAGTCGACTTTAAATAGGAGCATCGTAGATAGGACTGAAAATGTCGTTAAGCATTAATTCAAGTCATATAAATGTGCAACTGAATTGAAGAAAGGACTTTCATAGCTCAGTAGTGAAGACCACTTCATTGAAGTCATTTAAATATGGATTGACATCATAGGTAGGACATGACAATAGTTCAATAGTTTGATAATTGCCTTTTTTTTTTTGCGTACTTTGAAAAAAGAATCATTAATATTACTAATTACTCATGCCATGATGGAGTCATTAATGCCGTCAGTAATATCCACAGATCAGGGCCGTGACCGGTGCTTTCACCTATCCGAAGTCAAAATGTTGCCATCTATGTTTGAATGCTAAAGCCTCATTGGTCACACTCTCTCCCCCACAATGCAGTTCTTCCCCAACGGCAACGCCTTCGCCACGGGCTCTGACGACGCCACGTGCCGGCTGTTCGACCTGCGCGCCGACCAGGAGCTGATGGTGTACTCGCACGACAACATCATCTGCGGCATCACCTCCGTGGCGTTCTCCAAGAGCGGCCGCCTGCTGCTCGCCGGCTACGACGACTTCAACTGCAACGTGTGGGACACCCTGAAGGCCGACCGCGCAGGTCAGCACCCATCACCCAGCACACACACACGCACGCACGTGCTCTCTCACTCACTCACTCACTCACTCACTCACACACACACACAGCAGGGGATGGGGTGGTGGTGAGGGTTAATGGCGGAGGGGGAAGGGGTGGGACGGAGCCATTGGGACCGTGGTGTTTTCACCCAAACCGGAAGGCACGGTCGTCACGTCAACTCACCGTTTAACACGTGTCCACAGAGGGCGTCGCAGAGGGCGTTTGTTTTTACATTGAAAAACAATCGCTGTACAAAGAACGATGTTGATCATTTATGAGTGAAGGAAGTGCGGAGATGACGCCTGCATCCGCATCGAGAAGGGAGCTCAGCGTTTTACCTTTTTTTTTTTTTTTGGGACGGAGGGGTTCTGTGAATCGTTATGGCACCATTTCCCGGCCCAATGGCACGACGCTGATCATTGTCACCCATCTAGCAAGGGCTAAGACGTGCGAGCGTGCGACTACCAGTGCGTCGGTGATACACAAACATGAGGGCCGCCCCCGCGAGCACAGCTCCAACCCAGCGCCGCCTATTTCTGTGTGGGACCAACACATCGCGTGGTGTGGTGTGCTTAGATATTATTTCTATTTATTTGTGTGGCAAATACTTTTTCATTATGAGAATACACCGCTGACTTGGTCATTAGCGTGACAGACGACGGGACGAATATTGGGTGGCACAGTGGTTAGCCCTGCTGCCTCACCGCAAGAAGGTCCCTGGTTTGAACCCCGGGTGGGGGGGACCATTCTGTGTGGAGTTTGTATGTTCTCCACACGGGTTTCCTTCCACACCACTAAAAACATGCAAGCTAAGACTCCTGCCTTTTTATCTCGCTCGGACGGTAGCTCGCATCTTTTGTCCTACAAGTCGTTTATCGCACGGTTGCGGTGGATCTGTAGACGATGGAGCTCGGCAGTTAAATGTCGACTGCGCCAAATGCAGTGCGTGAGTGGACCCCAAAGGTGATGGAACCGTAATACAATGACAGCATCCATGGTACTCTCCTACCACACTGCATGGAGTCCATAAGCAGCACTGAGCTGGCCCTGCAGGCCGGGCTGGCCAGCAAACTGTGCCAGCAAACTGTGCTGCCTTTAGTACCACCACCACCGTCCCAATCTTGCCCCCCACCAGCCACTCCTCCACATCCCACCCAGGCAGAGGAAGATGCCCTACTGAGCATGAATAACTTGGGAGATATTGATTGTACATGGTTGTGTGGCTTAGACAAGAGCCACATGCTCACACAGTAAACTTGAGTCTAAGCATTTGATGGTCATAATCAGGGTCTGTCTTGGGACTTAAATGCACCATTAAATATACCCATTTGGAAAGGATTTGATCAAGGTCCAATGTCAGACCTCTTGTATTCGAAGTTATATCTGTGTGTTGCCTCAGAATATATTTTCAGTAGAGCAAATGAGGTAATGTGCAGTGACCTCATGGGTTATTTTCATGGACACTACCAAGGCCACGCAACTGGGCAAAATAAAAGGACTTCTCAATGGGGCGGGGTTCCTCTCTGCGTCCTATCCACTCCCTTGAACCCCTAACTGAAGCGATGTAGCTTTCAGGACCTGCTTTTGTAACACAGATACAGGTTTAGAGAGGTTCTTCTTGGGATTTGCGCATTGTCTATTTATTGCAAAGGAATTACATTTGGGCAACAATTATTGATGATCTGTGAATAATCAAAGCAGGGCCCATTTCATTTCTCACTCGGCTAGATCCCTAGAGCACTCGCATAATATTACATATTATTTTGCAACATTTAGGAAAAAACGTACAATCGATCATAATATTCTAATAAGCCAAGTGATATATGGGGCTGGATTTATTGGCTGTCTTTCTGAGAATCCTAACACATTTTTGTCTCCCCCTTCCTCCCTCTACCTGCCTCTACCTCTCTCTCTCTCTCTCTCTCTCTACCTCCAGGCGTGTTGGCCGGCCATGACAACCGCGTGAGCTGCTTGGGAGTGACCGACGACGGGATGGCCGTGGCAACGGGCTCCTGGGACAGCTTCCTCAAGATCTGGAACTAGAGCGGAGAGGTCAGTGTCTCTAGAGGGGAGAGGTCAGTGTGACTAGAGGGCAGAGGGCAGTGTGTCTGGAACTAGAGGTCAGGGTAGAGGGGAGAGGTCAGTGTGTCTGGAACTAGAGGGGAGAGGTCAGTGTGTTTGGAAGTAGTGGGCAGAGGTGAGTGTGTCTAAGAGGGGAGATGTCAGTGTGGTCTCCAGGAGAGACTTGACCATCAGGGTGGCTTCATAAATGTTCCTTCTCCTTCTCGCTCACACTCTTCTTTCTCCCTCTCGCTCACTCTTCCTTCTCTTGCTCTCTCGCTGACACCTTCTTGTCTTTCTTTCTCTTCCGGTCTTCCTCTCCCTCCTCTCTCTCCCTCTTCCTTCTCCCACTTTCTCTCTTTTCCTCCTCTCTATCTTTGTCTCACTCTGTTTTTCTGCGTATCTTATTCCCTTTTACTTTCGTTCTTGCTCCCCCTCTCTAATATGATGCAGCCTCTCACTCTCTCATCCTCACCCCTCGTTTATGTCTCGCTCACCCTTTCGCTCCACCCTTTAGCTAGGATGCAGTCTCTTATCTATCCCTCTCTTCTCCCTCTTTCGTGATGTCTCTCTCCCCCCTTTATTATTCCCTCCCTCCTACAAGAGTGCTGTGTGAGAGTTTCGTACTAATGGCACAAACTAATGGAGCTAGGCCCTGGATTCTTATGCCACCTGGTGGTGAACTGAGTATACAACAGAACATAGCCTTGCAAAGCTAGCAGTCAAATGACCATTGTAACTCATTACTTTTAAGTTATCAATAAAGGTGTAAGCATTTCTAAAAAAATATATATGTGTAATTATTGTGTCGCTTGATAGCCACAAATGTCAGTTGAATCTATTTAAAAAAAAGAAATAGACAACACAAAGTGCAAATAGTGAAAAGGTCTGAAGACTTTGTGAAAATGAATGCTTTGAGGTGAGGTTTGATTTACATTGATCAGTGTGGTTCATTAATCTCTCCTCTCTCGTGTTTCAGATGGCATCCGGACTACGAAATTTGAGTGGAAGACCATTCCAACATTACAACGTTAGATTTTATTGCATATCCAATCTTCTCAAAAAATACCACAATACTGACTCCAAACCCCCCCCCCCTCCCCCTCCCCCACAGCACCCACCTCGAAAAAGAAAATTACCAAGGGCAACATTTATTTCTCTCCTTCTTCATTTAAAAGAGCACAATATTCTATCACTCACTCAGCTTAAAAAAACAAAATACTTGAAAAAAAAGAAAAAAAGATAAGAATTTAAACGTCTAGGATTTGAAGTGTGTGACGAAGAGGAAGAAGAGATTCTGTACTCCTCCCTAGAACAGTTTGGCATTGTAGTAAATGATGTAAAACACACACCCCTCTACCCTTCACCATCACCTCCCCCACCCCCACCCATGCAAACGTGTTCTACTTCCTCAGTACACAGCTTTGGTGTGATGTCATCACACGCCAGTTATCTTAACTCGTAACAGCATTTTGACGGTGTATGTTTTATTTTGTTTTTGTTAAAAGAAATGTTGGTTCGTTTTTCTTTTCTTTTTTTGGTTTCGAAAGGTAGTCAAGGAGCTATTTCGGTAAAATGTTGAAATTGAGGATTGAGAGGAGGAAAAAAAAGCTTTGTTCTATCTCCTAGTCTTGAGACATTTTTAGAGAACTTTGTTTGTAGATTGACAAAATAACAACCCCACATACACACACACAGGAAAACATGCAAACTATCGTGTCATTTTTAAAAGCAAGCTTCATCCCAGTGGAGAAGGCCAGGCTGAGCTTAACATTAGTGGCATCTAGGGGTCTGGCTTGTCTGTTTATTGAATCCCACAGTACGTTTGACTCAAATCTATTTTTCTCCCCCCCCCCCCCCCCACCACATCTAGTTCTCAAATCTTTGTTTGCACAAAATCTAAACTTTACATATATGGAAGAAGAAATGTTTCAAGGTAACTAACCAAGCACATGCTGTTTATGATATTGAATGCTCGTTTTTTTTTCAGAACGAAAAACTACAACAAAAACAACATTTTAACCATTCTCACCTTTTTTTGTCTGGCGACAATGTAGAATAACGAAATGAAGATTAACCCATCTGTTTATATATATGTCTTGATTTTTATTTTTTATTTTTTACTCCATTTCCCTCTTCTGTGTTGACTGTGGTTGGGAACGATGACACGTTATCGGTTTTGGTTTATCCTTTATCCGATTTTTTTTTCTTCCACTGTCGGGTAAGGAGAACCTCCTGGCCCGGTGTCCATTCCGAGGCTTTCTGTTTCAACAGACGCCCATTCCGTGCTTGGAAATGCAGTTACTACTCTGTGAATGACATGTTGTATAAATCAATGTTTGAAAATAATGATACTGAAACTTTTTAAGTTAAAAATGGAAAAAAAAAAGATTTTGGTTGTCTGCCATGGGTGGGTTAACTCTTTAGAATCGCATGCTGTAGAATTGCTTAAAAAAAAAAAGCTGCATATGGAATTAAGTCCTTTGATGTTTTTCTTTAAGAAAATAACCTGTTGGATATATCATCATTACAATGATATTTATACCGGGTTTATTAATATTGTTTGTTCTTTGCTACTCTGTGCATACATGATTCAATTAAAATGTCAAAGCTATGCACTTGAGAAGCAAACGCCGCTACAAAAATGGTTACTTGGTCCATATTTGGGAAGGATTCAGAAATTGAGAAGAAAAAAACCCCAGACTAACGTTAAGACCTTTTTGAAATGCATCCACGTGCGTCCATGCACACCGTAGACATGAGCATACACAAACTGAAATGGAACAAACACAAATTTTCATTCCTTCTGTAGCAAAAAAAAAATAATCCCACTTACGAAGAAAGAAGCATTTTATAACAGGTTTTTTTTTCTGTCCTTTAATAATAAATAAAAAAAAGAGAAATGAACTTGCAGCATCTGAGCGGCAGAATGTTCCCTTCTCTCCCTTCATGTAAACAGGCGCTCATTCTTTAGCAGTAGTGGCATTTTTTTCATTCTTTTTTTTTTTCTTTGCGACATTCTGTACAAAAAAAATGTGCTGTAATTGTGCGTTTAGGCCTGGAGTTGGCAAAAAAAATAAAATAAAAAAATATTAAAAATTTATTAAATTCCCTTTCCTTTTCTCTTTCTCCATGAAATGACTGTAGAACTCTGCCCCCTCCACTGTATCCCTTTTCACCTTTTGTATTTAATTTTAAAGTCAGTCAGTGTACAACGGAAAAGCTGGATGCAAGATAGAAACTATATTAAAATGTACTGTTATTTAAGATGTAATAAAAGCAGTTTGAGATGACCTGCTGTGTTGAGTGTCATTCACTTGAATGGGTACCGCTGAACTTAGAATGTGTTTTTACGATTTATTTCATGTAATTACGTTTAAGTCAAATAAACAATTTCTTATCCACCGTTAAATCAGTCTGGCTTTTCTGAATTATTTAAATAATGGCATTTTTATATGAACTCTGTCACTTGGTGTAAGTATTTCTTCACATTTGTATGGGCTTAACACATTTCTGGTAAACTCGAAATAAGTTTCTGTATTGCTATTGTACAACAAGGTATTCTTAGACATGTATGTGTTGAAGTCATGTAAAACTAAAGAAAACATTGTCAACATTGCTGAAAATTGCCATGTTACAAATCTAAAACTAGACATTAACTCTAGGGGGCACGTCTGGATTGCAAGTGGCTAAAGTCCCCCCGTGACTCCAGCATGACGTCAGTGATTGCGCAGCTCTCATTGGTCCTGGGGATTGGATCAGGAACTGTTGGGATGACTGCTGTTGACAGCTCGCAGGGGAAAGCTATTCTACTAAAAATGACGATTAAGCGACTGTAGAGCAATTATTTGACTCACTCAGAAACACTTCGGCCTTACCTCAGTTCTTTCTGTAAGAGTTGGCTTTATTCCAGTCTTGTGGATAAACGGTAGTGGTTGTTTGAATGTGTGGGTTACGTAATAATTATGCTTGTTATGGGCAACTAGCTTAACGCCAATTTAGCGGTTAGCCATTAGTTAGTGTGTGAATGCGCTGCTAGCAGATGTTGCCAGGATGATAAGGGCATTCAACCCATCCGTACGCGATCATGTCGCCTTGTCAATGTCGCTTTGTAATCGTCAACACGTTGTCAGGTCCGCTCACTTTTTACCTGCTGTGTGTACGGTGCTGTAGGCGTTGAAGATGTCGCTGTGGACGGTCTCTCCTGAAGCGGACTCGTGTGTCTGAGATGGACGGCGGAGACGAGGTGGAGGCTGTCTCCTACTGCTGCTCCACCTGTGACGGCGGGGACGGCCACGGTCGCACCCTGAGCCTCCACACCAGGAAGACTCGCAGTCTGAGCACCTCCTCCTCCTCCACCAGCTCCTCTGACAACAGGTAGGACCAGTAACACTGATCCCACTGAACCCACACGGTGTTCTGACATTTGAACCCAGGTTACGGATACCGTGCGCTTTTAACATCAGGTAAGTAGGTGAAAGAGTCGGGGTGTGGTGGAGCTCCCTCCGAGCCATTCTTATTAATAATAACACATACTTCTTGATGACAATTGTTCGTACTAAGCAATTGTACAGCGGCAATAACACAGTTGTTGTGTTCTGGCTAGTGGTGGGGCTATCTTCTAAAATGTTTGATACATTTTTTCATGTGGTTTGACTACCTTATGCAGTATTTTCATAACGCAAATAGATTTGGTGGCTGCTTGACTGCTTCTGAAATTGGCATACAGGTAGACAACATAACAAATGGATCTGATAATTGATTGATCCTGAAACAAGTTACAATACATTATTTAAATTGAGAAACCGTTTCGGGGGAGCAACTGGGATGAACTTCCAATGGTTGTTCTTACAGACATATTCTGTGGTATAACGTTTAAACAGAACGTGGAACAAAATATGTAAGTATTTCGTAAAGTAAATATTCTACATACTACTACAATAATATGAGCTGTATAAATAAAGTTTATACCGTTTATATTAAAGTTCTACTTTGTGGTTGACCCTATTTGTTCACCTTTTAACTAAAGCAACAGGTATTGAAAATGCTGTTTTCAAGTGTCAACGAATTGCAGCAGTTTAGCCAAACAAATTAGTCTCTTCCAAAAATCCAACACATTGCTATTTATTGAATCATGACTTCTTGTGCCATGCAACTGTTACTACTAATACTGTACTGTTCTCTAAAGGCCCTGATATACATTCAATGAAATCGGCATTGGCGTGTTCACAAAGACAAAATGGCAGGTTTGGGACCAAATCGAAGCGCCACAGTGGGCTAGGATCAACGCAAGGCACTCAGCCAAACTAGTCAAACCTTTCCCTCACTTCCCCTAATGCACCACTGCCTGCAATTGGTGAACAAGACCACCTGAATTGTTGCATTCCATCCCACCGTGATTCATGCCAGTAAATGAAAAAAAACAAAAATCACAGTGGCGGTATTGTACCCTATCAAAAGAATCGCAGGGTTCTACAACCTAAGAGCACACGGCAATCGATTTTGTTTCAGTATATCAGGGTCTTAACCATGGGAAAGTTGGGACTGGTCATTTGTTCTCACTTTTAAGTAGCACAGGGATGCACCGATTGAGAAATTCTGGGCCGATACTGATAAAATCGATTTGACCGACAGGTGAATCGATTGGTTATTTTTGTTTGTTTATTTCATTTTGGGTTTTTATAGTCTCATTTTATTTCATGAGAAAAATGAGAATGAGAAAACTGTTTTAAAGTCTTTCAGCCCTTTATCACACTATCTTTCAATGAGCACAAATTCAATCAAACAAATTGATGATTGTATTAAATAATATTTTTGTGAAAGAAAAGAACAAAATTGATGCTACACAACAGATAAACATCGGCCACTGCCATCTGTGAATGTCCTATTATTTGCAGATAGGCCGATGGCAGTCAACAAGGCGAAAATCAGCCGATACCGATGTACGGCTGATAAATGGGTGCATCCCTATGCCACTACTAATAATTGGTTGCTTTATTACATGCTGAAACCAGAAGTGTCCATTGTTGTGTTGTTGCATTATTGCAACGACGTGGCAAATAGAAAAAGACGAAAGGCAAGCTGATCCACCCGTCTCATTAGTTGTCTTCTGGAACCTGACAGTTCTGGTTTCCATGTGGTATGAGAAATACAGGTGACACAACCTTGTTGCCTCATGGTCAACTATTTACCTAATCTCAAACACATATGGGGAAATTTTCCGGCGAGAATTTCTCAAGGTGTTTGTGTGAGTGTGAAATAGTATATTGGCACATGCTTTTGTGTGTGACAAAACAAGTCACCTCGATGAAGAACAAAAACAAGAAGTAGAAGAAAATATCAGGTACCATTTCCAAGTGAATACAGAGGGGAAATGCTGTTTCATTCTGCAAGGGGAAGTCTACCTTTAAAAAAAAAAAAAGCATCTCCCTTTACTGCATAAATGTCATGGATGAGCACTCTGGTCACTGTTACCCCGGGCATACTCTGGACAGATACTCACATACTCAAGCCAGCAAGTTGATTGGAGTCTGGAGAGAAGTGGAAGAGTTTGTGCATTGCCAAGACGCCCTCGTCCAGAGATGAATCCGCGTTCCCAGCTAAGGTGTGTGTGTGTGTCTGTGTGTGTGTGTGTGTGTGTGTGTGTGTGTGTGTGTGTGTGTGTGTGTGTGTGTGTGTGTGTGTGTGTGTGCAATACTATCTTGTATCTTTGTATCAATGTATTTGATGGCGTTGAAGCTATACAAGTCAAATCAAGGCTTTATCAATTCATCATTGTTATTTAAACTTAAGTTAACCTACACTGTCCCTGGTAAAAACAAGGGCATTACAATTTCCCCTTCAGATTTAAAAAAAAAAGTGTGACACCTCTCTTCAGATTGATTTACCACTGGGTTCTGGTATTGAAAGTATTTCCTTTTCAATTTGGAGGCTTTAGGGTAAGACCTGTATCTGTGAACCTGTAGGCTTAGTCGTTCTGAAGAGCTTTGGGATAATGAAGTGTGTTGTAACTAAGTAAATAAATAAACAAATGTAAAAATAACATCCAGATGGTCCACTCTAAAAACCCAGGCCCGCTAATAGGATTTGCTCATCTGTGAGCCAATGCCATTCATCTACAAGAGCTCAGGGCTAGAGAGACGGCTAGCCCCGCCCCCTAACACCCCTTCAATGACCTTTCATCCCTTGTCCTCTCAGCTGGGGTTTTAATGAGAATTAATGCACACATCGAGTGCTAGGATTTATTTATTGAATTTAATTGTTTAAGCATTTTTATAATCAGTCGTTTTTAGTTGTAGGATTATGTTATTATGTATTGTTATACTATGTAATTATGGATTATGTATTTTCATACTTTCATCTCGATGTGTTTTGAATTTTAAGTGGTGTGTTGTCAGTGAATCTTGGCCATTGCAATGGCACTGGAAAATCTGTCTGATATTTCTTTTCTTTTTTTCTCAAGATAAGAGCTAAGCTTGAGCATTGTCAGCTTGAGAATTGATTTTTATGATCAGCTGTTGCAGACAGACCTATTTCTGTTATGGTCAGTGTAAGACGTTATGGGATACTATTATTAGATATGATCTGACTAAGCAAAATTACTACTATGGGGGATTGTGTATATGCTGAACAAAACAAAACAGGTTTTTCTTTCTTTGTTTTTAACCCTGCTCTGCAACACACACACACACACACACACACACACACACACACACACACACACACACACACACACACACACACACACACACACACACACACACACACACGGTTGATGCAACTAAGGAACAATGTTTTTCTGCTTTGTTTCTAAAGCAAACAATATCTTTCACAATGCAAATACAGTAGATTCGTTGTTCTGCATAGAGATGCAAATCTAATTCACATTTGTCATTATTGTTTTTATGATTTATCACAGTCCTTGTTTATAAACACAGACTTATAGTCTGAAACAAAACCATGGGATTCAATAGACCCTTTGCACAGAAACATTGTCGCTGTCACTCATAACACTAATGTTTTGGATGGACCAGGTAGTACACTTATTTTCACTAGTTTTTAACCTGTGCCCTCGACTGGGTTGCACCAGCTATGTGTACGTTTGTTACTTAAGCTATGCGTAAGGTCCTTACTATGTCCTTACTAAGTGAAACTAACTAGTGGTTACAAGTTAGTTTTAAACTAGAAATGTACTTAATTTGGTCATTTAGTTACTAGTTGCTAGTTAGTTACGTCCTTCTGGTAACGACGGCTTGCTTGCTGTTTTGACATAGTAATGTGTAAACCTAGACTTGGTAGATATTTACATTATAACTAGACTGCGTTTGAACTTACTGGTGCAACCAGCTCCCGGTACATAAAAAGCCACACCTGCGTTTGTCCTACGATGCGACGCTGTGAAAAGGGTCTATTGAGTATGATTGTGCAGTCCTCTGTCTTCTTAATGCCACTGTAGCTTTCTGTACAATGCACGTCCCAACGTGTTTTAACTCACACCAGTTCTGTGTCAACTGCTGCTCTTCCGGTTCCCTCCTCAGGAGGACCCAGTCCCTGCATGGACCCAGCCCAGTGACCACCTTCGGGCCCAAGGCCTGCATGCTGCACAACCCCAACACCATCATGTAAGTTGGACCAAAAAAGAGTACATGACTGGCTATTACAATCACTACTTTGAATGGGATTTATTCGTTTTTTCAGTTCTTCTTCTCCTGCTCGTCATTTGTGGTACCAATGGTTTTGTGCTGTGTTTGGTGAACATATATATATATAATGTTGGCGTCTGGTCCATCTCTGTATAATCATGTAATCCCATATCACCATTATGTGGGATGACCTCTGAAGTCCATAGTGTATAGATCCGTGGGGACCAATGATCTGGCTCGCGGTGTGTTTTGTTGATGTTGTTGCAACTAACAAAAGGTTAGTTGCAAATATTTATTAACTGAATTCAATATAAACCTAATGTGCCAAGTGTCCATGCAGCAGGTAGCGGTTTAAAAAAATTATATAATATTCGCCACCATTACCATACCCCCAGGGAAGGTGATGACAAATACACCGGTAAACTTTGTGAAGAATATCATATTTTCAAGTGTATCCGAAGTGTTTATTTTAGTTTGGCCCCAGTGAAGTAGAATTTGGATTATAATTGGCTCATTGAGCTCAGAGACGGTAGTACAAACATGACTAAAGCATAAAGTTAGATATTTATTACAAAAAAGATGAGACTAATATAAGAATAAAACATGTAACTTGTATAATTAGTGGTGAGTGCAGTGTGTGAATGAGTTGAACGTGTGCTATGGGGAGGGTGTAGGATGTAAACACAACATTAAACCAAAGCTCCAAAAGGTACTAACACAAAGAGCCAACCTGCCTGTGTGGATAGAGAGCAAGTGGGGTTGATGTGCTACACCTAATGAAGCCTGCAGGCCCAACCTGTACAGGTGCACCACATCAGTTGACGACCCTCTCAGCTCCGCCCACTGGCTCCCTGCAAAGGTAGGAAAACAGCAGGAGAACCGACAGACAGACAGACAGACAGACAGACAGACAGACAGAGAGGGGGTCGTTAAAGTGTACTGTTGTCACTACCTTTCTATGAATTGCCCTAGCTTCTCATGCTAGCCTCACACTTCTCCAGATTCAGCAAGCCCTGACATGGACACCACAGTGCAAGGTAGAATGGGGTTGTACAAATACCAAATATGGCTGCTGAAAGTGGCTTCCTTTATGCCTCACAGTCACCGATGTGCGTCCCAGTGATAACATACCGATAGCTATGTGAACCAGTCAAGGTTGAAAGAAACCAGCTATTCAGGAATAGCAAGACGGCTTAGTGTTGGTTGAGTAGAGGGTCACACCCAGTTTTGGGTCCTTCTCTCATTGGGTCCTTTCTCGACACCATATTTTATGGTATTGATTTTACCATATAGATTGTGCAAACAAGTCAGGTGACCTCCTCTAATAAGAATAGCAAAAATAGGCATTGTCATGCTGGATCCTCGGGCTGACGTTAGACCAGTCGGTGTGATTTTAAAAATAAGAAAGATGTCGTTTTCATTCTTTTCATTAGTAGTTGATGAAATGCACGAATGTAGAGTGTAATGTGCCTGGGATGATACATGGGTACAGGGCGTAAAATAGTGTAATGTATCATCTAAATTCAGTTTGTAGCGAGAGACTGAGAGGACGAGAGTGGAGGAAGGCCATTGTTTCAGGTCAATGGTACTGATAAAAGGATGAAGACCAATATATGCACCATTTTAATTGTAATTCATATTTAATTTGTGTTTGAGCCAATAGATCATTGCTCAGCTAGCTGTCTCTACTTTGTGTTTTTATTTTGGAAAAGCATCCAAAACAAATGATAAGCAAACTAGCCAAAGCTAATTTAGCTAGTGTGTCTGTGTTTGCATGGGTTGAATGCCATCATGATATTTTCCTTCTGATCATAAAAATGTCAATGAATGATTGGAATTATATAATAGTCTGATTGTCTTACACATAAAGGAAGGTCAGACCCAGTTTCCTTATTACTGATCCAGGAAACGCAAAGAAATAGGGAGAGAAATGGGGTGTGTTCTTCAGGGGGGGGCGGGGGGGGAAGTAAGTGTGTTTTATGCGTGCATGTTTGTGTGTCGAGTACAAGGGGCGGGGTCGAGCGGGTGATATCACTCAGCCTGTTTAAAGAGGAGTGAGTGGTTTCGTCTCAGCAGCAGTCTGTAAGAGAGGAGATTTAAAAGATTGTAGAACTGAGCAGGAACAGATCTGGACCCCGGGTGAGCAAAGAGCAACTCGCGGCTGCTGGGTCCCGAGTCAGCCTGGATGAGGAGAGGAAGGAGGGAAGATCCATGCATATGCAAAGCATGTGGACCTGTTCCTCTTCTGATTGAAAGAGGGGGGTTTGGGTTTTTTGAGCAGCAGCTGAGCAAAAACATTTGCAGTTACCGCAGCGCAGATTTTTCATTTTTAGTCTTAGTCTTAGTCATGTAAAATGTTGCGATTTGTCAGTGACAGCTCAGCATATGGACTGGAGGGGTAGGGTAGTATAGATGCTGAACCAAGGTCAGTCTTTCCTACGTGCTCCCTGCCATCCCCCTGCTCATCAACTGAAGACAGCCATGAAACTGGAGCTGTGTGTGAGCCAAGACACCCCCAGTGACAACAACAACAACAATGAGTGGAAATGGTAAAACGCATACTCATCTTCTTTAGGTGTGTGTGTGTGTGTGTGTGTGTGTGTGTGTGTGTGTGTGTGTGTGTGTGTGTGTGTGTGTGTGTGTGTGTGTGTGTGTGTGTGTGTGTGTGTGTGTGTGTGTGTGTGTGTGTGTGTGTGTGTGTGTGTGTGTGTGTGTGTGTGTGTGTGTGTGTGAGTGAGACAAGTTCTGATATCTGCAAAGACAAACAGAAAAGTCTGCTGAGCAAGTGTCCCACACCGCTGAGCTAAACTACAGGGCACGCTTAAGTTGACGTGGCTAAGTTATATCGTCTACTTTTGCAGTCCACATCATAGGACGCTCTTACTGTTTAACTGGAGTTTAGTCATTTACTTGATAACATGTTCCGAGCATACTAGATAATATCTCAGGCCCAAATTGAATGACTGAACTTGGTGATATGTGGCAGGGAAGTGTCCACGTCTCTGAATCCAGTTTACTTGGGAAACATCTCAATATGAATCATGGTCCAACCTTTCTGTGATTATGTTTCACGGAGTTGAGATCACGATTGTTTGACAACACGAATGTATGAAGCAGTACTAGAAATTAATAGTGGTTATTTTTCCTTGCAAATCACTACAGTTGACTCTGAATGTATTTTTTAGAGGTGGTTACATATTTATTGGTAAGGGCAAAGGTAATACTAATGGGTGAACATATTTGGTAAGATGTCGCATAGCTCTGCATGTGATTTCCATACAAAGATTTGAAAGGGATGTGCATCTCGCCGCACACTCACCTATACTGATACGGGTCGATTTACCTCCGTAACAGTCATGCCATCTACTAACACATTAACCCCAAGGTGCTTTGACCAGGGTGTGTCCGCTACTCATGCGGAGAGGTATGAATCCATTGTATTCCTGTATAAAAATATTGTTTAGGAAGTAATGGGCAATACAATTTACAAGAAGTGAAAATCGCAATTATAAGAATTTTGACAGAGCAAAGCCCACAGAGTTCAAATGGAGCGGGG
The DNA here is from genome assembly GCA_026745465.1 of Lota lota. Classification (NCBI taxonomy): domain Eukaryota; kingdom Metazoa; phylum Chordata; class Actinopteri; order Gadiformes; family Lotidae; genus Lota; species Lota lota. Next base: position 1,069,442 of record JACYXH010000555.1, on the reverse strand, counting down.
CTGTATATTTACACTCGCATGGTTTAGGACTCAAGTCTTTATCGGACACCGAAAAACCGAAAACAATTAATTAGCTTCTGTCCTGATACGGCTGTATGCTCTTGGCTTGACTCCTATCTCATGGTTACCACCTCTAGGCTATGCATTCCCTGCACATAATGCAAGCCAGTCACATTCTTCATACTGTTATCAGCCTCAATCACTCATGCGTCTGGGTGTTCATAGACAAACTGCTGCTTGTGTTTCTCGTTGTCGGTCGCAAAAGAACGTGGGGTTGGGATGCCTTTCACACATTGACTGAAAAAAGCTTGCTCCATGTTACTTTATGTATCTATTCTGTGTTGTATTTTGGAACAGCTGCTATTTAGGAGACCTTGCAGTTCCTACAGCAGTACATACATTTTTCAACCACTGGCTGGGTTTCATGTACATGGTGTGTATGGTCGTTTTCCATTTATTGTGCCAAAAAGGCCCCCAGACTTTGCAAGTAAATGTATGTGAGAATATTTGTACTTCTACCAAACTGTTCATATATCCAGCTTCATGACTAGCATTAAACACGGTTCCATTGCCATTTCTGACCGATTCCAATCGGTACCATATGACAAGGGCTCAGTCTCCTGCACTCAACTTGTGTCCTGCCAGAACCCGCACGCACTCCTAATAAATAATGACTCTTTCGTGTTTTGAACCCTATCAAGGTAAGGAGTACAATGGCCATCACCATCATACCCTTCCTCCTGCTGGTCTTTCTGAGGTTTATTCTGGCTCATCGGGCCATCCCTGTTCCCCACATCCAGGCACATCCAGGACCCGGCCAGCCAGAGACTCACATGGAACAAGCCTCCCAAAAGTGTCCTTGTCATCAAGAAGATCCGGGACGCCGGTCTTCTCAAGCCATTCAAGGAGTTGTGCACATTCCTCACTGAGGTGCGTCTGAGCGCAGAGCTTCTCTCTAGACGGAGCTACTCCCTGCAGAGGGGAGCCGCGTGGTGTGTTGACTCTATACCACCGTCCCAGGACGCAAGGCTGCAGCTTCTGTCTCTGGGATGTAAGGGAAGGATGGGCTAGTGAGCGAGGGTATTGTACTTCCTGGCTGAAGGGTTCTGGGTTTGAACCCTGATGTCTCCAGTCTACTGGTAGCAACTCTTGAGCCCAACCCCTACCTGCTGATTATTGTCATGTTTCTAAATGGAAATACTGTGTTTGTTATTTTGGGTAGAAGTGTCTGCTAAATGACACAATAGTAGTTGCAAAAGCTGCAAAGTAGAAGAAAAGTGTTTGGACCATACTTGCCATTTAGTATCATACTGTATCGTTTCCAAACCTTAGGGTTGGTACCCCACTTGGGTCGCCAGGGATTTCAGACTTTTAAGTTATAGATATTTATGGTGCATTTTTGTGCAAGAGCTAAAAAGCTAAACTACTTCGTGTGGCACAAGGCACATACATTCAGTGGGACATGATGTTGCTCACACATGATGTTGCTCACACATATTGACAGGTTGAAATGATTTGTGTGGAGACAGATGGGTCACAAGGGTTTTCAATAATGGGGTCGTGGGCCAAGGCGGTTCAGAACCACAGTTGTATTGGTTTTTCCTGTGCCTGCAGGTGAAGAACATGATTGTTTACGTGGAGAGAAAAGTTCTGGAGGACCCCGCCATCGCAGGCGATGACGCCTTCCGGACCACCATGAACAAGTTCTGCACGTTCAGTGACGGTACCAAACACCACCCCTCTAGATATGTCACATGAAGTTACAATGTGCAATAGAAACCAATGAGCAACAACTCCAGGTTGTGTACTGCTGTAATCTTGGTTATGAATAAATGATGATGACAATAAGTAGTACAATAAGATGCCTAACCCATACCTGCTACTTATCCTTAATGACATGTATCTGAACTCATTGTATGTCGCACAGGATAAAAATTATTCCCAATCTCCTTGATTCACCTGGTAGATCTGGACGATATCTCCAACTACGTGGACTTCATCATCTGTCTCGGTGGCGATGGAACCCTGCTGTACGCGTCCTCCCTTTTCCAGGTAACCCAAACCTTTACCGGAGCTTAAACACAATGTAAAAATGAAACCGAGACACCATTTTGTCCCAAGACACTTGCAATGCGGTTGTGTTCTGAATGTTGCTTCACGCCGTCTTTACAGGAAATGAAACACTTATTTTTGTGCCATTTATTTATTTATTTGTTTATTTGTTTATTTATTAAAAGACCAAAATATTACTCTAACAGTGTTTTTTGGTTGTGTTTTGTGTGCCTGGGTGGTTGTGGGCGATTACAGGAGAGTGTTCCCCCAGTTATGGCCTTCCATCTGGGCTCTCTTGGCTTCCTCACCCCCTTCAACTTCGACACATACCAGTCTCAGCTCAACCAAGTCATCGAGGGTATGTTCACACACACACACGCATCACAAGGTAGAACGCGTGTTTTCTATTCATCTACCAGCCTCATATGTAACGTCTTAAAACCACGAGAACATTATGAAGAAACGATCATTTGATTTAAACTGTGGATGTTGTTTGGTGCACCGAAGCTAATCATGCTAATTATGTAGCTGGGAACAAATCCCTGCATGATAAGTTAGTTAGGGCTTATACAAAGCGGGGGCTAGTGGCAGGTCAGTTGCGTAAGGAAAATATGTAACCGATAGTAATAAGAGGATCCTTTCATCGACCGACTTGTGTACTTCTTTGTATAGCACTGGTATGAAACTAACACCACTTATAATGTACCACTAATAATGAATGAGTTGCTTTGGATGAAAGCGTCTGTGACATGAGTCTGACTCAGCAAAAACGGAAGGTTGATTGGGGGTGGCTTTGTAATTGTCAAGTCGTCAATTAAAGCCATACAATGTTTTCTTTTAGTTTTTAGTTAATTTGTTTTATTGGGCACGGTAGCCTAGCGGCTTTGGTGTTTGGCTCTCACCCAAATGGCTGTGGGTTCAAACCCAACCGCTGCAGTCTGCCTGTAGAAACCTCTGTGCAAGACGCCCAATCTGCTCATTAATCTCAACGAATTACTCTCATGTCTAATTCATTGTTGTCATTATTAATTATTATTATAACTAAACAGTATAGTAATGAAACGTTGTTTTTACCAGTACCTCTGATTAGTGTGTGTGTGTGTGCACGTGTGTGCGTGTGTAGGAAACGTGTCTATTGTGCTGCGCAGTCGGCTGCGTGTGCGCGTGCAGAAGGACGGCCGGGAGAAGATGGCGAAGGTGGAGGAGAACGGCGTCATCCTCACCAACGGGGAGGGCGAAGGCATGCACAAGGCCGCACAGTACCAGGTAGGACCTCCCCCCTCCGTCCGTCCGTCCCCCGTCAATTATTACAGGTCCATTGGTTAATGATTTGAGATGATCTGAAATCATTGACCGATAGACCTCTGGTTCAGTTCTAGCTGTGAATGGCACGCTCACTCAATAAACGCTCATTCAACACGGATGACTGAGCGCTAGAATGTTGGAAGCCATGGAATCCAAGAACGGGAATAATATGTCCCAATAACAAGAAAAATATGAATACAGTGACATGTAGTCAAACAAACACGTACCTCTATTTGTGGCCCGCTCTTATCTGAATGCAAATTCTTACTTTATATGCTGCATATATTCCTGCCAAGTTATATCTCACTTTGGTTTATCTTGAAGCATTGACAACTGTTCACGAGGTATTACACAATGCAATCTAGTTGTTCCCAAGACAGATGCAATGTTCTTTGTGGCTTATGAAATCGAACCCCACCTCAGTGTGGTGGTGCCAGGGCCTATTGAAACGTTGGGTTATTTACTTCCAGTTAGAGAACCCGATTTGTGTCCAGAATCCTCATGCTCAAAAATAGGGTGTAGCCCCATCAGCTCTGATGCCCTATTTGAGGTAATGCATCCACCCCTTGACCTAGCTAGCTGCTAGTGCTAGAGTTGACATCCTCGTCCATGGAGCAGCTCGGATCTTCTATAGTCGTCCCATCCCGTTCACACAAGCTGTCCCATCATGCTTTGCGAAGCCGGCTACCGTGTCCGATACGAACCGGTTGGGTTGCGTCGCCTCAAGTAGTCAACCGGGAACCCGTTTGGACCGGGCCGTGAAGATATCGCCCCTTAGGGAGATCAGGGTGTATTTCCAGCCATTATGGGGTTCATCTGTGTGGGACGGAGATGTAATAATTTTATTGTTTATGCGCCTGTTTTTTTTATCTTAAAAACTGCCCACATCATAAACATTTTACATCAGGCTCCTTAGCCTAATTGTAACTCAAGAGAGCCCATGTTCAAAAAGAGGCTTACTTCTTCCCCAGGACTGGGTTTGGGGGATTAAGAGAGTACTCTTATTTAGTCTGATTTGTCTTCAAAAGGAATTAATAGGGGGAAAGTTACATAGACCGCAAACCTGCACATTGTCACTTTTCTACTGCAGCCTTTACTAATTATTTTGGATTTGGTAACTTCTTACAAACCCCCCTATCCATTACCTTTTAGATAATAATAACTCACTTCCTATTAAGCCAACACAACTTCCTCCTTGACTTTCCTGCTATGGTTCTCTCGAACGTTGCGTTTGCATTTAGCAAGAACAGGCTGGACGCAACTCTTTAAACACTCTTGATAACCTACCGACAAAATTGATGCCTGCCGTGAGAAATTTGCACAGGGTACATTTTAACGTATGTGTTGAAAGGCGTAGTTACCACTTAGCCACTTAGCTTGGATTAAGGGCTGAACGGCCTGTCAACATGCTTGTTGAGCTTGTTGTGAAGAGCGGTGGGGCTCAACTTTCTTCCGATGAACTTGTTCAGAGTTCATAGTGCAAGGGCCACTATTTTACCACCTTAAATCAACCTAGGCTGTCCATGCATTCTCTATCCATCATGCCTGAGGGTGGACACTGCCACGTGTGATGTCCCCATGGGGTACATTTTGACTAGGCTTGTAATGGCTGGTGTGATGTAAAACACATCACATCTGGTGGTTGGACAGGGGTCCTTTTTAAAGGACACTGTCGGTAGATAAGAGGCTGTCGCTCACGCTGTTGCCATTGGCAACGATTTTACGTTCAGTTTCCATCAGTGTGTGGTAGCTTGCATAACCATACGTCACCTGTTGCAGAGTACCAAGTTGAAATATTATTCATCAACATCAAACGGTGATCCCTATGGAATGAGGTCGGGCACAAGGTCATACAAAGGTCCACATTTGTATTTTGTGGGGTTTCAATCAATGCCATATCAGCTTCTGTGTCCCGCAGGTGGGTCTTCCTATCGTTATGACAACAGGTTGTCAATCACAGTCATAATGACTCGCCGTGAATGCCAAGTCCTCTTCATACCATAGGGCCCTCGCCTCTGTCTGACAAACACTGCTGTGTCCTGCTGTATGTACCTGCTATGTATACTGATACTATACAGACCTGCTGGTAGCTCACTGGAGCTACCAGTAGCCCAACAGCACCTGGAGAGTGTGTTCGACTTAAGACAGGGTTGTTGTTTTTTTTGTTTGTTTTTAATCGTGGAGTGATAAAATGACAGCGATGAATTAAAGTGAGTGTAGGGTGTCATCTTTGTTTTGGCATTGTTTGACTCTACCATTCAATGTATATCTGATGTGTTCTGTGATAATACTACTGGTGATGGATAGGAAAGTCGTGTTATGTCTTGCGGTGTCATCGTTGGTATTGTTTTGGTGCGAACGGCGCTGTATGAGTGAAGTCTGACCGCTGGTTGGTTCCCAGGTTCTGAACGAGGTGGTGGTGGACCGGGGCCCCTCCTCCTACCTCTCCAACGTGGACCTCTTCCTGGACGGACACCTCATCACCACCGTTCAGGGGGACGGTGAGTACCTGGGAACTCCCCCGGCCCAAAGGTTGCGGGTTCCAGTACCCCCGTGTCCAGACAGTCAAGATGTTGATGATGATAAATGATTATAAAATAATAATCCCTTAAAAAAACACTATACAAATATGATAAATTATGAATCAATAGTAATCTGAGAGAAAACCAGAGAAAAAAATGACCCAATTTGGGATTTTCCCTTGCTTTCTCTTTCTGTTTTCCTTCTCCCTCCGTTTCTTTCTGACCTTCCATTCTATGTATCTAGTCCATAACCATAACCAACAATATTTCTGTGTGTGTGTGCGTGTGTTTCTCAGGCGTGATCGTCTCCACGCCGACGGGCAGCACGGCGTACGCGGTGGCTGCGGGCGCCTCCATGATCCACCCCAACGTCCCGGCCATCATGATCACCCCCATCTGCCCCCACTCGCTCTCCTTCAGGCCGATCGTGGTGCCGGCCGGCGTGGAGCTCAAGGTAACCACCACCCACTCCACCCACACTACCCAACATCGTCCCCACCGCCCAACCAGTCACGCAACGATAGCGAGCGGTGTGGATCGCTCGTCGAGAGACTGTTGTTGTGTGTCGTGCTGGAGTTCACTGCAGAGTTCACTACAGACTACACTACAGAGTTCACTACAGACTACACTACAGAGTTCACTACAGACTACACTACAGAGTTCACTACAGACTACACTACAGAGTTCACTACAGACTACACTACAGAGTTCACTACAGACTACACTACAGAGTTCACTACAGACTACACTACAGAGTTCACTACAGACTACACTACAGAGTTCACTACAGACTACACTACAGAGTTCACTACAGACTACACTACAGAGTTCACTACAGACTACACTACAGAGTTCACTACAGACTACACTACAGAGTTCACTACAGACTACACTACAGAGTTCACTACAGACTACACTACAGAGTTCACTACAGACTACACTACAGAGTTCACTACAGACTACACTACAGAGTTCACTACAGACTACACTACAGAGTACACTTCACTGACAGCAGTCGCAGGGGTTGGATGTTTGCAACGGATCAAAGAATGCATGGAAGCCAGAATCAAATCAGACTGCATATTCTGCCGCGCTCTGGGCTAATAGCATGTCGCAACATGTGCTTTGGAAAGTTAGTGCGTAGCATGCAAGCCGGTCAGAGTGTCAGACTCTGTACATGTTTTTCAATATAATGTGTGTTGATTGTTGCCATTGCCGCACATGTAGTAACGCATAGACCTTGCATCCGATTTCAAATGCATGCATTTCCATCTTCAATAGTATCCATCCATTCAGCTCCATTTTATTGTCTCACTTAACAGCCGGGCACGAGAAAACCATCAACAGAACGAGACAGAGAAGAACATTACAAATACTAATTGATACATACAATGCCATAAGCAGGATGCATATGATGAACCTGGATAAAAAACACCAACCGATTTAAAAACTGACGACACCGGTTGGAGCAATAGTGTTGACACCGTGGGAGTGCAAAGTGCATGCGAGATAAAGTGCTAAAGATTGTATTTATTGTGCGAATGTGTTGCACATGGTCTGAAATAGTATAGGTATCTGTTGCCCTTTCCATCAACATGACCTTAGCATGACCTCTGGGCTATGTCCTTCTTCTTCCTCCTCCTCTCAGATCATGCTGTCCAGCGAGGCGCGGAATACTGCCTGGGTGTCGTTTGACGGCCGGAAGAGACAAGAGATCTGCCACGGAGACAGGTCAGTCGCAGAGCCCGTCGCCATGGCAACCGGGTGGATAGGGTCAATAGTGATGGTGGGGTCGCTACCTGTGTATTTGGGAGACTCCCAGCTGTGAGTCACGCCCCCACCATGTCCCATCCCCAGTTTAACCAGGAGACACCATGGAGCAAGAGGCTCATAGATGCCCTTCATGCCGGTATTTTTTTTATTTCACTACAAGTGACTTTGGGGTAAACGTGTCTGCTAAATGACAGAATGGTCAATGGGAGGATGGATTGATCGATGGGTAGAGAGACAGACCTCTGTACGAATGGATAGATCGAATGACGGACAGATACTCCATTCCTCCCTGAAATGAAGGTGAGACGAGGGAGCGGACACGAGAGCCAGCCATGTCTGTAGAGGAAGTAGAAACCTGCGAGGGCAGAGTGTAGCCAGCAGTAGATAAGGAATCAAACCCTCCCTCTGCCATGCCCAGTGTGGCTGTTAGCGGCTAAGTCAAGGCCATTTTATTTGTATAGCTCAGTTAGATCAGTGTTCAGATAGATCAGTTCCAGTCTGGAAGGATTTTACAGCCCACATTGTATGACACCCCTTAACCCTGGTACCCCAAAGGGCGAGCAGAAACTCCCTCAACGATCAAGGAGGGAATTGCCTTGGGACTTACTGGCATTACTTTTGCATCAAGGACCTGACACAATGGCCCCTTTTTGGTTTGTTTACGCTCTTTTGTAACCGGGCCACGGTAACTTCCTGTTTCTTGGAAATCATTTTGTGTGTGTGTGTGTGTGTGTGTGTGTGTGTGTGTGTGTGTGTGTGTGTGTGTGTGTGTGTGTGTGTGTGTGTGTGTGTGTGTGTGTGTGTGTGTGTGTGTGTGTGTGTGTGTGTGTGTGTGTGTGTGTGTGTTATTGTGACACTCACAGTCTGGGTATGTGCTGTGTATATCTCCTCCTCCCAGTATTACCATCACCACTTCCTGCTTCCCTGTTCCATCCATCTGCTTCCGGGACCCAGTCACAGACTGGTTCGAGAGCCTGGCTCAATGTTTACACTGGAACGTGAGGAAGAAGCAGCACCATCTCGTCTCTGAGGAAGAGGAGTTCTGATTGGCTCGTTGTCCCCCTCGCCTGCCCCCCTCCTCCTCACGCTCGGCCAATCAAACATGATATCCAGTCAGTGGGTCCAGGGGTTGAAGCCAGCTACATAGTTATTCATTGATAATATGACTTTAATTTGAATTATTATTTGTAATTATTAATATAAATAGTTTATTCATAACAATATTCAATATTATAGTAATAGTAAAGATTTATTTTTATTATTAGTCATAATAGTTAATAATACTAACAATTGTATTATTAATCATTATGATTTATTATTATTATTATTATATCTATTATAATTTTTTAACAATTACGTATTCAAGGTCAGAAAGGAAATTCCTCCAGGGTGTTTTCCTCCTACTATCTGCTCGTCTACCCCGAGGGGTAGCATTTAGTTCAGAGAATGAAGTGGGAGGCAAAACCTGGCAGGGCATTTCCCCATTCAGGACCTGGAGTGTGGCCAGCGCTGTACACACGGGGGCGTTTGATACGATAGTCTGTGCGGGTCGTCGTAGGTGCGCGTTATTATCAGGTGTCGGAACACTTTCTACACTTTATGGGAAGATCACTGGCTGTCAGGGAAGGCTCAACAATTACCACATATCCTACGTGTTAAAATTAATGAAGCTACATTTTTAATCTGCTTGATATGAAGTCTAATTTTATACGTATATGTAAAGGGTTACTACACACGCGTTTGCGTCCCTCTAAAGGCTGAAACATGTCTGTTACAAATGGATGCGGATCAAGTTAATCAAAAATGTATAAAGAAAACAAGATGGTGGAAGTCTGTGACCTCGCTGAAAACGCCGCCTCGTGTGAAGTTACAATTTAAAATGTTGCAGAACCAAAACGTTTCCTATAATGTTAAACGAGACTGTTGCTCTTCATTCAATAAGGAAATAACAGAATTTTCCGTCAAATGATTAACACCTTTTTTTTCTTTTTCTTTTTTACTCGGATCTTAACGTAAAGCAGGAGAAACCCAATGCAATAGCATTTCTAATGTATAGACTGTGCCTTTACCACTGGCACATTGTATTGGTACCAATGTCATTTTCTACGGTTTACAAGATCTAAACTATTCTTCTAAACGTGTTCTCGCGGTTGTGCAGATCTACCGTAGCCTTGTATTTAGAGTATTTTTCTACGCCACGGAAGGTGAGAGTAAGTTCAATTACTCTCTCTCTCGCGCGCTATACTACAAATGTATCTAGCAGCTCTTTTACAAACCTCTCTCCTACCCTCGCGTGACATTTGTGTTGTGTTTTTCAAAAACTAAAACATCCATTCCGTTCGGACCAAAAACTCAAGTCAAACTCCTCTGTCTTGTGCGTTCTCCTTGTCGTGGACGTGGTGGTAGTCGCGTCGTAAGCCATAGGTGAACATGCACACGTGTGCCGGGGTTTTGTCGCAAGGTGGTGCCCTGTGCTGGTGGAGGTTTTAGACGGCGATTGTTACTGTGGGTGTGCTCAAAGTCGTGAGTTGTGTGTGTTTTGAATACGTATACCATGTCTAATGTATAATGTGGTGGGGCTGTCATTTGTTCAGTCAGGATACACATTGACCAGCCCATGGACCAGTGTTCCCGTCGATCACTTAACTAGTTCACTGTATGTTTTTCAAGAAGACCATGAGATCATTCCTCTTAATTTCCTAAATGTTTAGTGTGCATCGTAACGTTATTCTGTTCGGTCTCCTCAATCTACCAACCCGTTTCAGAGGCTTCACTGCTGAGACGTACAACGCGATGTTGCTACTCCCTCCATGTTTAGATTTAGTCAACGGATTATTGAATTAAGACCTAAATCCTAGTGGTTTTGGGGATATATATGTATGTATATATATACATATATATTATTTTTTTACTACACGTTTACTTGATAAGTCCGTGGCCCAAGAGTTAAACAAAGAGCCTTACTGAGATCCGTGAGACAAACCACTGAAGAATCATTCACAAGAAACAAAGGAATTGTATAATGAAACGCTAGTGTCCCTTTCAAACCTAACCTTGTGAATGTTGGTCACTTCTAGTCAGGACCAGGTTGGGGTCTATTTTTTTTTACATTACGCCAAGTAGTCCACTCTTTGCGAAAAGTACGTTTCACTTTCAAAACCTGTTTCTCTCAGCTCTCACTTTTGTAATGGTACATTTGTAAATAATTCTGTATGAATTCTGCTATTTTTTTCTCGCTCCAGAGCACTTTAATAAACAACAAATCTTTAACATGGAAACGTTTGCGTTTCATTGTACCCTTTGGCTTTAATGTTAAATACAATTTTCAGTTACATTTTTATTGATTTTGATTTGCAGTAAATTATCTAATGATAAAGTCGTTTGTTTTAAATAAAATATTAAGTGAAATTGCAAATCTCAAAGATTTCCGTTTTGTTCTCTCTGGCGACCCCTCTGGTGATAAGCGATGCAAGCAGTCCCCGAAAACCAGCCCTTCATAATATTGCAAAACGCCAAAGCTCTCATTTGGCAATAGATAGTAACTTCATAGACATCCATTTACATGAATATCTTCGAGATTGCAACTTTCAGCACGTTAAGTAAAACAAACGAAGCAATACCTAAAGTTGTGCTAATTCCATTCCAGTGTTTCCACAAAATACCCAAGAGTTCAACCAGAATCAGAATCAGAAAAGCTTTATTGCCAAGTACAAAGGAATTTGTCTTGGTGATGTAGGTGCACGTCACGTTCTCTATTGCAGGTTAAACCAAACAGCAATATGACAATAAAAAACAATCTTCTCAAATCATGGAACAAAATATACCAGTCATGTCAAGAAAATTTTATTTTAATAATAATAGTCTAAATTCTAAAAAGGTATTCATATCAATGTGCCCTGCACAAAAAAGATACCAAGGCGGCCTATGTGTATCTAAATAATTCCTGAATCCAACCAATCCAGTAAACGCAAGCAGCAGCCTCTATTGCATGTTAACACTTTGGACCAATCGGAACGTGGTGTTTGACTTCCTGCACCTCCACCTCCCGATGAAGAGGTGTCTGGTCAACTCTGCATGGAGACGGTCAGTTAACAGGTTAGCCATGGAGATGGTCAGTGAACAGGTAACCATGGAGACGGTCAGTTATCAGGTTAGCCATGAGGCGATTGGGGGGGGGGGGGGGGGGGGGGGGGGGCGGTTAAGGATAAGTCTGGTTGTGGTTAGGGTGTTCGACTCCCAGCGGAAAGGTACTGGGTTTGAATCTCATGTCGTTTTGGTAAGATGCCTTAGACACCTGCTCACTAGACACCTGCTCATGAATGACCTGTATCTCCATTTCTTAAAGTGCTCTGTACGTTGCTTTGGATAATAGTAATCAGTAGTAACAGCAGGCACACAAGCCAAACCGAAGAGTACAGAATAGCTTGTTGGAGTAAGTAGTGGACGGCGTAGAGGAGTGATTGGACAACATACAGGTTGGTTGATTAAATACTGAGACTGGCTTTAGTGACCACCTCGTTGAACCTCAGAAACTTCTGTGTTTCAGTTTAATTGTAATTTTTTTCTGTGTTTCAGTTTAAAAAAAAAGTTAACTGTTTGGCAGAATATTAGCTACAAAGACAACAATAAAATAACTATATCAAATAGATATAGATAGATATAGATATGTAATTAACATGAAAATAATGATTTCTTTATAATTTTAATTAATGATTCAGACCGCAGCTCTACTCTCTCTGGTTCCTCAGGCCCAGATGGACGTGCTTGTCCAGGCGATAGAGGGCCCCCAGGAGCGCCATCTTAATCCCCACGGAGACCAGGGCCACTACCACGCTGGCAGCCTCCAGTGTGTGTGGCTCCCCGCTGTCCTCCAGCCACTTGCTGATGACCTGCAAACACACACACACACACACACACACACACGTGGGCTCAACAGTGGAGCTCCCTGGGTAATGTAAGTTATTCTCACACACGCCAGATTTCTGAGTTCATGGCTATAATGAGACAGTTTCTTGAATGAATGTCCGAGACGCTAAGGTTATCGCAAAGGTTAGTGACGTTAACAGTTTGTTTAACAAAAAACTTAACGCCATAAACCTGGGAATGGCAATAAGAGGAAGACTTAAACAGAAAAACTAAATACAAAATAAAAGTAGATGAGGAAATTCAGTGAGGGAACATTTGTTGAGGGGGCATTAAGAGGTTTTGCTAGATACAACTTTAACATGTGTACGCGACTTGTTGACTAACTAAATCCTTTGTTTCACCACTGTGTGAAAAGCGATGGACGTTAAACACTATCTCTGTCTTTTGTCAACGGTGATGTACAGTTAGTCACTCACCGTGTACATGAGATAGATGAAAAAGGCCACTTCTGGAATGTTCAGGAGGACGAAAACCAAAACCAAGACTCGGGCTTCTTTCAAAAGCTAGGGAGCGGGAAGCACAAAACAGAATAATTACAATTACAAAAAGTCTAAAGGAGATATAACAAGTTACAACTTAACAACTGTAACAAAACATGAATTGAAACACTAACTGGCGGAGCATTTTGACCTTTAGCCATTCACATTTATCTTTGTGATTTCTGGTCAGAATTATCATATTTATTATTTGTACAGTGTATACTTATATAAAAGAAACAGCCCTATCAAATTTAAGTAAGTAACCATAATAACATTAAAGTAAAGATAACAGGAAAAAAACAGTAACAGTTTAATCTGTCTAGTAAAAGTAAGTGAAAGTACGGCTCACAGCAACCACGCCGACTGCAGTAGTGAGACATGACCAGAAGAGGGCGCAGCCGATCAGAATGCTGTTGCCGAGGTCCGTGGCATTCACCGATTTCATCAAGATACACAAGCACAGCTGGAGTCGTGGGAAGACATTTTCATTAGAAGTCATTTTCATTAGAAGTCATGTGCTGAAAACATCACATGTTGTGTATGTTGGGTCATACGAGTTAGGCATACTGGATCAAATGAGATTCAATGGGTATACAACCGCAAGCCTTTTTCAAAATTGGTTGATCTGTTTAATTGTTCACTGTTAGGCATACTGTATTGGAATATACTGATGTATGGTAATAAGATGTTATACAGTTTGAGTTAATCTTAAACTGTCAAAGTCAGTTATTTTATGCATAACCAGGCCCATCCTGGAGTCATTTTCACCATAACCATTAGCAAACATTCTCTCCGTTGTAGTCTGTAGGTTGTCACTCCAGGATCTCACCTGAGTTTGCAGGTCAAAGGTCACCATGGAGAAGCACAGGGTGAGCAGGTAGTACCGCTCTTGGAGGCTCTCCAAGGCCCCGCCCACACGAAAGGCCATCCTATCAGACGTCCGGATGAGCAGGCAGGTGCAGATGACGTGGACCACGCCCACACACAGTATGCACACAAACCTCACCTGAGGAGATGGGTGAGCAGTTAAAGGGCCCCTATTATACCACCAGGTGTGAGTGTGATTAGCCATTACAAGCCGTTTGAAAATCTGCCCTTCCCTGTGCCCTGTGGGAGTGTCCACCTAGATGTATGCTGGATATATCAGTCTACCAGCCTACCCAGTGGACTGTAGCCAATGCTGCTTATCCACTCACACCTGGTGGTATAATAGGGGCCCTTTAAATATCTGCGTTGAACCTCTTTGTTTTGGTTTTATGTGGATCACCTGTCGTCATGACCAACCTGTTCTGTTAGTGTGCGGAAATCTCAGAAAAAAGTTATGTTTAATCAAAGCAGAGCGTTAGGAATCACAGACAGTCAGCTTCACATGTCACGACTATACAATGGATCTGCATCGTCAAAGTCCAACCATTTCTTTCAGTAAAAGGGGTTTCTGCCCAATATCTTTCCAGATGTTTGGCCTATAAGTTTGAGCTTTATAATACAGTACACACAGTACTTCCTTACTGTACCAAAACACAGTCTTACCAATACTAAGGTAGAGAGATTTGACACTTGTTAAAGTGTCTTTAGAAAAAGAAGAACCTCTGCAAAGATTCTGGTAGTAGGTCAACTACTCCTACTCCTACTACATAAACATATCAATCACAACGCAACAATCAGGACCCCTCCCCCCCAAGCATGTAACTTATGTAGCGAGGGGGCGTCTTATAAGATTATGAGCAGAAAGATGTCTGTTTCACTACTAATAGCTTAGTGCTAACCATAGTGTTAAGCTCTCAGGGCAGGGAAGCACTCAGCTATTGAATGTCATATGATGCAGGAAGTGTGTCAGCATTTTAGCTTCTGTTCCCTTGGTTGAGGAAGATCTGTGTGGGAGGGGCGGGTGGGGGTAAACTCAGAGAGAGAGGAGACCTCACCATGAGCCGCTGTTGTTCCTGCTGTGGCAGGAGGCTGTAGTTGACCACGGAGCGGAGGACCACAGTGAGCACGCTCAGTAGGAAGGCACACAGCTCCTGTCTGTTCTCCTGCAGGATGCCCCGCACCACGTAGTACATGCAGAACACTACAATAACACAAACAATAATCAAGAAACACAACGGTCATGCACGGGCATCGTAACGCTTAAAGCCCAGAGCACACAACTGTGTCGGGATGGTCGCTAAAATATTGTTTCTGGATTTTCCCATCCAAAATGGACCCGTCTAAAAGCAAGCGAAAAAATACAGCCCGCTTACATTCGCGCTCCATGTGCTTCTACTAGAACATGGGATTCTACTCCTGTTTTGGGGTCGGACTACAAATATGAAGCAACTTTGGCACTCTGTGTGTTGGAGCTTAGGGTGAGGGGGAGTCGTCTTATGTGGACCTGTGAAGCCCGTAGAGACCAACTGTGATGAAGGGCTATACAAATACAATGGACTTGACTTCTTGTATTCTCCGGCCACCTCGTGAAAGGACCTCAATTAGTACATGGGCTGTTTTCAGTTCATGTTTGATGACTCAAACCAAAACTACAACAGCCATGTTGTCAATGGAAACCTAAACACTGTTGTTATTTGTACATCCATGTTCTCATCACCTGCTTCTTTCACAACAATTTTTTGAGATTGTGTTGCTATGAACTTTTTCGCCGAAAGGAACCTACAATTGCATACAAGTGAACTGGAGCAACTACAAAAAAACCTTTTAAAGTGCTGCTTGACCTAGTAAAAGATAAAGAAAAGCAACCAGACAGAGTGCAGCTCAGCTTTAGGAATCTGAAAAAAACGGATAGTGTACATTTTATTATTATTAGTGGTGGTGCAAACAGTAAGAGTATTACATACCTGAATTCCCCAACAAGAGTACATCTCAACCAAATGCACTCATTCTAGACTACGGGAGCTTCGCTGCGTTGCTATGGCACTCACAGATTCCCACCAGCTGGATGAGGGAGACAGCAAAGTCTTGCTCCAAGATGGCGTCATACTCTCCGCAGATGCTGGCCACCGTGAGGCCAAAAAGCACGCACATAGACCCCAGCGTGAAGCAGAAATACAGCTTGACCGCCTTCGTCAGCTCCGACCAGCGCTTTATCTGGTGAGGAAGATGGACCGATTCATTATCACCGATGGTGATGACGATGATGATGGAGGACAGACATAGTCAACTTTTGAAAAGCAAAACGTATAAATGTACCAAACGTATAACGTTAAAACTGAAAGAAATTAAGTAACAATTCTGAGACGATTCAAAGGCTTCATTCCTTTATTTGTCTAATGTTTATGTGTACGTGCAGTGAAATGTGGCCGACTTCACCGGCTATGTAACATGTAGGCATTTTGCAAATTAAACATTCACAACTAAAAAGGCAAACAAAATATATAGGGGGGCAATATTTTATTTGTATTTTTGTATTATCCTACTAAATGAAGGTGTTGGACCTCACCGGGCCGCATGGTGTAGGGATCAGCTCCCGGTGCCTCGGCCTCAGGTTCAGATGTGGAACATCAGCGCTCTCTGGTGGTGAGTTCTCCAACAGAGGTCTGTGAAGTATGACACACGCAGTGGGCTGTGAACACAATAAACTCACACGCTCTGTGTGTCATGTTCAGAAATGTATTTCGGATCCAGGAAGGAAAAACATACAAGTAGTACACCACTGGTGTTAAAGTAGTTTGACAACATTGAACAGAAATGAAGTTTAAAGACCAATCGTACACTAGGCTACTAGCCTAACTATGATACAACTACACGGCAGGCGGATTGATACACAGTATGGTAGAGATGTAGTGAAACAACCACTTGTAATCAATCGGTAAACAACAATGCATTAGGCCTGTCGCTCACGAGTCACCGCGGACAAATGTTTTGCGACACACGTGTAGTTAGTAAGTGGCATACGGTGCGTGTTTTTATTTTACCTTATCTCGTCCATGTTCCCTAAAGGTGCTGTGTAGTGCAGGCTTTGTCTACCGCATTCTATCTTTCCACTACATATTTTACTTTCGGTTGGTTTAGGTGGGGCGCTTTAAAAAAGGAAGTCAATTTATTCGCGTAGTTGGCAGTTCCGCATTCATAGTTGTTGTGATTTGCGAGTCGGGCGTCAGTCCCATGTGAACGTAGGCTTATTCAAAGCGTCGTCTGCAGCCAGTCCAGTTCAAGTCGTCAACCATTCGCAATATCTTTGCGTATGCACTGCACTTTTTTTGGAACTTGGTTCATTTGTTGTACCGATGCAATCGTTGATTTAAAAAAAATAAGTTCATTAATCCATCTGCTCTTTCGAGTCTTTCGGTTCGGTGAATGTTCGTGTGGTTTTAATAGTTATTCTTCAATTTGGTTTTATTTTACCTTATTATTTAAAGCTTGTTTTGTGTGTGTGTGTGTGTGTGTGTGTGGGTGTGGGGGGGGGGGGTGGATCTGACATAATGTTAACCCCACCACTTGACCCCGTCTTATGTTTGCCACTAGGGGGCACAACCACAACTCACCACACAAAGACAATGCACACAACTGATAACAAGCGGCGGCAGCTCAAATGATCCCAAGCTTGCCGTGGTTTGGTTTCGCTCATCAGTGGCAGGACACATTGGATTGTAATTGGAAACATTACACTGCCTAAATGTACGCAGAATACCCACCAAGAAAGGTATACTATCTGTAACGTTAGTATGTACAGGAGGACGGTGTAGCGTTAGTTATTGGCGCAGATGTGTGCCAGCTTCAACTGACGCTTTTTAAACCTTGCTTTGCACGCAAGAGGCGATCATCGGGTGAGTGGCAACTTTTGTTTCGGTACAGTTCGTGATCCACGCTGTATCTATATTGGGTCTTTTTTCAGAACGTCGCTAACATGCGTGACCGAACACCTTTGCTGTGGCTTCCTCTTATGTGTGCCTCCCCGGGAAGCTAACACGATGAGCTAATGTCATCGTGCAGCTTGTTGGTGTTCTGTAATCGTTCGTTCACAAAGATCAACAAGTTATGCAAAACACTGTGGACTGGCTTGTATTTCTCTATGTAACTATTAACTTGGATGGGCGGGAACTTAAACATATGAGAAGCTCCCAGTGAACCATGACGCCTTTTATTGTATTATCACGTGTATGTTCCAGGCGTGTTGGACTCTTTTCATTGATAACCATCTACCCTTTGTACTGGTTTGGAGTTTAAACCTGATGCCTAACAGTACACGTGGCATTGCACGTTTAATGATAGCCTGCATGTTTAGCGTGCATTATCGCCCAGTGTTATCACTTCTTGTTTTTATCACTGCGTGGCATGTTAACACTGTCATTTATGGATAAATAATAAGTCATTATAACGATGTTTGTGTGGGAATGCGTCTTCTCTGCGTGTAGGATTGAGAGTACTGCCATGTTTCCTCCACAACCTGTTTGACTCCTACCCTGGGCCAAGATGGAGTGACGCCCGAGACCACAGTCCACTCCGTGCGCTTTCGTTGGTGCACCCACGAGGAGTCGTGTTGGATAAGGGTTTATGGGAGGGTGCGCCCTAACAAAAACAACCAGCACCATGGTGGCCAACGGTCCGACTAGCAGCAGATGCCCTTGGCTGCGTCTCTGCTCACCGTTCCACAGCCGCCAGCAGCGGGTGGTGCTGACGCGCAGCGAGAGCATGCAGGGCGAAAGTGTGTTGAAGATCACTGTCACCGAGACCACGGTGATCGAGGCAGAGTCGGGCGTCTGTAACCTGCGCTCCATGTCCTACCTGGGGCTCTGGTTCTTCTTCAGCTTCTGCACGCTCTTCCTCAACAAGTATATCCTGTCGCTTCTGGAGGGAGAGCCGAGCATGCTGGGTAAGTGTGTGTGTGTGTGTGTGTGTGTGTGTGTGTGTGTGTGTGTGTGTGTGTGTGTGTGTGTGTGTGTGTGTGTGTGTGTGTGTGTGTGTGTGTGTGTGTGTGTGTGTGTGTGTGTGTGTGTGTGCATCCCGACACTTCAAACACTTGGGAATTTTATTTTTTAACTTTACTGGGGAACCTCTGCAAATCAGCCATCACTTGGTTCAAATCAATAGTGGTGAGAAATCAAATCCTGTGGTTCATGGAGACCCACACTATTTCTTATACTTAATAGTGTCATGAAACGACGAGTATAACCGACATTGAAAGGAGTGTAGGCCATGCCGAAGTAATCCATATCATTTGGAACAAACGGATGGGTCACAGTGAATCCCAAAACCAGGCTAATGTAGGGCATGAGGGAATCGAAAGATACCCTCTCACCAAAAACGGTATCAGACGCATTTGATTAGTTTTTTTGCAAGGAGACATGAATTTCAAGGTTTTGTTACCTAAGATGAAAAAACTGATTATAAATACCCATTGTATGGCAGCTGGTTTAAACTATCCATCGAAGTCTATACTGCTGAGTAAAAGGGAACGGATACCAAATGCAGACCTTTCCTATACTTCGGTCTCTTACCTGGAGCAGATACAGTTGAGGGTGGTTTACTCAGTGCCTTTTTAGGTACCTGTTTCTTTAAGGAACGGTCGGCGTTTGTCTAGCTCAGTGGTCACCAACGTTTTTAAGCCCAAGATCCTTAACCTCAGCCTTGGTGAAAGGCAAGACCTATTGAAGTGTTGAGAGAAAAAGACAGCCCAGATTTTACTTCCAACTTGATGCCTTTTATTTGGCTAATTGTATTTGAAAAACATGAAATGCTTTGGTCCAACTTTGAGAGAGAGAGAGAGAGAGAGAGAGAGAGAGAGAGAGAGAGAGAGAGAGAGAGAGAGAGAGAGAGAGAGAGAGAGAGAGAGAGAGAGAGAGAGAGAGAGAGAGAGAGAGAGAGAGAGAGAGAGAGAGAGAGAGAGAGAGAGAGAGAGAGAGAGAGAGAAATGTATTTTGTTTTATAAACTACTACGATTTCGCGATGCAGGCCTAAAGGTAAAATGTGGACATTTACAATCAATCGTAGTCAAATTGTTTGTGTTTGTGTGTGTGTCACCCTTAGGTGCTATCCAGATGCTGTCCACCACCATCATCGGGTGCCTGAAGATGTTTGTTCCCTGCTGCCTGTACAGGCACAAGTCCAGGACAGAGTATCCGTCCAACTTCATCATGACCATGCTGTTTGTTGGCCTCATGAGGTGAGTGTCCGACCAATCACTGAACTCCTATTGCCGGGCCTAAGCAAGACATTAGCCAATCAATCGGCCTCATGCAAGAACATTTGCGTATTCTTCTCAAAAGTTGATGGTGCTTTTGTGCGTATGTATAACTCTTATGAGTGTGCCACATCCAATTCAGAAAACCACTCAGGAAATAGAGAAGTTTGTCGTAAATGATGCGTAAACATGGAGAATCCCAGTGTACGTAAATGAGTGCCCGCGTTTGTGAGAGTTGTTAATTACCATAATTTGTGTCCCAAAAACGCTTCATCAGGAGGCAATCTGCCCCATTTCTGCTAAAACGCCATTCATAAAAATGGCACTAAAGACCAAGAAAAAACCTCTTCAAGTGTGGAGCTTGAGGTCCTCGGTTCAGAAATCAATAAAATAACACTCATCACATTTAGCAGCGTCAGTAGTGGCTTTAGAGCAGTGGTTCTCAACCTTTTCCTTTAGGTGGACCTCAAATCTGTCATCAAGACCTTTCGCAGACCACCTCCATATGCAAAAGATTTAATAAACACACAGTAGCTGAGTCAAGACTGCCAACTCCCCTATTAAACACAATTATTACTGCAAGAAGGCCATGGCCAGTGGGAAACTGTGTAAAGAACAAGTCAGCAAAGCTGCTTAGGCTCCCAGTATGTTTATTTAGCAAACACAAAACATAAATGACAACCATACAATGGAAAACATGTGATACAATGCACAAAGCGACAATCATTTTAAGTGAAAAACAAGCCGGTATGCTATATTAACTTTTCATTACTATTCATTTTTACTGATTCATATAACTTTTTGTATTATTGTAAATTTGTCTACTTCAAGAATAAATTCCCACGTACCGCCTGTACCAAAGGATGAAAAATACTGCCTTAGTGAACATACATAGAAGTTGAAGATAAGTTGTTTATACATAGGGCCTATCTTGTGAAAGTGTGTCCATAGAACAAGATTCAGTCACTCACTCACACACAAAATCAATTACCTCCTAATGTCAGGCCTTAGGGAGGATTAAGCCAATCAATTACCTCCTAATGCCAGGCCTTAGGGAGGCTTAAGCCAACCAATGACCTCCCTATTGTCAGGCTTTAGGGAGGATTAAGCCAATCAATGACCTCCTAATGCCAGGCCTTAGGGAGGATTAAGACAACCAATGACCTCCCTAATGTCAGGCTTTAGGAAGACGTTAGCCAACCAAGACATATATTTTGTTTATATATGTTTTTATTAGTTTTTTGTAGATTATAGCATATTCTTAACTAAAATATAAATTCACATTACTGTCTTTTACTTCTGCTGTGACATTCAAATGTCCTGCCTGGGATTAATAAGAACATCTTGTCTTGACACAACTGCAAATGGACTGAAGTAAATTGTCATATTAGATAATATTAAATTGTTGGGGCACAGTAAGGAGTTAAATCAAATGGTTTCCAAAATGTTGGATATTTGCAAAGTGGGGACAGTTGTTTTCACCTCAAAAACACCAGTTTCAAAATATACTTTTTGAACAATGTAAGGCTGAAACCATATTTCGAAATCAATTGCTGTCTAGCAAGAAATGCGGACATTGCGCAAAGCGAACTTGAATATCTGGATGGTCTCACGAAGCAAGAAATGTTTTAGGAATCAGAAATAAGGGCTCATTATTCAGAGAAATCTGATACACCAAAGGCTTGTCAACACACAATAGACTAAGGGGCAGCAAACAGACGTAGGACATGATCTTGAGAGAGCTGTCCAACCTCTCACACAGAAACACAGACGAACCAGGAAGTCTGGACGAGATTAATGGCTCCATGCAGTATTAATGACTCGTGATTTGTTAGAAGAGCTGGATGGTAGACGGCTCTGTCCCTTGATTTTAAACGAATCTTCCTCAAATACCGCTCATAATACTTTTACTGTGAACAAGTTTTACATTTCAAAATCAAAGTATATAAAGGGAACAAAGTATAACAACATAAATGAACTGCATAAGCAAACCTAAACAAAATGGCATCAGCAAGAGCAATATGCTCTTTAGGATTTCTTTTAGGGCAATAAGCGTGGTAGAAACAGAAAAATGCTTGATATAGATAATAACTAAGGGGTCTTAGTGTCTTGCGAACAACATGTCTTATGGAAATTTCCATTACAATATGCACAAGCGTTTTTGTGGTTGAAGAACTGCTGCAGCTTCTCATTGGTGAAGTTGATAAACAGTTGCTCAAAGTTGTTGAACTGGAGAGACACAAGATTCATTACATGTCTGTCTGTCTATCTACCTATCTCTGTCTCTATCTGGAGAGTAGACAGACAGAAAGGGAGAGAGAGATTTCTGTAGACGTACGTCAAAGCACGGTTCTGTCCTCCCATTGGCTGATGATGAACTGGCGGCCCCTCCCCTCCAGGTTCACCACGGTGGTGCTGGGCCTGGTCAGCCTGAAGAACGTTGCGGTGTCTTTCGCGGAGACGGTGAAGAGCTCCGCGCCCATCTTCACTGTCATCATGTCCCGCCTCATCCTGGGGGAGTACACAGGTGGGTCAATCCACCAATCAAAGGATACAAGAGGAGACACTGGAAGACATCTGACTTCGTATGGACATTAATGTCCATACGGGCTAATTTACCAATTTCTGTACCTCTTCCAATTTCGTTCTGGGATTTAAGATGTCCTTTTAACAGACTATCTGGATTTTGTACTTTGTCCTTGGGGTAAATGTTTATATTCTGCAAAAAGAGCAAATGCATTGGTCTACTAATGTCGTGCTTTCTTGATTACTACAATAGCATCCATTATTCTAGTAGTCCCAGGACAGAATTCTGTAGTTCTATATTTAGTGAGTCAATACTTGTAAAAGAACAAGATCAGGCAGTAGAGGCAAATATGACTACAGCTTGTTAACATAGAAAATGCTCCAGAAATTTCACTTAACTTGACAAAGGACACTATAATGGCTAAGCCTACAATCTTAAAGCCACTGAGGGGCTGCTATAAGGACAGTCTATGGCTAGTGAACTAGCTGACGCGCTCTCCTCGAACTTAAACTATTCCGTAGCCTACTGTGGAAATCACTGACTCCATTAGTCATCGTTGAGTTTTGATTGTCATTTATTGATCACAAAGTTCTTCATTTCAATGTGCCCGAAACCATGTCTCTATCAACCAACATTCATGATCCCATGAGCGTTGTGTCGATTTGTTGCGGTCAAAAACTGTTTGTGCTCCCTCCTTAACAGCACACCCTCGTTACCTGTTGCAAGGTTCCTACCTATATAGGATTCACACATGCCTATCAGTGCCACCAGTGGACAATTTGTGTCCTACACCCAAAACAATAAAAATGGCTCTTACAGACACTATTATGTAACACTTTAGTCTTTTTCAATCAATGTGTGTCACGCCAGCGCACAGTTTGTCGACAAAATATTCATACATACATTCAAGTGCTTTACACGATGCGTTATCACTAAGACCAAAGTGCTCTATGCTGTTGTTTACTTTGTGGCAGGGTGCGTTCACACAAATGGCTGCTAGGCAGAATCTGAAATGATTTTGACACACTTTTCACATGGTCAAATTTAGTTACACTAAAATATTACGACTACCGTTCGTTTCTAAAATGGTTCCTACCCTCGTACTCTTGGAATATTGATCCGGACCCTAGGTGCCTACTCTGCCTCTAGATAACGTTATCTTGCGTATCCGTCTGCTCCCGCTTACCACACGCTTGTGTGTTTTTTTTTCTTTTTCCCCTGAAGGATTGTGGGTAAACCTCTCCCTGTTCCCTATCATGGCTGGCCTAGTACTGTGCACAGCCACGGAGCTCAGCTTCAACATGCTGGGCTTCTCCGCTGCCCTCTCCACCAACATCATGGACTGGTGTGTGACACACTGTGTGTGTGTGTGTGTGTGTGTGTGTGTGTGTGTGTGTGTGTGTGTGTGTGTGTGTGTGTGTGTGTGTGTGTGTGTGTGTGTGTGTGTGTGTGTGTGTGTGTGTGTGTGTGTGTGTGTGTGTGTGTGTGTGTGGCTGGCTGGCGCAATAGGGTAGAGCAAGAATCATGACTTTGATGAGGATTATGGTTGCCATGGTTAATAATCTTTTGACCAGTAAGGAGCAACATCCCTGACAACCAGCATACCCTTGGGGTCTGCGTTGTTGCTCCAGATCGACTTGGTAGTTATTAAGCGTTATTAAATTCTGTGTTGACATAGTTTGTTTTAAGCCATAGTTCATTTTGACCATGACTCACTCTTCTTCCCTCTCCATACCTGTGTTAACTATATCCCTCTCCTTCTCTCTGTTTATATTCTCCAGTTTACAGAATGTTTTCTCTAAAAAGCTACTCAGTGGAGATACCTACAAATTCAGGTAAAAGCAAAGCACCTGCTGCCCCTTCTTTCACTCCTGCAAAGGGCAAAATAGTGGATTCAGCTATTTTGCCCTGCTATGTTTGATTGCGGTACATCAAACATTTATTTTCCAGAATACATTTGTGTTGGAACAGTGTGTGTGTGTGTGTGTGTGTGTGTGTGTGTGTGTGTGTCTCTCTCTCAAGCCCACCAGAGCTGCAGTTCTACACCAGCGCAGCGGCTGTCGTCATGCTCATTCCTGCCTGGATATTTCTGCTGGTAAGCAGAGCACTGAGTAGGTGCCAGACATGTGGCTGCATTGTGTGTGTTTAAGGTAGCTCTCACAGGTGGATTAGTTGATCTATCATTAACCTATCCGCCTGTGAGAGCTACATTAGAAGCTTTGTTTCGAGAGAGAGAGAGAGAGAGAGAGAGAGAGAGAGAGAGAGAGAGAGAGAGAGAGAGAGAGAGAGAGAGAGAGAGAGAGAGAGAGAGAGAGAGAGAGAGAGAGAGAGAGAGAGAGAGAGAGAGAGAGAGAGAGAGAGAGAGAGAGAGAGAGAGAGAGAGAGAGAGAGAGAGAGAGAGAGAGAGAGAGAGAGAGAGAGAGAGAGAGAGAGAGAGAGAGAGAGAGAGAGAGAGAGAGACCTACCTACCTACCTACCTGGGAGTTGGGGGCTCCCGGGTGCTGGCTGAGGCAGGAAGTTTTCAGCTGGTCCCCCCAGAGTGTCTCACCCAGAGAGAGAGAGAGAGAGAAAATTCTTAGTAACCTTCCCACCACTTAGTAACCTTCCCACCACTTCAACCCCCCCCCCCGACCCCCATCTCCCCCCCCCCTCATGTCTCAACAGGACATCCCAGTGATTGGAAAGAGCGGGCAGAGCTTAATCTGGAGTTGGGACTTAGTGTTGCTGCTGCTGTTTGACGGAGGTCTGTTCCACCTGCAGAGCGTCACGGCCTACGCCCTGATGGGCCGCATCTCCCCCGTCACCTTCAGGTACGACCCACCTCCACCTGATGCCGTGCACCACCTGTGCCGTGTCTCCCGGGGCCGCTTTGTTCTTCCTTCACTGAACAAATCGGTTAAGTAAGGAAATCAAGTGATGGATTGGTTCATGGGTGTCAGTGGGTTTTGTTATTTTAAATACTCTGAGTGATTGATGGAGTGTTTAAGTTATGGGTTCATGCTTTCACTAGGAGCAAGTTGAGTATGACAGCTGCCACACCTTAGTTTGTGGTGGGTCAATGTTTTTGTTAAAGAGTTGATCACATTATTCCAAATTGCCGCCACACTGCCACTTGTGTTTTAGGTTTGATAACTTAACACTAAGCTTAACGTGCCGGTCGTGAATTTATTCCATTTGCTTCCACGAGGTTCTCAACGTGGTTTTGGCAAATTAACAATATTATTAATTAGTCATTATCATGTGTAGGGCAATTTTAGTTATTTACTTTCGAGGGATTTCATTGCCTCACCTTTTTAAAACCACAAAACAAATTTATATTTCAACTTTATTTGCATGTTTTGAAATGTGTACGTTTCTTTATTTTAATGTTTTTGAGTTAACATTTACACTGCAGCCACAACTGATCAGAGTTGGTGAGAAAAAGTTAAAAATAAGGCCAACACAACACATTTGCAAACAAGCAAATATGACTTATCAATTGTTATCACTGCTAAGCATTTTCACTGTAGCCACACATGATAAACATTCAGGCAAAACGTTCCAAATAAGAACAAAAGTGAAATATACGCATTTCCAACCTGTACCCGTCCCTCCATGTAGCGTGGCGAGCACGGTGAAGCACGCCCTCTCCGTGTGGCTGAGCATCATCGTGTTCAGTAACCACATCACGCTGCTCAGCGCCGCCGGCTCCGTGCTGGTGCTGCTGGGCGTGCTGCTGTACAACCGGGCCCGCCAAGCCCAGAGGAGGGCTCTGAGGGCCATGGCCAGCCATCAGCAGAATCACCTCAACCACAACAACCACAGACCCAGCCAGGGAGACCTGCTGCCCCAGGACCAGCACTCCTCGAAGGACTTCAAGGCCTCTCTGTCCTAGCCAGAGGTGGAGGTTAGGACAATTGGGGGGGGGGGGGGGCACACACGCACCTCCTTTCTCTCTGACTCTTACTCTCTCAGCACATCATACTGAACGGGGTTTGGGCTCTCACTTTACATGCATTCCAGCAATTTAACCGGAATATCCCCCCAAAAAACGTACATGTGGTGTCACATGACTCTTTTTGCACTATATACTGCACAAACAAGCTTTTTCCCAGAAGTCCTCAAGTGTAAAAATGTAGACATACATGCGATTGTATATTTGGGAATCCCCAAGCCTAATCACCTGACTATATGTGGTATGTTTAGTTAACATTTTTATTGAATTAGTTTTGCGAGAGCTTATGTTTGCATATGTCTTAATGTTGTGATATTTGTTTCCAAAACGGCTGCTTGACACATTGTCTTATAACAGTCTGGCCCGTATCTCAAGGTATCAGAAAGGTCCGTGCAGTGATCGTTCATCTGTACCCGATGCAATCTGCATCAGTTCAGGGAGCGGAGTCCTCAAATAAAAAAGCACTCAGGATAATGTTCCTTTTGTAGCCTTTTGAGCCTGGAATCTTTTTTTGTTTGGAGAAAAGAAAAGTAGTGATGTCGTGGTAAAGCCTTTCTCTCGTTTCCGAAGAGTAACCGTGAGAACCTGAGGAACTTTACTTCTGAAGATCACTCCATTGTTTAGTCCTATAGTTCTCCACACATCCGCCTGTACTCAGCTTTTTTTTTACAGGGACATTTTCTAGGTAGCTGTCATTTTCCTTTTTTTCCTCAGTCAAGACATTCCAGACTTACTTTTTAAATGATCGTAATTTCACCTAGAGGTGGGCCCACAGAGGAAAGTGTTTTTATGTCATCCATCCATTTTGCACGTTTCCTCGGCAACGAGGGAGTCTGTAACATTCTGAGTTTGTTGCGAGATGTCAGTTTGTTTTTAATGCTTTACCAATACCATTTCGATTATTTTGTATGTCTACACCACTATTTGGGATGTATTACATTCCTACATTGATTGACATGTAATACTATGAGATGTAGCAATAAGGCTTTATGTCTTGCTACCCAGTGGATACTGTACATTCATATGGAAATAAACTTGTTTTGGCATTGTACAACTGAACAACGTTTAGTGAATATAATCCCTTCAACAGATGGCATGTCTTGGACAAATGCTTTTTATTAAAAAATATTTTTTAATTGAGATGTGATTACATTTTTTGTCAAAACAATTTTCAAACCTTTACACAAATAAGATTGACATTACTGCACGAATGAAAAAACATTTGTGTACTGTGTGTGTTTATAAGGCTGTTTAGGTTCAAGCTTATTTGAACATAAAAACAATATACATTTAGACTCTGCATGTATGTGATGTGCTATTTTCATTTCTATAATGCTAACATTACATTTAGTTATTTAGCAGTTAGACACCCAAACCAAGAGGTGTGGCCATGAACCATCAAAGCACAGAAACAATGATGGTGTGACTAAAGAAGGCGTGGCACCATAGGCGTTTACCTCACAGCTACAATGACATGCGTTCTAAGTTAAACACGCGAAAGGTTTATGAGAAAATGCGGTTAAATGTGAATGTTTACCATCCGGCTCACAGGAAATGGCAACATTATTTTAAAAAGGTGGACACATATCTCCGAGGCATCTTATGCATACATTCTTATGTGTGTGTTTTATAATGTAAAAATACTGATTTAGAAAAAATCAAAATCACACTTCACTAAAGAAAAAAATGACAGCCTCTTATGTTTAGCCAACATCAATCTTGATGTGTTAAAATGATGCTACAACCGAGTGGGAGCAAAAAAAATACTCCTTTCTGGAGACACTCCCATGTTTCAGGGTACATAGGGGACAGACAAAGCCCACAAGACAACACGCAACGATGTGCCCTGTACACTGTTCACATGATTGGATATGACAAGAACCCAATAGCCATGAAACAGCCTCCCTCTTTGGCCAATGAACTACAGAGCTTGTAGGAAAAGGACCACATTGTACAGTTAATGTTGGTCGTTTGCCCCGGATGATTTTTGTTTGTTTTTTTACGGTACATTTAGACAGCTGGAGATGCTGTGATCCGGCTGTGGAGTGGACAAGAATGTAGCGGTGGAGGGCCCCTTTTAATAAGGAGTGGGCGGAGTCAATGACAACCATGAAAAACCACACTCACCTTGTTTATCCTTTGCTCAGTGATGGCATTCCCCCACTACCGTTTCTAAGCGACGCCCCTGGACTAGCGTACCAGTGTATCCGTGGACCTGCTTCCCGGGCTTCAGCTCCCCCGCAGGGCCCTCATTAGGCTCTCGTAGCTGAGGAAGGTGATGGCGTTGACGGGGAACGCCCGGGCGCTGTTCAGCAGGAGGCCCCTGAAGAACACACGGGGCCCCTCCTCCCGGGCACTGACCAGGATGCAGTGGACGACGCCGCGGTAGTGCCGGCCCCCGGCCCCGGACAGCTGGAGCCGGGCCTTCACCACGTCCATGGGCGTGGCACAGGCCCAGGTCACCACGCCCGCGGTACCACCAGCCATCAGCACCGCGAACGTCCCTGGAGGAGGTTCAAGGGGCGAGCAAACATCTGGGTTACTGGTACGTTGACTCAATTACAGCAAGGCGGCCATTTTAATTGGGTTTGAACACTTTGTTATATTGTACAGTGTTGTGTAACTGTACATTGTACCTTTATTTTTACCTGCGCAACTTCAGACATCTTGTATAGTAGTAGAGATTTACCTTTGCTACTTGATTTTTCCTCGATGTACTGTAGATTAAGCTACTCACGTTTCCATGTACAGAAAGACCATGATGTTATATTTACACTATTAGTTCAGATACAGACCAATTTGATTAAATTAGTGGTTAGGGTGTTTGACTCCCAGCTGACCGGTTCTAGTGACATCTTTTTATAGTCAAGTAGTGTATGTGTAATCTTTAATTGTTTGAATCAACATCACGAAGGCCTACGCTCCTGTTATTTCTTGTTCTCTTTGTGTTTTCGTTTCCCCTTGCGAAGTACTCTGCACTGCAGCACGGAAAGAAATACATTTAAATAAAGTTTGAATGACTCGTTCAAACGGTGTGTGAGTCCTGAAGCCCTGCCTCTCACCCGGTTGTGTTCCCGGCTCCGTGAGGGCCCGCCTCACCAGCTTGTAGGGCAGGAAGTACAGGCCGTAGCAGGGGATGTCCCGCAGGGCTAGGGCCAGCGCACCACGGTAGAGGCCCCGGGGCCCGTCCTCCCGCAGTATGATGGAGACACAGTGGAGGGCCCCTCGGTAGCGCTCTCCACTGACCTGGCCCTGCAGACGCACTTTCACCAGGTCAATGGGAGCCGTGATCACCACCTGGAGGTCAGAGGTGTAGTGTGGGTTGAGGGTACTCAATCCCCAGCCCACGGGTACTGGGTTCGATCCCCAATGTCCGCAGTCTAACCTGTAAGCGTCCTTGAACAAGATGGATATTTAGTTATTTAGCATACGCTTTTATCTATCTTGACACTTAATTCAGATACCTGTCATGAAGGGACAGGGGGGGAGGGTTAGCATCTTGCTCAAGTGTGCCCAACGGGTAGGCTGCAATCAGTCAATCAGTGGGGATCCAATCCAGAACCCTATGGCTGGGAGATGAGCACCCTACAGCCACTACACTGTTTTAGTACATTACATTTTCTTGTTGCACATGGAGGTCTGATTGTTTTGTTATTGTAAAGAAGAGTGACATTTGTGGCGTCTCCATCACCCCCACTAGGCCAGAGAAACAGCCGGCCACAAAGACGTGCGCTGCAGGAGCGTCTTTGCCGTTGATGCGGTCGCCTTCCCGAGACTGCGTGAGGTAATCCAGAGCGTTGCAATAAGAACCAAAGATGGCGGAGTTGGCGAGGCCTGAGGTCAGAACGGGGAACGCCATTCCCTTGTAGAAGCCATGGAGCTTCGGAAAGCAAACGGGACGTACAGTAATTAATAAAGTCCAGTTATACAAATATAAATATATATCAGCCTACCTACCCCTTCATTGGCATATGTTTTGGCCACACAGTCAAATATACTGCTATATTTAGACTGCACTTGTAGCCGCACCTGGAAATGAAATGTGACAATAGGATGTACATTTCTATTCTTTTTTTTATTACAAATAAATAATTTTAAAAGTAATACTTTTAAAATTAAAGAGTCAAGATGCCAATTTGACATCTCACCTTGACCGTATCCATCGGATGTCCTACAATCAGTCCAAGCGCTCCTGTCGTCACAAATTTCACAAGATTACTGAAAATCCACTCCACTTATCTTATTAAAATTGGTTTTAATGCTAGGTAATTTAGGCCTACCTGAAATGCTCCCAGCCACGTATTCCAAAGAAGGCATGACTTTGCCCTGTGAACATAACTTTTTTGAACAATTTTGTTTTATCATAGATGCACAAATCACGTTATTATGGGGTGCCGTTTGTAAACTTTCGATGCTCAAAAACGTGCTTCACTTGTTCCAGATTTACCTCGAGCTTTGCTTAATCTTTCCCAGATTGAGCAAATAAACACCCCTCCAAAATGCACTGCAATTTTCATGTCGCTTTTTCACATATATAAAATTTGAATTATCTGTTAAATCAATATCTTAAATCTAAATCGACATTTTATATCTTAATCTAAATCTTGTATCTAAATCTAAATCCTAAATACAGTCTCATATATATACTAATTAGTTCTGACTCCTAACCAGTCATATTTCGGGGGCGGCATCACGTGCATTGGGCAGGAAATGCGCGCATCTTGCTCATACATATACTAATTAGTGACACGTATTAGCGAATTAGCATAATGTATGCTAATTAGCATATCGTTGTCGTTTGGGATTTCAATTTAGGATTACGATTTAGCATTTAGATTTAGCATCAGATTTAGATTTAGATACAAGATTTAGATTGAACATATAGTTCTAATTTTATATATGTGGAAAAAATGACATGAAAATTCCGTTCTGATGCAATGGGTTTTCCACGCCTCGGAAGTCCGAGGCGTCAAATTACGACTGGCATATTATGTTAAAAAAAACGTTTTTTAACAATGCTGTTCCGTAAAACAAACGCATGTCATGAGATTGCCGATCCATAACTAGCCTTTGCATGACAGCAAAGCGATACATTTATTGGAGGAGAAATGTGAGACATGCATGGCTTGGATAACACACTCAAACTTACCCGCAAGACGGTCAACTAATGCAAGCATATGAAACAGAAGATTAGCCACAGCAAAACGAATTCTTTTCTGGACGTTTGCTGGACAATAATATTAAAATATATACATATATAAATATATACAGAAAAAGTGTAGTTTAATCAAATTCCGCGCTTCAGTATTCGTTTAGGTAAGCCCATTTGCGCTACAAAAGCAGGATTTAAGCAAAAAAAACACTTTGGCATTAGAACCTAATGGTGACGTGTTTCGTAGGCGGGGCTTAGCCGGGTGCCTAAGCGCCCTCTCTGCTCTGGAGCGGTGGCAGTACAATTCAAATCTAAGCGTGCAACTTCTTGAGCTAGCAAACTTGCAACAAAACATTGTTATAGGTCTTTAACATGCCTCCATACCTTTTTTTAAGGTTCATCAGCACAAGATATGGAGAGAACATACGACATATGTATTCATATAACTATATACCTGTCTATACTGTTCATACCATATTATTCCATTACATGTGATGCACCTTACTGCCTTTTTGCACTTCTGGTTAGACGCTAACTGGATTTCGTTGTCTCTGTACTTGTACTCTGCACAATGACAAAATTGAATCTAATCTAATCTAAATATACTCATGTTTACCAATGGGGTGAGGTTGCCAGACCCACACTCAGTCCTTTTAGTTTGCGTTGACTACTAAACTACTAAAAACAAGGTCACAAGACAGAATCATACAATACATGGACTATGATTAAGACATCAAACAATTATATACTGGATATACTGGATATGGTAAATATACTTAAACTATCAAGGCAATGTGTAATGGATGAGATTAAACGTTATGTGCATTCTTATCTATGTATGTTATTGCTATTATAGTTACAACTGAATTTGACCTCATGTATTCTATGAATTGCATAATAATACTCATAATACATTTATTTGATAGCACCTTTGAATTGAGTACATTAGGCTTACTGTCCGTTTCCTTCAATCGATATGGTCTAATATAAACCGTCATCAGTGCAGATTATTGTTCTTTAACAATACAATGCACGTTTGTATTGTTATTGGTGGTTTCAGTTGTGCGTCCGTGATGTATAAGTATGTTCCCGGTTAATGTTGTTACTGATAAACATTCTGTGTGTGTTCACCTTCGTTGGGGAATCCTTTAATTGACCATTAACTACAATTGTCAGTGCGGTTGCACGCGTGGTCGCTAATTCCGGTGTTACACTGTATTCTGTGACCCACCGTAAAGTGTGACCCTAGGGGTCGCTGTTGCACATTTTCTGCAACATGCACGAGTTTGAAGGCATGAAGTCGTTCACGTGCGGAAACATGCACGAGCTTAAAACTAAACATTGTATCGCCATCGCTCACTCGGGATGGGTTCGTTCGTTGTGGATAGCCCGTTGAGGGGCTGAAGCAAAACGGTTGATTTGCCTCTGTGGTGGCATGATGATGACGGGTCTTTCTTGATACAAACGTGAATATAGAAACGGTGTTGGTCAATTCTAAACAGCAGTTTACTCAGTAGCCTATAGTAGGAAATACCCAAAGGTAAATCAACGTAATTAAACACAGATTGTTTCTTCTTATGGGGAAAGAAGCAACGGTGGTGGACCGTACTAAACGCCCCGTCCATAGTATGTGTCTGTAAAATGCCAATCAAATCAAATGTATTTATAAAGCACATTTAATAACATGGGGATGGGGGAGAGATCTTTCTTCATTACGAGCCCCTTGCTATGTTTTTGTTACAATGCCCACCGTTGATTACTGCAGTTTATGAAATAAACCATGAACTAATGCCTGTATGAAGGTGGGAAGTGTGTGTGATTGCAGTGACTCGATTTAAAGCGTAAGGGGGATTATAGTGACCTAAGCACAATTTATTAGGGAACCAATTTGGTGCGATCGCAACCACGTGCCACAGGTGGTTGCTTCCTCTCTTTGCCTGGTCTATTTAGTCCTTTCCTTTGCGTTTGCTCAGCGAATGCGGGTGTCTGTCTGTTCCAAAGTCCGAGGTCTTTTTGCCTACTTTTGGTGTCGTACTGGGGAGATCTGAAGCCCGCTGTCCACTGTAGAACGAGAGCGTAACGACCGCGCAGAGCCGACAGTATTGCGCCCTGAGTACGGTGGCCACTGAAGCGGCAGTAGCCTATAGTTCCAATGGAAGCAGGGCGGGCCTCGGGCACCCGACAGCAACCTGTTTTTCATTTGTCATCCTGTATATTTATTCATTTGTCATCCTGTATAATTATTCATGTATGCGATCATCAGAGTCCACACCCAACAGGAAACAATCCACGATAGGTCACAATTCATGATAGCTGGCCGAGTCTGAGTCTGCAGGTTGTGAACAACAGTGAGCCAAAACAAATCAATGATGTTTTAAATAATTGTACCTGGACTTTATGTAACTGGTATTGCTATTTAGTCATTTGGCAGAAACGTTCGTCCAAATCGACTGACCATTAATGGAGCTAAAGACCCAGGTCGGATCGGGTATCTTGCTCAAGGATGTCTACATTGCACCTGCATTTCATGTACCTGCATTCTGTCCAAATATTATTATTTATACAACGGCATCTGAAGACACGGTGTGCCTCAAATGCATTGATGAATGATGAACATTCTCAGATGGCAACTCAATGTCTTGTCTGCCTCACACAATGTAAGTGGTGTATATATCAATACAGAACATGAATGGCCTATTGTCGGTATAATGGCATGACTTTGGTAGGTATTTTTCTACATTATACTCAAGTCTTCAGTCTATTGATATAGTCAAAGAAATGTTGGCATTGCATAATGCAACATAATAAGCCTGACAAAAAAAGTGAAACGTTAATTTGTATAGGCCTACCATATACTAATACTATGATTGTATTTCCATACTCACTATATGTAAACTAAGTAGATATCAGTTACTTTTATCTACAACATTATTGTTTTCTTATAGACCTAATCAGCTGAAATTAAAATATTATTTGAGCATATTGTTTTTACATTACCAAGGAAACATCGGGGGGTAGTTATTTTTGTGTATTTAGTATGTTGGAGTTGTAGCACATTGACTTGGAACAGTTAAGGCAGAGGGGTCCAGTTATTGAAACATAATGCACACCCTTGGAATGGTATTGTCCAATCAGAATCAAGTATTCAACAATGCTGTGGAATAAACTAAATTAAAATGGAAAATAAACATGTGATTTTGTCCTTCTCACTTCAGATGTGATTCTGAGGGACAGGAGCAGATAAAACCAGGAACGAATTCAACCGATTCTGAATGTGGAGAACGTTCAAAAACAGGAAAAGCATTGCTAAGCTCAATACCAATCTTACTAATACCAGTGTTCCTATTCCTTTGTGTTTGTTTCAGAAAGAAGAAATATAATGATAGCAGATAGTGACTGCTATCATTTTGCTGCTGTCCTGACGTGTTTCTGTGTTTATCACTCTATATAGCATGGATAGCAACTGTTCAAATATGGGTATGTGTTAATACTTTGGTTTGACACGGAATACAACTTTTAGGATGAAGGTGCACCTTGTAATCAACTCAATGTTTCTATTTTTACTTTAGATGGAAAGGTGGATCAAACCTACTTTCACTGGTAAGTGCTTACTGTTAAATGTGTAGGCTACTTTATAATGTATTCACAACCAGTGATGTCTAATATAACATTGTTGGTTGTTATATTAGTATTCTTTTCAGACAGCAATTTCTGCAAATAATGGCACTGACATAGATCAATGTACAAAAAAAATACATTATTATAAGTGGGCTGCATGTCCTGAGTCATTAGTGTTTCTTTTTCAAAAGTCTCAACCAGAGATGAACAGAAGACTTCACTATGATCGACCATTTATGTGACTACCTGCTGAAGCGTGCCATCGTTTTGCGGGCGGGGCCTGTTTTTTTTTTTTGTGCGTTGACTGCCTGCCTCCATATGAGCCAAGTTATAATTGAAGGTGCTTTCACTTGAAGTCTATGAATGCCCAGCATATGCTGGAACTGAGCAGGAATGCTCAGCTTCCATTCCTGCTCTGGAAGCTGAGCAGGAATGGTTTACACTTACGTTTTTCAGCATTATAATTTAGAGGCTTTACCCGAGTGTCAGTCTCTAATAGCTTTGATCAACGTTTTAATCGGATATGTCCAAAGTGTATTGTATTCTTCTTTTCCTTTAAGCTTTATCCAAACATTTTAAAAAATGTGGATCTTTATGACTGATCTTAAAAGATTTTCGATATATTTTCTACTTTTATATTTTTGATACAAATGCGCATGTTTTCACGTCGTCTCATTGACGTCCATTGAGTCCTGCCAGAGCGTGTGACGTCACTCCCGCTCAAGTGGCAACGTACTCCTCAGGAAGGCGTACAATACCAGAAAGACTGATGATGACTTTAAAACATTTTGTAGGGCATTGGGTGACCACTTGAGGTGACCACAAGAGCATTTCAGCAGTCACTGCTTAAAGAACCGAAATATAGAGAACCTTTTTATCAGAACAAGTCACATAGTCATTACTTAACTATTGGTTTTTGTTGTTACCTTTTGGAATCTGGCAGATCATCCTTAGGCCTATTATGTGGATTTCTTTAAACAAAAAATTGTGTTACTATATTCTGCTCTTATCTGTTGTGACATGCTGACAGTATTTATTGTAAATATTAAAACCTAAACTTCTATCTGTGCGTGTCTCTATTTCCTCGGTGTGTTGTGCACTTTGACGCAGAAAGTGGCAGTCAATTCAGCAAAGTTTTAAGTTATCCGTTCAGTTTTTGAGTCTAGCAGAACCGAACAACATAAGGGATACACAGGGGATATGGATGCGATTGGAGCAGAGGAAATGTTGTAAATCTGGCAGTAAATGTACAGAGTAGCTTAGTTTATCAGTGAATAAAGGCTGTAGCTTTTCAAGACCAAAGTAAATGTCCTGTTTCCCAACTGATGGGAAAGTATAGGGCAGGGGTCTGCAACCTTCACTATCAAAAGATACATTTTTGGTCCCTCTCCCACCAAATAAAATTAATCTGGAGCCACAAAACCTATTTGACCCCTAAAATGAAGATAACATAGTGTTTAAAGTTTGATATATATATATATATATATTTGATATATATTGATATATATATATTTATGAAATGTGTAGTTGTATGGATGTGACGTTTATTTTGGTTGACACTTTTTTTTATTTTGTGTCACAGTATCACCTTGATCTCCAAAATAAGAGGTGTTCCCTTTGAAATAAAAAATAAAAATAGCCATTATGTATTTCCATTTTTTTCAAAGCTACAGGGAGCCACTGCAGAGGGGTGGAAGAGCCGCAGGTTGCTGACCCCTGGTATAGGTGGTTTCCCCCGAAATTATAATCTCCTTTAGCCCTGGAGGAAAATAAAATCTGTGCTACAGAAATAAAGACATATCCACCATAAATTGATGAAGATACAAATTGATGTAGAAAAATTCACCAGAATGCAGGAAATTAAGTGTTTGACGCTTAAAATGTCCTCTGGGAGGGCTTAATGTGTTTGGCTGGCTGTCTACAACGTTTTGGGGTAGGCCTGGACTATGTTGTATTGCAACGATATTAACATCTATTTACCCAATTTACATTTTGAAATCGACTAAACATGTAGGCCTATCTTCAGGCGCGTGTTCATGTTGTACTCTTAGAACGATGAGACTGATGCGTGTTGTGATGTGTGACAGTGTAACATAGCCTGCATAACCAAGTGTTTAAAACCTGAAGTATTACCTTATAAATGTAACTCTCCATTTGGTCATAGCTGTTAAGTTTCCGAACTGATCCTCCTTTCACAGCTCAATTAATATCTGAAACAAAGTGTATTGCTTTGCTGTAGTGCTGAAACCCCAACGTAGAACAAATCGGTTGGCTACATTTGTTTGACCAAAATGTTATTACATAGTATTGCTGTTGACGGATGCGCCGGTCGCGAGCACCCACCGCAGACGGTTCCACATTAGAGAAATCAGAAGTTGCACGATGTTCATTGATAACATCATCCAAAATGTAGATAGCGCTTGGTGAATTTGTAGGCTAACACACAGACGCGCACGCACGCACACAGACAGACAGACAGACAGACAGACAGACAGACAGACAGACAGACAGACAGACAGAGACACACACACACACACACACACACACACACACACACACACACACACACACACACACACACACACACACACACACACACACACACACACACACAATTGTTTTCCCAGCGGCCCTTCTACTGTGCGTGGGTGGCAACGAAGTGAATCACATTGACATGCTTCGGCAAGCGAGGGTTTGGATCATAAGTTACACCATAAATCACATCTGCAAGAGAGGGGGGGGGGGGGGGGGGCTTCCGCTATTGCAGCGTTAGCTAGCCACCAGGGGGATATATTTGCATATCTGTATCTTCATTAGACTGTTCTGGTAGACGAATGCACTTTCACTGTGTTGCCAGATCGTGGGACCTACCTAAGACCAGCGGAGTGAGCGGACAAGTATATCAAGATCGTACTGTGTGGTTGACCTTTTCAGCAACAAGTTATCGCCGAGACGCGGGGGAGGTGTGGTAGTGAAGGAGTTGTAATACGTCGTGATCGCCTGAGCTCTCGAATGGTTTCAACATGGAAGCTCGGCCACATTTCTCCCGTGAGGAAATAAACAATACGGTATGGGAAGTCCCGGTGAAGTATACGAGACTGAAGCAAATCGGATCAGGAGCGTACGGTTCAGTGTGGTAAGTCTCTACGGTAATTGCTTTTACGGTGCAACGCATTTATAATGCTGAATTTGTTTTGAGACGTACGCACACGTACCGTTCAGGCATATATTTAGCTTACATCGCAATAGGTAACCGAATGGGCAGTGGTTATGAATGCGTCAAGATGAAATCAGATGATGACAATCGTCGCCGTTTTTTGCTTAACCATCCATGCGTCTTGGTGGTGTAAACAAGTGAAGCCAGGTAAACTACGGCGTAGATCGACGCAAAGTCAACGTAGCTTATAAATAACATGCTGCACAGGTGACGTTTGCAATACAGCATGTGCCGTCACATGCTGTACTGTAAATACTTCCCCCCACATGCTGTATATACTTCCCCCCACTGTTATCGAGTTAGAACTTGCTAGTTGTTCATTGTATTTCGTTGGACAATGACTTGTTATTATAACACATTTCAGTTCGGTGATCATCGAGAAAGCAAAAGAGAAGGTGGCCATCAAGAAGCTCCACAGGCCCTTTCAGTCGGAGATATTCGCAAAGAGGGCCTATCGAGAACTTCGCCTGCTGAAGCACATGAAGCACGAAAATGTACACACACACACACACACACACACACACACACGCACGCGCGCGCAAACACACACACACACACACACACACACACACACACACACACACACACACACGGGGTTGGTATTTAGTATTTTTTCATCAAAAGGGGGCATGACAGCGAAAGGTTCTGGGTTCAAACCCCAATGTTCACCTGCTCCTTAATGTCATGTAGCTAAAGAAAAAAATCACAAATAGTATTGAAATAACTATGACTTACATATGTATAACATTAATTACCTATCTCCATTATACCCTATTATGATAATAATTGGCAATGATTTATAAACTATTATTCTTTAAGGTCTAAGTTTACTACTATTTTACTATTTAGTCGACTTGCAGTGAATCCGATGATACAAGTCAGGAACAGGTAGGGGCTTAGGGAATCTTTGCCGTAGACTGCGGACATTGGGGATCGACCTGGTACCATCCGGCTGGGAGAGGAGATCCACTGATTACTATCTGTGTGTGTGTGTTGTGTTTGACCAGGTCATTGGGCTTCTTGACGTGTTCACACCCGCCACAGGGTTCGAGGACTTTCAAGACTTGTAAGTACTCAGTGGAGGCCTCTGCCTACTTCTATGTTTTTTATTTTTGTTATATTTGTATGCCTGGTTCCCTTTTTTCCACCCGTTTGGCCGTTTCACATTATGTGTTCGTATCGTCTCCTGTTTTTACCCATCTTGTTCTTTTTTGCTTTTTTTATTTTGCTTTTATCATGTTTATAACTTGGCAATGTATGTTTTTGAAAAGGTGCTAAACAAACAAAGTTTGTTTTATTCTTAATATATTATAAATTAATCTCATGACAGCTGAGTTAGCTTTGGGCCTTTTCATTTAAATTGTCGTTGGGCTTTTGGAACTGCCAATATAAGTCTAAATCCACAGGGGGCATCGGTATTGATTGGTTAATTGGTCAGTCAGACATAGGACCCAACTTAAACACAGAGATAGGAAATCCAATTATTTTTTTGACACTAAGGAGGAGAAAACGTTGAGAATTATTGGCCTAGTGATTCGGTTGTTATGAACGACACAGCATCTGTAAGATGGACCACCAGAGCAGAATGCTAGGTGACCTTAGTGGTGTGGTCAGTTTCATTACATGGTGGGATGCTAGGTTAGCATAGCAGGATGAACTTGGCAGGATGCTAGATTACAATAGCAGGGGGATGGGTTAGCTTGCCTTTACGGGATAGCCCATCCTGACAAAAGAATGGTACAAGAACCACTGGAAAAAACACTATTCCCTCCATATTCATCCTAACCTTTCAAGATATTTCCTCTGCTTCTGTCTCTTCCATCTACTGCAGCTACCTGGTCATGCCATACATGTTCACTGACCTGTCAAAGGTGCGCGGCAATCTGTCCGAAGACAAAGTGCAGTTTCTGGTCTACCAGATGCTGTGTGGACTCAGGGTAAGACCACACCGCTGGTAAATACAGCACTCAGGTGTTTTTGCAATGTAAGCAAGTATTTTCTCTAAGGGCAATGTATTGCACTGCAAACGTGTTTGACAGTGCAAGTCAAACACGGCATGAGTGAAAAAGTAGAGTTGGGTGTATAAGCACAACATTTGTGTATCTATAGAAGTAGGGCCTTCAATGTCTTGGGTTGGTTTTAGCTTGGCCTTCTTCTTTTTTACTGTGTGAAAATATGTGTTCTTATTAGGGATGCAACTAGCAATTATTTTTCAGACTAAGCAGATTCATCTTGATAAAATCTGGATTAATCGACATTTGACTAGGCGTTATCCTTGGCTCCTGGCTATGGTATGTGGTATACTGTGTATAGTAGTAACTTTATCTGGAAGGTAAGACATAGTCATACAGCCATGGTGCTGTATTAATAAATTTCAAGGGCATCATCTATCATCAAGCAGATCATTTCACAGGAATAATTCTGGTTTATTCCAGTACTTATTTTGTGAAACGAAACTTATTGTGAACAAGTTACTCCTTGTGATTATTGGTATGGGATACGAATGGGGCCGATGCAAAAAAACTGTATATTAAGAAGAAAATACAAACTATGGTAATAAAAAAAAAGATATCAAGGACAATATTAAACATAAACAATGATTTTAGCGGCTTGATTTACATGTTGGAGGTGTAAGGAAAGGTGATGATGTCATGAGATAACCATCAATTGTTAGTCTTAAGTCTACATCATTTTACATTTCAAATTATTTACACTGTATTTTCAACATATTTTAAAGCAAAACTTTAGCATTCAGAATCTGTATCGGCGGGAAAATTGGTTGCTTTAGAGCCAGACATAGCAATAATTAATCTATCTGGCATTGACTCACAGTAAAACAATGTTCCTTTTGTTCATTTGTTGTAGTTGGACAAAGCGTCTGGACATGTCTGGATTTACGCATGAAATTAAAATCATACGTCATGTTGGCTAGCATGTCGCCTAGCTAGCCACTGTTGGATAGCCCTTTGAAACTGTAATGTGAGACTTTTGTTGTAGTTGAACGAGGGTGTAGTTGATGTCATGAGGTCCAACCACAAAATTCACAGCCTTTCAAAATAAAATTGTGACATTATCAACATTTCCTCATTTACTTTTCAAACAATGATTGGCGGGGGGAGGGGGGGGGGGGGGGGCTTTACAGTAAAAGATGATACTTCAACCTCATTTTGCATTCCTTTGTGTGTGTATCAGTTTCTTTTTAAACTGTCATTTGTTTCCTTTTATATTGCAGTACATTCACAAGGCAGGCATCATCCACAGAGTAAGCGTTTTCCTATTTCCTCGTTGTATCGAGTAATTGCTAACCCTGCCCCAACAGGTAAGATGAGTCTTTGCTCTGATGCCTTGCAGCATGTTTAGAGACGTTTAGGACATGAATATGCCTCACCCCAGCACAACTGCACATACTGTGTCGGTTTACATTCCCCCTTGTTCAAAGAAGAACTAAATTGGGAAATCAAACCGCAGATACAGCACGATCTCTGGTGGAACGAAGCAGCTGCATCTTATTCCTGATTGGTGTTACTTGCCATCTTTTCTATGCTGATAGACAACCACTGTGTCCGAATTTGTCCACTATATTGTGCACTAAGTGGGGTGTCACCATTTTGTAGTGCTATTTGAAATGTTCGAGTCTACAAATCTCGTTCCCTATATATTGCACCACTTGATACCAATAATGCAAAAATAAGTGAACAACTAATTTTTACACACTATATTCCATGATGCATCTTCATTTTCATCGGATTCATCCTATAAGGCCTGGTGACATCCAACAGTGTTGAGTTGTTTATTCTAACAATACACGTCATGGCGATGTTTTCCTGGTGCGTAATTAGTGTCCAAATTCCCCCTATTTCCTACCTTACTTGTTCCCACTATATAATATAAAGGGATTAGGGAATGAGGGAACCAGTGAATGACTTCGGTCATGAATGACTTCGGACTTGGGACCATTTCAACATTTGGTTTTGTTCTCTTCCTGAGGTCCCAATTTTCTTTATAGCTGTGTTTCTGTTGGTTGTGTTTTCCATGCTTAGGCTGTCAGTATATGGCATGGGTGTGAATATTTACCTCTGATTGATTCTAACTTAATTTCCGTTAACAACAATGTTTTTTTCCCTTCCTTCATAGGACCTTAAACCGGGAAACCTGGCCGTAAACCAAGACTGCGAGTTAAAGGTTTGTGTCTAGAAGGAATATCTTTCAAAATAAAACCATGTAGACTAGGTCTTCCATGTATTTTCTGACCCAAAGTCCTACACGTCGTTGTAACTTAGTGCTAACTTGAATTCAGATCCTGGACTTTGGGCTGGCTCGCAGTACCGATGCTGAGATGACGGGTTACGTGGTGACCCGGTGGTACCGGGCGCCAGAGGTCATTCTCAACTGGATGCACTACACCCAGACTGGCAAGAACACCATACATATTGCATATTGATATCCTTATCCCTGTGATCTCCCATGATCCTAAAAGGTCCTTTCCACCACAATGTCTTATGTCTGTCACCCGTACTTTCCGCTTGGTGTCATGTAGAAATATTTCTACATTGTGCTTTCGTTTATTTTGTTTATCTCAGGAATTGTTATTGATTTAGTCAAATAGACCTATGTTTGGCTCATTAAAACCAAGGGACGAATATTTATTATGGATTAAATGCTAAAGGGTTATTGTTGTTGAATTACGAATATCATGGAAAATGTAATCAGGGAACAATTCCATCAATCGTCTGGCTGGATAGGAATGTAACAGCCCTTTGAGCCCTTGCCAAATATATTTCATGGCGTGGGTTGATTTGTGTCTCTACGGTTCCCTTCTGGCATATAAACTATGGTTTCCTTGCCTCCCTGCTCACCTCCCTGTAGTGGATATCTGGTCCGTGGGCTGCATCATGGCAGAAATGATCAACGGAAGAACACTCTTTAAAGGGAAAGACTGTATCCTTTCCTTGGGAATGTTGGTGAATAGAACAACATTTAAATTTAAGCACATTTGAAGGTCACTTAAGAGGTAACAGCTTTCTTGCCACCGTAATTAAGTATGCACGTTTTTTTTTTACCATTACAATAAGCCAA
Organism: Lota lota; assembly: GCA_026745465.1. Classification (NCBI taxonomy): domain Eukaryota; kingdom Metazoa; phylum Chordata; class Actinopteri; order Gadiformes; family Lotidae; genus Lota; species Lota lota. The sequence goes on along the minus strand of JACYXH010000555.1, from coordinate 1,025,747 downwards.
CTGACTCACTTAAAATTGTAAACACAAGTTGCAGTTAATAAAAAACAAACCAAAAACTGTTCGTACTCTACCAATGTTCACGCTAACTGCTTCGTACGGTGTTAACATACCATCGTTGCGAGGACAAGCTTTCAGGTGACATAAGATTCATCGTGTTAAAACTAGAATACTTTTTCCCTCCTCTTGGAACCGTAGCTGAACATGTATTTCAAATATAAATTGTGCTCTTGTCCTCTGCGACTGTAAAATAAATATAGGCTATGAATTATCGGCTGTATTTATCAGCTATAATTGTATTATCTAAATATTACATAATTCAAATGTCACTATCATTATCATCATTATCGCCTGACAATTTTATCGGACTCGATATATATTGTGCATCCTTATCCGTTATGCTATTTCTAACCAAAGCAGGATATTGGGGGAAGTGTACTATTCAGGATTTGGTTGAGTGAGTGGGTGTATATATGCAAATTTTTACAAATCCATTAATTTCAGAGTTTAGGCGATATGAAAGGTTGTTCACCTTTGACCCTATGGAATCCCAGATATGGACCAACTCACCCAGATCATGAAAGTGACTGGTGTCCCTGGGAAAGAGTTCATCCAGAAGCTGGACAGCCCTGAGGTGAGAGAGGTTCAAAAGAGGGAAACTTCTGTGGAGTAAATACCAGCATCATTCACTGTTACTGAGTGCTTGTTATATTGGTTTAAAAAAACAACACACAGGCCAAAAGTTACATGAAGAACCTTCCGAATTTTCCGAGGAAGGATTTCTCCACCTTGTTTCCTAGGGCGTCTCTACAAGGTGAGTCAGGCTGACCTATAACCCCCTCCTACTTCTCCTCCTGGTCTTGAAATGTCTTGCTCTTCACCATTTAGTAGTTTACAGATGTGATGTGTTTCTAGATACATGCAATTAATGAGCAGGTACGGTTAAGGCATCTTTCTGACAGATGCCTACAGGTAGACTATGGACATTGAAGTTTAAACACCTTTTGAATCCTAAACAATAGACTGTCCTGAACCCTTTTTTTAAACATTGTCCCCAAAAATAGCCCATGTACAGTCCTATCGCCCCCACTTTAAATGAATCTGAAATGTTTTATACGCGATGCATTATTCAACCTATTCAACGTTGGCCCTTCTGTTGCAGCCATTGACCTGCTTGAGAAGATGCTGGTTCTGGATGGTGACGAGAGGCCCACTGCCGAACTGGCCCTGGAGCATCCTTACTTTGACACGCTGAGGGACCCAGAGGACTGCCCAGACCCCAAACCCTACGACGACAGCCGGGACAATGCAACACTATCCCTCGAGGAGTGGAAACGTAAGCGTGCCAGCCGGAGAGAAGTGTAATATATAGATATAGATATAGATATAGATATAGAAATAGCTATAGATATAGGGATATAGAGATGTGTATATATATATATATATATATATATATATAGAGAGAGAGATATTTATATTATTATTTTAGTATTTAAAGCGTATTTTAAAATACATTTAAAAGCATTTGGGTTCAAGTATAATTTTAAAGAGTTACATTACGTAGTAGTACGTAGAAAATATGTAACACTATAGTTTTTAGGTCAGATGATTGTCAGTCTTCAGTGGCTTGGCCTCAGTAATGCATGTATGTAACTGAAATATTTCTTTGGCCATCTTTTTGCCTACAGAGTTATGTTTCAGAGAGGTAAGAAGCTTTGTGCCCATCCCACGACGAGACTCTAAGAGAAGAAACACACTGACTATTACTCAGTGAGTGCCTGAATGCTGTACAACTATTGATAACCCAGATCAATTCATACTATACACAATACAACCACAAGCGTCTTACACAAACAAACACTGTTTTCATTTGAATGACCAAATGTTGATGATAGCCTACTTCAATTCAAGTATTTAGAAAGGTGACCGGGTATATCTATTTTGTTTCAACTGGTATTAAAGAACGACCGGTTCTTCAATACAAATTTGTTTTTATTTAAAATATTTTAAGACCTGCAGTAAAAGAAAATGTGTGCATACAACTGGTTTTGATAAATATCAAGGTTTACATAAAAAATATGTAACACTGTGTTTCATGATTCTGTCATTTGGAATTCATTACGTCAATGTCATAATGTATCTTTTTTTTAAATAACAATATATGACTGTTTTTCATTTATTTTGAGTTGAGTCATTGGTTCAATATCGCTGATTTATTTATCCCTGTCTTGCCCAGGGATAATGGTTTTATGAGTTTATATGAATCTCTGGAATCAAAAACCAAACCAGTGAATCAGATAAGTCCAATGGAACCGAAGAACTGGATGCGTTAAAAAACCACCAGGACACGATTTAAAGACTGATAATAATACATTATTTATCTATTATTTAAGAATGTACAGCAATTGTGGGTACGGGATTGCTTCTAGGATTTTTTGTTTTAGGGTTAGTATTTTGTATTTGGGTGTCATTTAGGGTTTTTGATTTTGGGGTTAGGGTTTCTTATTTGGGTTTGGTATTAGAGTTTTGTTTTACGGTTTAGGGATGTCCCCATGGCAGGGTCCCTGGACGGATCAATGGTAGGTCTGCGAAAAGGCCCCTAGGCTCTCCCCCAGCTACCTCTGGCGGTTGACCCACTGATGCCTGGCATCATCAGGGTAAATGCGGTGGCTGAACCAGAAGGCCTACTGCAGTGCCCTCTCAATGGCCCAGCCAGCTGAGTTGCACCGCAGGCATCAGATCTGTGAGGATTTGAAGTGGTCTTCCGTCCAGCGAGAAGACATCATGTTAAGCAGCCCCAGGACACTAAAATAGCCTACTCTAGCGCCACGTCAAACTTTATTCCTTGAAGGAGACTACTGCATGAGTAAACTCTGAACCTAGTGGTGTAATAAGTATACTACACTTACAAAATACTGTGTGAATAAATATTGTAGTAAATCTGTTTTTTATTATCTCTATTATTTGAAATAATAAGGATTGTATTAGTATGCATATTCATTCACTCAGAGACTAATGCAGAAACTGTTGACCATAATAGTGGGCCTACATGAGTATGTGCACCCCAAAAAGTGTGTTAGTGTATATCAACAGGTGGTAGGCAATATTTACAAAAATAAGTCAATTCTAAGTATAAAATACCGTAGGCCTATAATGTACTATAAGATGTAGAATTACTTTAATTCCGGACGGGAAATAATGGTGGCACAGCAGAAAATGAGCTACGGGAGAGCAAAATGCATTAAAAGAGATTAAATATATACTTAATCTACCAAATATATATTATACACAATATGCAAAAATACAACACACAATGCAATTTCTTTTAATATATTTTAGACAATTGAGGTTGACATGGACATTTTATCAAATGTTTATTATTTATTTCCTTTATTTCTTGTTACATTTTGTAAATCTCATCCTTTTACTATCCTGTACTTTCTGGTTAGGATTTATTGAAACTATACATTATTTACAATTTTCGTGAGAAGAACCAGATATTGTACATTATACTGCAGATCCCGCTGAGTTCACAGCCGAGTGGCCCGCGCGCGAAAATGCTGGCCCGGTTGAGTGAAGGGGCGGGTCTTATGCGGGCTCGCTCTCCAAACTCCGCTCACCACAGACAGCTAGCCAGCTACTGCTAGCCCAGGCTAGCCATTCCTCTACAAACAAACTAGCTCGACAACAAGCCTTTATTCAACTTAAGATTGGGCGCCTATCCTGTTCGCGTTGCGAGAAGATATTAGTAGTGTTGCTGGATTTCATACGGTATGTTGAGGAAAAAGTGGGAGCGAATTAGACGGTAAAATCTACCGGCGTTTGCGGCAAATCCGAGGTGCGCGGCTAGCTCACGTTAGCTGCTAACTTTTGGTGGTATTTCTAGCGGAGCTACTGGCCAGATTTGCACGGTTGTGGACGCGGCCGGGTACCTACTGTTTGGGTACCTGTGTCAGTCACTGCAGAAGGTAAGAGGGTTTGTTGTCCCACTTGAAACGATATATTTGGGTAACCATGTAGTTCTTGGCGTTAAATATTTCAGCTATAATGGATTAGCATCGCTCCTGTACGTTGTCTATGTGAAGGCATACGGGCTAAGGAAAGTTAGCTGCCATCGTAGCCGCTCTGGACTCAAACTACTTTTACACCAAACGATGTATTCCTAATATTACTTATACACATTTAACTTATGTTTCACTTGTTATAAAATGATCGATTAGTGGTCGAGTGTTTGAGAACGTTCTAATACTGTAAATATGGCTGACATTTTGCTCTCAAGATAAGCAGTCTGTGTCTTTAGAGGCGGTGTTATTCTTGACAATGATTGGCTGTGGCGCGCATCAATCGCAGTGTGGGAACAGTTTATTGGCTTGGCTGGTCATGTTGTGAATAGCCTTGATGGTAGTTGAAGGGGCTAAATCTGCACAATACACTGATCTATAATTTGACTGAATTTGGTAGGCATGTATCTAATTTGAGTAAGTGATATATCAACTGTCATTGTGTCAGGTTGTGTCTGTTTAAATGTGTCGAGAGAAGTGTTGACACTAGCAATTATAGGCAAGAGTCCATCCCTAAATATTGATCACCAAAATATATCATCATAGTTGAGGCTTGTCGTCTCTTAATTCGTCTCTTAATAAAAGTTTGCCATATTTGACAAGCTTTCCAAATTGAATACTAAAACAAAGAAGCCATAATTTCCATTCAAATCCTTTATCGTGCCACAGCAATGTAATGCATAGAAATAACACCGGCGTAAATATTTGAAAATCCCTAACAAATGGCTGTATCACCGTATCAATGCAGTATTGTCGTACAATGTTGGTAGTTCCTTGAAAAATAATAACATAGGGTTTTGTTATGTTGTGACAGTGCCGGGGTGGTGCTGCATGGTCAAAGCTCCATGACGAAGCCACGCCGTAAAAGCCAAGTGGCATGGGGGGGCGGAGCTGGTGGCCGACGGTCTGATGACACCGCTGGCTGTCGCCGGGGAGCACGGCAACCGCCGGCGTCGCCCTATGGCCTGAAGACATCCCCCACCCGGGACGGCCTGAGCTACTCCCAGACCCAGCGGGTGGTGGAGGTGGACCTGGACGGCCGGCTGCATCGCATCTCCATCCTGGACCCACTGGTGGTCATCACGGAGGACGAAATGATGGCGCAGGACATTGTGGAGTGTAACAGCAACAAGGAGAACAGCGAGCAGCCCTCCCCGCCGGCCAGCGGCCCCCAGGTAGTCCGCAAGCCTGCCACGCCCCGTGGCCGCAGGAAGGAACCCAAGAGTTCCTCCGTCAAGTCGTCGCCCTTCTCCAAGAACCACGGCCCCAACTCACACCCGCAGACCCCCGACAAGGGGAGCTCCCACCAGAGCGGCGCCGTCACGGCCCTTCCCGAGCCCACCTTCCGCCTGCTGGAGACGTTCCGGCCGGCGCAGGCGCCGCCCCTGCCCGCGGCATACTACCGCTTCATGGAGCGCTCGGCAGAGGAGCTGGAGGCAGAGGCGGAGTACGACATGGACGAGGAGGACGTGGCCTGGCTGGAGATGATCAACTCGGGACGCAGGGCTGACGGGCACCCCTCCGTCTCCGCCGACACCTTCGAGTTGCTGGTGGACCGGCTGGAGGAGGAGGCGTACCGCGAGGCGCGCAGCCGGGTGCCCTCGCAGAGCGCGGCGGATGACGACGACGCCTTCTGCTGCGTGTGTCTGGACGACGAGTGCCTCAACAGCAACGTCATCCTGTTCTGCGACGCGTGCAACCTGGCCGTGCACCAGGAGTGCTACGGCGTGCCTTACATCCCCGAGGGCCAGTGGCTGTGCCGCTGCTGCCTCCAGTCACCGCAGAGGCCGGTGGAGTGCGTGCTCTGCCCCAACCGCGGCGGCGCCTTCAAGCAGACCAGCGACGGGCGCTGGGCGCACGTGGTCTGCGCCATCTGGATCCCCGAGGTGTGCTTCGCCAACACAGTGTTCCTGGAGCCCGTTGAGGGGGTGGCCAACATCCCGCCGGCCCGCTGGAAGCTCACCTGCTACCTGTGCAAGCAGAAGGGCCAGGGCGCGGCCATCCAGTGCCACAAGGCCAACTGCTACACGGCCTTCCACGTGACGTGCGCTCAGCGCGCCGGACTCTTCATGAAGATCGACCCGGTGAGGGAGAACAACGTGCACGGCACCACCTTCTCCGTCAAGAAGACGGCCTTCTGCGAGGCGCACTCGCCCCCCGGCCAGGAGGACGAGGGGTCGGACGAGGAGGCGGAGCGGGACAGTGAGGGCCGGGTGGTGGGCAGCCTGCGGAGGGCCAACAGAGGGCGCAGCGCCTACTCGGAGCTCCCGACTACGCCGAAGCGCGGCAGGAAGAGCGATGGCGCCGGCAAGCAGGGCAAGCGGAAAGGGAAGAAGGGCACGGAGGACCCCGTTCAGTGCGCCGCTTCGCCTGTAGCCACGGTGCCACACATACCAACCACCAGGTATGTCCCCTTTACCTCCACCATAACATTGTAGCCATAACCCGTAGGAGCCGATAGGTGATGCTAATTTGTACATCTGTGTCATTGTAATATGCCCATTTTAATTCTCTTCCTGAGTACAACGTTTACCAAATCTGTTGTTGGTATTAAAATGCAGTATGTTTTGTTGTCACAACTAGGGATGGATCGATCAGGGGTTTCTTAGGCGGATACCGACCACACATTTTTTTATGTGTTATCGGCCAATCCGACGCCGATCCAATAACGATCACCAATTTCTTTCAAATTTATTATTACAGTGAAATATAGGCTAGAATTGTCCATTTTGTTCACAAATTCCTTAAAAACTGGTGTATCCAGGTTTATAGACCCAGTGCTGCCGCACAGAGCATCTCTCTCTCTCTCTCTCTCTCTCTCTCTCTCTCTCTCTCTCTCTCTCTCTCTCTCTCTCTCTCTCTCTCTCTCTCTCTCTCTCTCTCTCTCTCTCTCTCTCTCTCTCTCTCTCTCTCTCTCTCTCTCTCTCTCTCTCTCTCTCTCTCTCTCTCTCTCTCTCTCTCTTCCCCCCCCCCCGGCCAGGAGTCTCTGTCATGTGACACCAACGGCGATGAGAAGAAGACCAGGACGTTACAAAACCTGCTGCTGTGACAGAAGCAGCCTCCTTTATTTAGTCTGCCTATGCCAGAACTTTGACATTAGTACGGAACTGAACACACCGACTCTTTGTGAAACCAGTGCCCATGAAAGGAGTGCTGTCAATGGCTTCACTCACGAGCTCAGACCGGGAGTCCAGCTGCAGTAGACAGCGCTGTTATAAAGTATAGGTTTCAAGTAAGCGTTGTTTTGCTTTAGATTGTAGTAACTATACAGGTCAGTTAAATTAACATAGTGCAAGAACTACTGTACTTTGTGCAAACCTATAAAAAAAAAAGCCTCTAACCGAGCTCAATTAAACGGTTGTATGTCTGTGGTTATGTGTAGCCTACCTTTATTGCGATTGGGGGCAATTTAAAGAGGAATTGCGTTAAATGCAGGACAGGATTAATTGTCTCAGTGACTAAACATAATGACGATGGGTCTTGCCCACAATTCGTCTTGTGCATGAGAGTTTTTGAGTCCCCTGATTGGCTCCTGAAATCAGCCCATTTGTAAGTCTATCAGCAAGTCCCCAATCACGTGTTTAGGGCATGTATTGATAATGATTGATTGGTGCATCACTATAACCATGAAAAGTGAATTTAGAACAATATTGACCCTAGGTGATGGGACACCAAACCACTTAATGTCTAATCTGTAAATAAATAAACGTTTAATGTTTAATTTGTTATAATCTATTAGTTACATAGCCTATGTCAAAGCAAAGCATTACATCCAAATGCAAACAAGTGATCAAGAGGTAGCATGCTTGCAACACATTCCTCTCTGTCTTTGAATAATACACACATCATACAAATGCAAAGCTGACAACACTCACAACCACGGGGACAAAATAAAACCGTTACTACTTGGATGTAATTTCCTTTAACATGGCAACAGGCACAATACAAATCTATGTCAAGCACATGCACGTTATTGAGCAGCAACGGTTACCATGGTGATCTGTTTGCTTGTATGTATGTCATTTATGGCACCCATTGCACCCCCAACCATCCCTGGAAGGAGGGATCCCCCACTCTGCGTTCCTTCTTAAGATTTCTTAGTTGCTAGCTAAGGGAGTTTTTTCTTGCCCTCTGGGGGGCTAGGGCTAGGGGGTGTCATACATATATGGCCTGTTAATCCATTGCGGCTGTAACTGTGATTAAGGGCTATACAAATAAAATTGAATTGAATTGATCCAACCACTATAACCCCTGCCTTCCCTGGTAACCCCGGGCTGATTGGATGCTTGCTTGGGGTGACGGGGTGGGACTTTTTACTCAGAAAATGGATGTAGATGTAGGCAGGATATAGTGTTGTGGGCCGGCTATATAATGTCTCGAGTTTACCTGTGGGTATCCTTGAGCAAGATGCCTGACCTCTACCTGCTCCCAAGCAAATCTGAATTCACTGCAGGACTCTTTGGATCACAGCGTCTCCTAAATAGAACCTGGAATATAAGGCCTTGAGGTGTGCAGGGGATAACACTAATTGATATCTATCTCTTGCCCACAGGCTGAACATAATCTGCAAGGGAATTCTCTTCCAGAGGAAGACCCAGTTCATGCAGAGGATGCACAACTATTGGCTTTTGAAGCGTCAGTCACGAAACGGTGTTCCACTTGTTCGTCGGCTGCACTCCAACGTCCAATCACAGAGGACCACTGAACCGGTGGGCCAGCCTTTTTGTTTAGCATGGTTAAATAGTAGCCTCAATCATTCGGAATAGGCCATTTCAACCAGTATTTGGCTTGATCAAGATTTTATAATGTGTTTTTTTTGTAAACATTTCTTCATATTTGATATCTAATGAAGAGGTAAACGGATTGTGGTTTGTCTTCAGTGTTCCCCAAAATTACTTTTTAACTAATTAGTTCAGTAAAATAACTGTATTGGTATTATGTGGTCTCCCTCCTCTTCCCAGCCTAGGGAAGGCAGCCTAGGGGCCCATCCTTCTTTTCAAAATCAGTTAAACAGGTCTTCAACAAACAAACAAAAGCTTAACTTTAAAACAACATGCTGGCCCCGCCCATCTTATTTCTGTTTATGCTAGCCTGTATAAACTGGTAAATGTAATCTAAGCTCAATGTAACCTTAGCTCACCTATGTCTGTTTATGTCCTCTAGCCCGAGGTGGATGAGAAGGTGTCTGCGGCAGTAGAGGCCCTGAGGTACTGGCAGAAGCTACGGCACGACCTGGAGAAGGCGCGGCTGCTGGTGGAGCTCATTCGCAAGAGGGAGAAACTCAAAGGAGAGCAGGTAACTCGGACATCACTCCAGTCTCCGATGGTAGTGCTTCTTGCTGCTTGTTTGTGAGTGTGCAGACCCGGCCTCAACATAAAAAATACCAAACCAAAGGAAGGGACTTGGGAACAAAACATGTCAATGACACTGAACTAAACGTGTTCAGGGGAGAAGGCACTCCTTACCTGCTCCTTAATTACATGTCATGTATCTGACATAACTGTAAATAAAGGCATCTGCCAAATAACTTAATAGTAAATGGCTTGCTTATTCCCAGCTAGGCTATTTATGAAGGTAATGGCTAATTACTATTGTGACTAGCCTGGTGTAATCCTGAATGCATCTTTAATGATATTAATTATTTCTCTTTGCATGATTGTTCATGTCTGCCTTTTTAGACAGTCCATTCCCTACTGGCCCCCGCCCTCCTCATTGTCTGTTGTTTTTCATCCTCCTTCAGGTCAAAGTTCAACAGGCGACCCTGGAGATGCGTCTGACCCCCATGCTGGTGCTGCTGCGCGCCACCCTGGACCAGCTGCAGGAGAAGGACCTGGCCAACATCTTCTCGGAGCCCGTGGACATCAAGGAGGTGGGTGCAGCTAGGAATCCCACGTCTGAACCTTCACGCCGGGTCCCCGAGTCGGTGAACATGAGATAATAAAGAAAACCTGAGCCGATAAGAATGCTTTATTACTTCCCGTTGCAGTGACTTTTAAGTTTTGACCGTTCTCCTGACAATATAGATAAATGCCATCTGGTTATAGTCGCAGTGTAAGATGAGCCCCACCCAGATAGTAGTCTGGAGACTTCTGTCCACTCTAACTGGCTGTTCAACTGTGTGACATGAACTAGCGTAGCTCTGCTGGCTGGGTGGCGGGAGTGGGAGTGGTTTTGGGAGTGCGGGTAGTAAAATTCTTGTAAACAAAGAGAGAGGTACGGGCTGGCCAGCACATTTTATTCGTAAAATTTATCAATCTTTAGCAGACACTTTAATCGTAAGCAATTTCCAAGTAAGGCTGAAAACAATCAATCTATTGAACTCATTTTTAACTATAACCGAAGGGGAGTAATTGTAAGTAGCCTCTTTTTTTTATTGTAAGTAGTCCAACAATGTGAGGGTGGAGATGAGTAGTCATTTGAATTCTTTCCAGTCACCTGATGGTACTGTACTGCTCCTCATCTCCCCCCAGGTGCCGGACTACCTGGACTTCATCACCACGCCCATGGACTTCTCCTGCATGCGCTCCAAGATGGAGGCCCACGCCTACCGCTGCCTGGCAGACCTCGAGGCGGACTTCAACCTGATGGTGTCCAACTGCCTCCTCTACAACGCCAAGGACACCGTGTTCCACCGCGCCGCGCTGAGGCTACGGGACCTGGGGGGCGCCGTGCTGCGGCACGCCCAGCGCCAGGCCTCCAACACGGGCCTGGACCCCGACACAGGCCTCCACCTGGCCGAGTCGCCCCAGAAACAGAACTTCTACAGCTGCACCTGGGAGGACGGTGAGTCTCTGGGCCGCAGGGGGGCTGAAGCTGAGAATGAAGTCGATTCTTTTTATGTGTGTGTGTGTGTGTGTGTGTGTGTGTGTGTGTGTGTGTGTGTGTGTGTGTGTGTGTGTGTGTGTGTGTGTGTGTGTGTGTGTGTGTGTGTGTGTGTGTGTGTGTCTATATATATATATATATATATATATATATATATATATATATATATATACTGCTCAAAAAAATAAAGGGAACACTTGGAGTTACATTGTGTTGTTTAAGTGTTCCCTTTATTTTTTTGAGCAGTATATATATATATATACATACAATTTCTATTTATTTTTTTGAAAGTCCACTGCAGCAGTTGAGATTAGTTATTGTTTTGAGGCATTAAAGGATTAGTCTGTTAAGAGAAATCCTTGGTGGCAGGGTGTAGTGGTCTAGTGTGTTTACATGTAATTAGCATAGCTCAGTGGTTAATGGCTAGGCTTTATTTGAGCGGGGGATGAATACATGGGAGGTATGGGAAACGTATATACTAATCTGGCCTTCCGGTCTCTCTTCCCTTTTCTACCTCTCTGTCTCTCCCCCCTGCCCAGTGGACAGCCTGCTGGACCCTGACAACCGGCTCCACATGTCGGTGGAGGAGCAGCTGAAGGAGCTGCTGGACAAGCTGGACGTGGTCACCTCCCTGCGGGGCAGCGGCGCCCGGACGCGACGCATCCGCCTGCTGCGGCGCGAGATCCACAACGTCCGCTTCCGCCAGGGCCCATCCCCGCGCCGCGGCCCGCTCAACGGCCGCCGCAAGGACCACGAAGAAAGCGACGACGACGATGATGATGATGATGTGAAAGAAGAAGAGGAAGAGCGGGAGGAGAAGGGCGGAGCCGAGGCGAAAACCGACGCCGGGCGGTTTTCGTCGTCTTGCGATAAAGGTGGGGGATTACGTAACGACCGCATCCAGCCCTCTCAATACCAAACGCTGTTTAACAAAAAAAGAGATGAGCTAACATGAGCCAATGGCACATTGTCCTCAGGTAATTGAGCCAGGGTCCCCCCCCACGCACCAACCCAAACCACCCCACTGACTCCAGTCTAGTAAGTAGGGGTCCCTCCAGAGTCTCGTTCGGCCATAGCTCTCTCTCTCTCTCTCTCTCTCTCTCTCTCTCTCTCTCTCTCTCTCTCTCTCTCTCTCTCTCTCTCTCTCTCTCTCTCTCTCTCTCTCTCTCTCTCTCTCTCTCTCTCTCTCTCTCTCTCTCTCTCTCTCTCTCTCTCTCTCTCTCTCTCTCTCTCTCTCTCTCTCTCTCTCTCTCTCTCTCTCTCAGTGTGTCTGCACCTCTTTTATACATCTCCCCTCCCTCATAGACTCACCACTCCCATTAGCCATGTCATCTCACCCCAGCCCCGTCCAGAGAAGAAATCAACGTTGTCACTTTGTTCGTTTGTCTGTTTGTTTATTTACGGTAGCACAGGGTAGCCGGGTAACACCGGTCACATTTTTCTGTGAGTTCTGCACTTCCTTGTTCCTGCCATAATCTTTTGGGTTTAACAGTGAATGTCGCGCCCACAGTTGTGAGGGCGAAAAATGTTAAAGGGCACGTCGCGGTGAGGTGTCGGTGCAACTCAACTGGGTGGTTTGATATCTCAACACCATGATAGAACCATCACAAAGTGACGTCATTGTGTCCAACGTGAATTCTCCGCAACGCCACATCACACCACATAGTAAATGGACATCCATCGGTCAGGTCATCGACCCTCGGTATCCAGTTGAAACGCAGTATTGTCCTTTTTTCCCCCCCATCTTTTCAGATGACCTCAAATCCACATCCCCTCCCACGCTGGAGCCCACCGGGCCGGCCCCGCCCCCTCGCCAGGAGGACACGCCCCTGGAACCCCCCACACTGCGGCCAATCACGGGCGAGCTACGCCACTGTAAGCGCCTTAAAATGGACAGCGAGAGTTCCGACGGCGCGGGCGCCGCCGGCAACACGAACTGCGTTAAAACGGAAGAGCCGCAGGTATCCCCGCCCCCTTTGCACGCCACTTGCGGCCCCCCCGTGCTTCTGACCAATGGCCTGTCACCGACTTGCGTACCCCCGCGGCCCCCCACCACAGGCGTGGGCCGACGCACCTCCGTGCTCTTCAAGAAGGCGAAAAACGGAAGACGTAACCCCACAGACGGCCCCTCGCTGAACGGAAAGGAGACGCCCGAGGAGAATGCGTTGAGCGTTCCCCCCACCCCCACCTCCACCGTCAGCACCCCTTCCTCCACGCCCGCCTCCACCCCTTCCAAGACCCCACAGAAGACCCTCCCGCCCGGGGACCCCGCCACGCCCCGGTGCTGGGCCTCGGGTCCAGACGTCGGCTCTGACAGCGAGCTGGAGGGGACCCCCCTGCGTGCGTCAGAGACCGGTGAGTAATGATTAACCGATCAGGGGTTCACCTCTTGGTGCTTCAATCCAAAGCCACTCACAAGAGAGAACAACGGAGGCATCCAATCTCAATTGGAGTAGCTAGCTGGAGTAGCACAATTGCAGCTACAAAAAAAGTACCACACAACCTAGTTTCTACAACTGGACAGAGTGCAAGAGTAGCCTTTTAGGAATCAAAATGACGAGACGCCTTATAATGCCAGTAACTGAATCTGATAATATTGTCTTTCTAAGTTCTTACTGTTCAACATGCAAGTAGCAACATCCTTCTGCATTATTCCCAACATTGGCGTATATTTTGGCAAGATCTTTAACTGAGAGATGCTGCAATGCTACACGGACCTTTGCTCTGTTAGTCATACACTGTTAGTCATAGAGACATGGTTGAGGGCCAGGTTTACATAATGATAAAACACATGATTCACTGTGGAAAAGGTGCATGGAGACCAGCGGTTGCCATGATTACACAAGCTTGCAAACCTAGACGGATCTGTGTTCCACACTACTACACTAGTGCTGAAGCAAGGATCGATTGACCCGAGATACTGGGATATTTACTCATATTGGTTGTATTATTGGTCGTCAATGGTCGTTTATCAAGTAAAAATACAAATATGTGCTACCTAAAATTAACCTGGCATTTCTTGGCTGCTTGTATTATGCTTACTTTCTCGTCAGACATCACTCAGGGGGTTTGGGTGACTTGTGAAGATCATTATGTCATGAATCAACATTGTATATGCTAAATACTGAGTCTGCTTCTGCCATGCAGGTCTCTCCAACGGGCTCAATGGACACAGAGACGGCCGGACCGACTCCCTGTGCAGCCCCGGCCCCCCCTCGCTACACAAAAACATGTAAGACATGACACCCTCTCGTTTCTCCCCTGTCGTTTCATATTGAACGATTATTGTGTGTGCTTATTTATGATTGCGTTCACGCGTCTGTATGGATGCTTTTAAGTGAGTTGATGCTTTTAAAGAGTGTCTGAAATAACTGAAAGAAATTGTGTGCTGCCCCCCTCAAGAAGCTCACCTCTCAAAAGAAGCCTGGGCAAGCCGGCCTTGTCCAAGATGCCCTTCCTGGAGGTGCTGAACGGAGACTGCCACTACACTGTCCCCGGTGAGTGATGGCTCCTTCGGTCCTTTTAGCAGACAAATCCGTTTGATTTAGTTACCTCATGTTCAACCAAACTTTTTATTGTTTACACTCACAAAACATGTAAGTGAGCGACGTACTGGTTTGTAACATTTGTGAATGTTGTCGTTCCTCCTGCTTGTTGTCCAGGCGACAGCAGCCAAGTGTCTGAGGATGAGCTGGAGACTCTGGACCTGGTCTGGGCTAAGTGCCGAGGATACCCCTCATACCCTGCCCTGGTGAGACCTGCTCAGCAACATTTAGCACAATGTAGCACAGCTTAGCACCACCTGTCATTTTGAACAACATGGCACCGCTTAGCACCACCTATCATCATTTAGCACAGTTAGGCCCCACCTGGCACAGTGGCTGAAGTGCTTCCTGTTGTTCCTTCAGATCATCGACCCAGAGATGCCGGAGGACGGCGTTCTGCACAACGGTGTCCCCATCCCCGTTCCCCCAAAGGAGGTGCTGCAGCTGGGGGAGGCCCGGCAGGAGGAGGCCGGGGAGAGACTCTACCTGGTGCTGTTCTTTGACAACAAGCGCACATGGTGAGGGGTCACAAACACACTCACTCACTCGCACTGTGTTTCCTGTCATGCCTAAGGATAAAGTGTTAAATCCACACGAGGAGTACATTTGAAAGGATGATGCCTTTATTACAAGATAACACAACTTGAAAGTAAGCAGAGACCGAGGCGGCCCCCTGCTCAAGGAATCAACAGAACAACTCACCCAATAACCAATTAACTAATTAGCCCTCACAGTAACAGTAGCCAGGGAAACCAACATAATCATCAACTCAACAACTCTTACGCCCAAAGGTATTAACATGGGTCATTATTGAAATTGGCTGAATAGTCTTCTGGTCTAAATCACAGTCTAGACATTGGTGCTAAATTAGTTTGTACCTATTTAGCTCTGGTAAATTATTACTGTTTATTAATAATTTGATTTTGTTTGTTGTAACGGCAATATAATGGAGGGCAATTAAAGGCCGGTTCAATATCATTTAAAATGACTAGCTTCACAAATCAAGACTTTAGATTTGCATCTAAGTCTGCTGTAACATAGGACTGTTGGATCCCAGATTACATTTAAGACGGCCCTTCCTTCTCCAGGCAGTGGCTCCCTCGCAGCAAGCTGTCCACCCTGGGCCTGGACCAGACGGCAGACAAGCTACGCATCATGGAGGGACGCAAGACCAGCATCCGCAAGTCCGTCCAGGTGGCCTACGACCGCGCCCTCATCCACCAGAGCCGTGTCAGCCAACAGCACGCCTTCCTGGCCTCCAGCTACCTGTAGGGGGTGCCCCTGAGGTCTCCTCCACACCCCTAGCCACCCACCAAGAGGCTGATACGAGGGCCTGTCTGGGACTTTCTTATTGGTTCCTTTGGAGTGTGTGTGTGTGTGTGTGTGTGTGTGTGTGTGTGTGTGTGTGTGTGTGTGTGTGTGTGTGTGTGTGTGTGTGTGTGTGTGTGTGTGTGTGTGTGTGTGTGTGTGTGTGTGTGTGTGTGTGTGTGTGTGTGTGTGTGTGTGTGTGTGTGTGTGTGTGTGTGTGTGTGTGTGTCGTGTGTGTGTGTGTCTCACTGTTTGTGGGGCTCCATTGTGGAGCAAAGAAGTAAGCTAGATGAGTGCCCATTTATAACCCCCCCCCCACCACACATAGTCACAGATGCCCCGCCCCTTTTCTACATCTATATTTTTGATGCTACTGCCAATGAAGTGCACCATCACGAGAGATGGTGTCATGTTTCTATGAAAGACATTTTTATTTATATACACACATACACGCACACAATGGCTTTTTACATTTTTAATCTTTATAAAAGAATTCCCACTATATATTGTAAAGGCACACTTGATGTACATATGTATGCGTATCTTTCTGAACAATCTTAATTTAACGTTACTCTGCGTACGTCAATCAGAAAGGCCGCAGTGTGTACACCGCAAGGAGTACTCTTTATACATGAATTATCTTTTTTTTATACAAAGAAAAAAAATAATTTATTTATGGAAGACTAGAAAGCTATATTGGTTGAAACTGAGAAAATATTTTATTTAAAAAAAAGAAATGGAAATGGGTATTTTGAACATTACAGCTGTGTTTTTTGTTTTTCTTTGCAAATGTTTCTACTGAAGTGTTTCAACTTGAATAGAGTTTATTTATTGACGGTTTCCACAATATGAAGTTCATGGGGACACGTTGTTTATGGGCTTGTAAAAACTGCAGATTTTAACCTACTGGCCAAATACTTTTTTTTTCTTTCTGAATCAGTATTTTTCTCATTGATAATGCTATTAAAAGACATTTTTGGAACCCCTTGGCTGTTTAGTTTTTATTTTATTTAGCAAATGTTATATTAATAATTCAGTGTAATGGCTAACCATGTTTACTTCCTCTGTAAATGATAGCTCTAAAAAATGTGGATCATGCCGTAAACTACCCACCTATAGGAGTCATGTCTCACTGCAGATTCTGTTGTGACGGATATCAACATGAGGAAGAGAGGAGACGGTGTCGTAATGTTAGGTGTGACCCGACTCGTTCACACAAATGGTGTCTGTGGAATTGCATCTTGTGCTGTTTGCACTAGGGCATGACAGTCTAGTTGCAAAGGTATTTGACTACCGGCCAAAAGGCTTGGTGTTCAATTTCTTGTTGCAATGTCAGCTGCTTTGGACAATCATAAGGGTGCGTTCTAGTTAGTAGGAAGTCAGTGATTTGTGTTGTGTTGAGCCGAGCCGTTGAAATGGAATGTGCCAATTTAATATGGCTTCCCATTAGCTGCACCTGACTCACCTGATCTAGGAGGGCCTATGAAAGATCTCTATTGTCACTTTACAAAAAAATACTGTCTTAAATGTATTTAAAAGTACATATGTGGTAGATCTACAATATAAACTCTTGCACATAAAAAAAACATCCTTAAAAAAATAAAATAACTTCGCTCCTGAAATCATCAACCTAGTAATCATTAAGGGGCAAATAGTAATACAACTTTCGAAGCAGAGGGCGGAACATGGAGACCAAAACGGCCAGCATTTGATTGGCCCAGTGTTCAATGGCCGGCCTGTGATTGACCCACTTGTAATTGGCTGTCCGTGTATTTGGCTACCCTGTGATTGGTCGACCGATGGCTTTTTGGGCGTGCGATTGGCTACGGCTGCTGTCGGAGCAGCAGGAGGTGGTTGTGTCGCAGGGTCCTCAGTTCGGTGAGTCTGCCCAGCAGCCGGCCGAAGCGCTGTGGCCCGATGCATGCGTCCCTGGCCTGGGACAGGCAGATCCGCGACAGCACCTCCAGAATCATCTCCTGTAGGCTCTCCACCATGCCCGCGGCGTGCAGGGCGGGCCGGTCTAACCCCACGTGGAGAGAGAGAGACATGAGTACAGCAGAAACAGCCAACAGCTGGATCGTGGGCTACTTTTTGCTAGGGAAACTGGAAAATGTCGTTCTTTGATAATCGGATATAAAATAGGATGGGCTGTTTGAAACTAGTCAGATCTTCACACGTGTAACAAAAATAATCAATAAATAGCATTATTCACACATATCATTCACAGAACCATTTCTGTACATTTAGATCAAGTTCACTATTGCAGAGCGTTGTATGTACAGTCACCTTGTAATTACATTGTGACTGTTGTTGGCAGTGACCTGACACAGACACAGACACACCCACACCCATTAACCCACACCCACACCCATTAACCCACACCCACACACACACACACACACCCACCGGAGCAGAGGAGTGCGGTGGCGGTCAGCAGGGCGTACTCCGCGTCCGTCACCCTCAGAGCCGTCATGCTGTGGAAGAAACTGAGCACCAACCCCAGGGGGTCCTCGCTGGGCTCTGAAGAACACAATGGACGCACATAAATACAAACACATGAATACACCACACATAAATACACAACATTAAAATAAATACACACACATAAATACGCAACACATTGATACAGACACAAACACGCAACATTTAGATAACTACACAACACATCAGTACACACGCAAATAAACACACAACATCAATACGTAAAATATTCACGCAACACAAATATATGACAAACACAACACATAAACACAACAAAATACAAAACATAAACACACAACACACCTATTTAAAACACACATCACCACTAGCTCTGTCCAGAATAAAACAGCTTCCTTATACAAAGCAGATATCTATCTCCTTACCTGAGTTGTGTGACGTCCTGCAGTTGTTTTCCTTAGTCTCCAAGCTCTTTAGCCAGTGGTGTGTTGCGATGTTAAACGGCTGGAGGGCTATAGGATATAAACAAACACTTTAGGCATTAAAAAAACACTCAATTTCAATGAAAAGGCTTAATTAAAAAAGGTAAATGGACTGCAGCTACTGTACCTGGACTAAAGGTAATGTACCCGTAGCCCTGGTAGATCACCTGGGCTACAGGTAACGCACCTGAGTGAGTGGGCAATTACCTGGGCTACTGGTAAGGTACCTGAGTGAGTGGCCGATTACTTGGGCTACTAGCAACACACCCGAGTGAGTGGTAGATCACCTGGGCTACAGGTAACACACCTGAGTGAGTGATAGATCACCTGGGCTACTGGTAACGCACCTGAGTGAGTGGTAGATCACCTGGGCTACTGGTAACGCACCCGAGTGAGTGGTAGATCACCTGGGCTACTGGTAACGCACCTGAGTGAGTGGTAGATCACCTGGGCTACTGGTAACGCACCCTGAGTGAGTGGTTGATTACCTGGGCTACAGGTAACGCACCTGAGTGAGTGGTAGATCACCTGGGCTACTGGTAACGCACCTGAGTGAGTGGTAGATCACCTGGGCTACTGGTAACGCACCTGAGTGAGTGGTAGATCACCTGGGCTACTGGTAACGCACCTGAGTGAGTGGGTGATTACCTGGGCTACAGGTAAGGTACATGAGTGAGTGGTAGATTACCTGGACTACAGGTAAGGTACATGAGTGAGTGGTAGATTACCTGGGCTACAGGTAAGGTACATGAGTGAGTGGTAGATTACCTGGGCTACAGGTAAGGTACATGAGTGAGTGGTAGATTACCTGGGCTACAGGTTAGGTACATGAGTGAGTGGGTGATTACCTGGGCTACAGGTAAGGTACATGAGTGAGTGGTAGATTACCTGGACTACAGGTAAGGTACATGAGTGAGTGGTAGATTACCTGGGCTACAGGTAAGATACATGAGTGAGTGGTAGATTACCTGGGCTACAGGTAAGGTACATGAGTGAGTGGTAGATTACCTGGGCTACAGGTTAGGTACTTGAGTGAGTGGTAGATTACCTGGGCTACAGGTAAGGTACATGAGTGAGTGGTAGATTACCTGGGCTACAGGTAAGGTACATGAGTGAGTGGTAGATTACCTGGGCTACAGGTTAGGTACATGAGTGAGTGGTAGATTACCTGGGCTACAGGTAAGGTACCTAGATAGGAGATTACCTGGGCAGGGGGCGACCCGGTTATGGGAGAACTGTTGAGCAGAGAGCAGAAACATGACCTCTAGGGAGCAGGCGGAAAGCAGAGTGCCCTGGTCTGAAACATCCAGCAGGTCGAAGCCTGAAGGAACCACAGAGACTCATTATTACATTATTACAAACAGTGCACCTCATTCTATTGTGAGACAGTCTTAATCATTATGAAAGACAGTGCACCTCATTCTATTATCAGACATTCTTAATTATTATGACAGACAGTGCACCTCATTATATTATCAGACAGTCTTAATCATTATCATTGTCTACTGTATAAAGTTGGGCATTTTTCAACAAATGCGCAATTTGAAGAATGATTGAGCAGGCCAACAATGATAAGAGTCGGTGCTTTTAACACTGCACGGTCTGCATTGACACTTCATTTTAAAACATTTCTAGGCCACTTTCGACTGCCAGGTTTCGTTCACAACCCATTCCTACGCCACTCCGTCTTACCCGGCAACGTGCGGGCGAACTGAAGCAATCTCTGTAAGTGTGAGGACACTCCGTACGACAAACACTCCTCATCTTCCCCGCACGGCCACTCAAACACCTAGCACACACACAACACAGGAACGCAAAACATGCTGCATTTATTTATCGTTTTAGTGCATTCAACCACATAGGAACACAAATCTCATACTGGTTTGTTGTGTGTTTTGAATTGAAACAGTTGTTTTTTAGGATGTGATCAACAGAGCAAATCAGCATCATTGGTGGATTTAAACCTTAAGATGGCAGCAAACACAAAAGCAGTCGAGTGTGGAGTTACTCATGCAGGAGATGCAGGGACAGGGAATGATGGTTTCACTGAATTTCTGTTTCTGTGACTAACATCCATAAATCTGCTAATTTCCTCCAAACATACAGGTTTTTGTTATTGGGTCCCCAGCTCTAGTTTTCTTTGTCTCTTTAGTGTGTGGGTATGAAACTCTGATTCCAATCACAAATACTGTTCAGCGTTATAAAATGGAATAAAAAAGAATCTATACACAACCCTTCTCAATCCCTCCTACATTCACGATTACGGAATCGTATGTTACTTTGAAACGCACCACTTATGCATCCCAGAAGCATAAATGCCATTTCTCTCCATCTTTGAAAAACAACATCCCCAAAAGTCAACGGTTACTCACCGGACTGAGTGTCCCATCCTGCGTCCTGTACTGCCGATGAGCCTCCAGGATCCTCTGCAGGAGCAGCTCCTGTTCACGGGACAGTCTGGACGACAGCGACTGGTGGGTGCGCGTAGAAAATAGAAATACACATTCACACATACACACATGTAGACAGAGAGCTGCCATTGCTAGCAGATTCATATGCTTCTATAAGCTACCTGGGCTTGTACATGTAGGCTGATGTGAGCTACCCGTGCTAGAATATATATGGTGCTGTTAGCTACCTGTGATAGCAGCCTGTTTGTGGAGCTGACCCTGCTTCTCTCTGAGCTCTCCTCCTCCTGGCTTCCCAGCCGACCTTTTGCCCCCTTCCTCAGCCTCTTTGACTGGCACTGCACCTCCGTCAGCAGGCCTAAAGGAAATAAAATACAATGCAATTATGCCAATTGCTTAACCACTCATTACCTAAACATACCCCTTCCAACTGTCCCCAACAAGCGGTTAGAATGTCGTTTGATGTGTTTTACCAGAGATGTGTATCCCTGTTAGCTTACATTCAGCTAGCATCCCCACCGCACGGCACTTCCTGAGCCGGCAGTCCTGGCACTTCCTCCTCATGTACATGTCCATCTCACAGCCGCCGCCGTTCTTGCACCGGTACACCGCCTTTTTGGTCACGCTCCGACGGAAGAAACCTGCAATATCGATAACAAATCGGTAAAAAAAAAAGAAACTCTGAACATAGTCACCTGTGGGGTTGACGTGAAAACTTCGTACCTTTACAGCCCTCGCAGGTGAGCGCGTTGTAGTGGTATCCTGAGGCCTTGTCCCCGCACACCACACACAGCTCCTCCTGGGCCCTGGCGCGGCCGCCGGGCCCCAGCCGGGACCTCCTGCTCAGGGGCAGAGCTCCGGCCCCGCTCCCCTGCCCCGGGGCCACATACTGGGCCTCTGGAGGCGGCGGGTTGAAGGGGCTGAAGTGGCTCTCGGAGCAGTGGGGGCTGTACTGGTATAGCGGGAGGCAGGGCTGGGAGGAGGAGAAGGGGGAGGAGGACGAGGAGGAGGAGGAGGTGGTGGTGGTGGGGGAGGCGGTGGAGCCGTAGAGGTGGTGGAAGGGGAGGTTCCCGGGGCTGCTGGTGTACTGCTGCTGGGGGTACGGGAGGAGCTGGAAGTCAGGCTCCTGGAAGGGGAACGCCAGAGGGTCTGACAGCATGTCTGGAGGAGAGGGGGTGGTGGAGGGAGAAGACCAGAGAATTCAAGTCATTCTAATTAAAACAATTAAAGGTGTAAGTGATTAGAATAACTGCAGTAGTTCAGAATGAAACAACTGCATTACTTTGGATTAGAATGACTACAGCAGGTCATATTGTAGTTGAAGTTCATTAAGCTGATACATTTTTTTATTTTATTTTTTATGCCGGTGCAGACTTAATTTGAATACAAAGCTATGACAAAATAATTGAGGCCTGATTTAGAAGTATATGGGTGTTCAAGGCCTGAATAAATGAGTCCACTCTAATCATAGAACCATACTATTTAAACTAGTGCACAACACTCAGGCCTGGTTTGTGTGTGTGCTCTGAGGCTGGCTGCCAGACACCGCTTCAGTCCTGGTCTGCCGCCGCAAACACTGAAGTCATGCATGCGTGACCTCATGGGTTCCGTTATATTTTTGGTCACGGGGGATCCAATAATATAAAACGACAAACGGGGGACACTGGAAGGACCTTCCCACAGCCAAGAGGGACCTCTGATTGAGATCCACAACCCTGAGTGTCCCCCCCCCCCCCCCTCTCTCTCTCTCTCTCTCTCTCTCTCTCTCTCTCTCTCTCTCTCTCTCTCTCTCTCTCTCTCTCTCTCTCTCTCTCTCTCTCTCTCTCTCTCTCTCTCTCTCTCTCTCTCTCTCTCTCTCTCTCTCTCCAACCTTTGGATTGGATAGAACACTATCCAGCTAGTTGCCCGATTTGAAACCATGGTAACAGAGTCTGCGGGTGTTACTGCTATGGTAACACCATCTCCACCTAGTGCAAGTTTTCACTACACAGATAAGAAATACGACAATCATCATGTTTCTGAAAAATCGGTTGGAATTCTTCCTTTACAGTTTTCATCAACGATCCCTCCTCTTCCTGACCTGTCAAGCATGTATGTGTGTGTGTGTGTGTGTGTGTTCATGCACTATAAATTCATATGGTTTATACATAATCCTTCAATCTACAGCATGCACACACGTAGGCACACATGCGCACACACATACTTTCTCTCTCTCCAGATGTTTCCTGTCTTGACTGTGTGTGTGTGTGTGTGTGTGTATGTGTGTGTGTGTGTGCGTGTGTGTGTGTGCGTGTGTGTGTCTCAGTGTGGGGGGTGCTCTATCTCTAGAAGTGTTTGTAAACCATTTTAAGCGCTGTGTAAACACTGCAGGGTCCTCCCCTCCGGCCCCCCACACTCGCTCAGCACGCTACACACGGCACTAACACACAGCGCTAACACAATGCGCTAACAAACAGCGCTAACTAGCGAACTAGCGACCCCCTGTCATGCGGGATGGAGATAACAGCAGGCTGGAATGTTTTTGGAAACTGTTTTAACATTCATTTGAAAAGACAACTAGGACCAAATGCATAGTTAACCTTTGTGTTTGTGTTTGTGTGTGTCGTTGTGTGTCTGTGTGTGTGCGTGTCTCTGTGTGTGTGTGTGTGTGTGTGTGTGTGTGTGTGTGTGTGTTTTGGGAAAACAACAGCAGGGACGGCTGAACTTCCTCAGAATAATGTTTTTCCATTTCATTGAGACGCTCCGAGGTCGTAAATAAACACTGAGCGCTTGTCAGCCTTAAGAGAGAAAGATGATGATGTCTGCCGGGAGTAAACATCGCAAGTCATCACGCTCCCATTTTCATTGTTTCAATACACTTGACGTTGGACACACGTCAATGACATTTACATTCCGCGTTCACATTGTCTTTCTGCTACTCAAAGTGTATATGGACAGCTTTTAAATGTATGCATTACTTTAAGCCCATTCTTATGTGCTTCTTTTTTATCTGTTCTCATTATTATAATTGTTATTATATTTTTTATAATTATTATTACTATGCAATGCCTACACTAGGTAGACCTGGGACACCCAGGCTTGAACCCAGAACCTTTGGGCCGGGGTTGGAACACCCTAGTAGACACTGGTCTACTACATGGCGCGTGCTTCCTAATGCAAACTGGAGGCCAGACCTCATGAAGCAATGTTCGCAACCCATAACAGTTAGTTTAGCAGAAGGCCTTTATGTGAGCAAATGGAGTTTATAATACAAAAATAACTAAAGTGGACAGTAATAGTAGTTTTCAAGATTAGTTTGTCAGCTGATATATCAATACAAATATTCTCATAATTAGTCTTTAATAAGTCTTTATCTCTTGGGAAAAGATTAGCAAGAATACGTTATGTGTGGATGTAGACCAAAAAACGGCTTTTGCTTATGCTATCTAATATTGTGTAGAGTATAATATGTAAACATTAGTGAAGTACAGTGTGTGGTGATAGCCGTATGGGATAATAAAAACATGTCTAAGGGCTTCTGGTTTTCTAGAAGTTGCCTAAGGCCTGGAATGGTCATCCCATTGATCAGAATCTCGGTGGAACAGACGTCATAGCTCTCTCATTGGAACAGTGCTTTCAAAACTGACTCGTTCACACAAGTTTGCTTAGTGTGCTATTGGTAAACAAAAGCTTAGTCTGTAAAATTGGACTCAAATGTAAGATGAAGGATGATTTATATTATAATAGTGGTTAAGTAGTTCAATAGTAGATCAACACTATATTCAGAAATAAAATATTTAAGTGTTCCCGCCTGACATTCCCCAACTGTTGATTCCGTCATTTATTTGGTATGATTGAGTAAAACAATATCAACAAAATCAATGTTTTGTACGATGATGTTGAGAAAGAAAGAGAGGAACACATTTACTATACTGGAGAGAGAGAGAGAGAGAGAGAGAGAGAGAGAGAGAGAGAGAGAAAGAGAGAGAGAGAGAGAGAGATAGAGAAGAGAGAGAAGAGAGATTGAGAAGAGAGAGACAGTTAGAGAGAGAAGAGACAGAGAGACATGAGAGAGAGAGGAGACAGAGAAGAGAGAGACATAGTAAGAGAGAGAGAGGTAGACAGAAGGAGAGAGACAGAGAGAGAGCAAGGTAGAGAGAGTGAGGTGGAGCGAGAGAGAGAGAGAGAGAGAGAGAGAGAGAGAGAGAGAGAGAGAGAGAGAGAGAGAGAGAGAGAGAGAGAGAGAGAGGGAGGAAGCATGTGGAACCAGGGGGCTTAGGGATAAAAGACCGTTCTAACTGATTGATGAAGAGGAAGGGGATGCAGGGGTCTCACCGTAGCACTGGAGAGGCTCGGGGGGGCCGTACGAGTCCGGGGCCGAGAGGAAGCCCCCAGACGACATCATCTCCAGTTCAGACCACTCCCTCATCTGGACTCCCGATGCACGCCTCTGTCACTGTCACTGGAAGTACTGCACACACACACACACACACACAGGCATGTGGAAAAATGTGCTGATAGCACAATGAATACACATGATAATGCTGAAAAGCAAGCGCAAAGGCACAAAAAATATATATATATATGTATACACGGATGCAGACAGGCAGGCAGAGACGGAAACACACACACACACACACACACATATACAAGACGACGCACAAGATACACAAACACAAACTCTCATGCAACGTTGATCACACAACAGATACAAACACACATGTACATGGAGCACATACACAATGTATACAAACACACACAAGATACAAACACACAGACACACACAAGATACAAACACACACACACATGCACAATGTATACAAACACACATACACGAGATACAAACACACACACAGACACATACAGCCAAGAGATACATACACATGCACATAAGGACAACCCATACAAACACACGTGCACACACATAAGGACACAGCCAGACTGACCAAGGCGGTATCACTGACTCCTGAAGTCCTCTCTGTCCGCGTTGCTCTCGGTTCTCGGCTCTCCGGCTCCCAGATCTCCGGCTCCTCGCTGAGCTCTGCTTCTAAGATCGGCCCCCTGGAACATGTGGAGGTCCCGGGCCCCCAAGAGAAAACAGAGAGGAAGAGAGAGAGATACACACACACACACACACACACACACACACACACACACAGAGCGACACAGAGAGAGAGAAGAGAAGGAGAGAGAGACATAGACACAGAGAAAGAGAAAGAGAGTACAGCTGAGATTTGAGCGTGGTGGGGAGGTCCCGCCCCCCCCCCCCCCCCCCCCCCATCCTGGGAGGATAGGCGTGTGGGGGCGGTGGGGGGGAGGGGGAGAGGGGAGGGATGTGTGGGGGGGGGGGGGGTGAAGAGTCTTTGGGGACGGTCAGCGAGAGGGTGAGAAAACGAGACTCTCAAAGGTCGAAACAGCTGGTCCGGACCCACACTTCACAGAGGAGGGAGGGAGGGAGGGAGGGAAAGAAAGATGGTACATCAGATGGGTGGATGATGAAGGATGGATTCATTGGATGGATGAAAGGATGATTCAATTACTCATAAGAAGGACGGATATATGAACGGCTGGATGGATGGATGAGGAAGAAGGGTGACGGTGGAGGGGTGTGTGTACATCACTGACCCCCAGCGACACCCTCCCATTCTAAGAAATCCTCCTCCAAAGAGTCCCACCTCTCTTTACCCCCCAACCACACATCGGCATGTCTTACTGTACGTGTGCATGTTTGTGTGCATCATGAAGACAACAGCACAGTGTGTGTGTGTGTGTGTGTGTGTGTGTGTGTGTGTGTGTGTTTACCCTTGCTTGTTTTCAGCCTGTCTGTTTGTGCTGCCGGTTAATATTGGACAGTGTTCAGACTCTGCGTGGGAGGTTGGCGTGGTGTGTGTGCATTTGTGTTTATGGCCATTTGTGCGTGCGCATGTGTGTGTTTGTGTGAGCCCATGTCTGTGTGAGGCCTGGGGTGAGCAGGGTGAACCGCACCCCCTTTAGGACAGACAGAGGTTTAGGGAGCGTTTGAGGGGTTGTCAGCTGGACTGCGCAGAGGGGAGGAGGTTAATAACTGTAAACAGTTGAGCCCTATCTCTCTCTCTCTCTCTCTCTCTCTCTCTCTCTCTCTCTCTCTCTCTCTCTCTCTCTCTCTCTCTCTCTCTCTCTCTCTCCTCTCTCTCTCTCTCTCTCTCTCTCTCTCTCTCTCTCCTCCCCCCCCCCCCCCCCCCCCCCCCGGCCAGGAGTCTCTGTCATGTGACACCAACGGCTGATGATTCAGGTTGTCCTCCCACACTTAGACCATTTACTAGACACACATACACACACACACACACACACACAGACAGACACACAAACATACACACACAAACACACAGAAAGTGAGAGAAAAATAGTGATACAGACAAAGAGAGAAAGATACAGATAGACTCAGAAAGAGTGAGGGGGACAAAAAAAAGTGTGAGACACAGAATGGGAAAGTGGATACCAGGGTAAAATAACTCCACACCTTACGGTAAAAGTTGAGTTAGAGATGAATGAGATTCATAAGACAAATATCTGTCCATCATTGCAGCCGTCAGCCATTCCTTTGCAACGGGCCCATTACACAACTGTCAATATCAATAGAAGTTACGTGGGTGAGAATTACGGTTCAATTAATTTCTTTGTTAAAAAAAACCAAAAGATTAACTTGAACAGCTCCAAGAAATGTTCGAAAATCTGTTTTTTTGTGACAGGCTCGCGACGCAAATCTGACTAAAACGGCACGTGTGGCGCTTCCCTCAAACTCTTCTTCGACTTTGAGAGAAACCATGCTAGTGAGTGAGGAAAAAAAGGGTGAGGAGAAAAGTAGCAAGAGTGTTAGAGGAGGACAAGTTGGTCGCATTCATCCACTGACACTGGTTGACACTGGCCGTCAGGGGTAATGTATTTTGCTGCACAAATGTCACAATAGATCTTGTCACATGCAAAAACAGAGGAGGGTTTTGTTCACATGAGGCAGACAAAAGGTCTGACGACTGTACAGCACCCATGGGAGATCCGTGATTTATTTCCATCAGGGGAATGAAATGAGGGGTTGGAGGGGTTGAGAATGAGTGGCCACGTTAGCATTTAATTAACCATGAGCTAGGTTAGCAGGAAGCTAAGTTCTGAGTCAGAATAATGGGTGGCCGCCAATTTAGGCTTTCCCTGGAATGTATTTAATTTTGGCAGTCTTGAAAAAAAATAAATACTATTTTTGGTCTTGGCCTTTCTGTGCTTTATTGTACTGTTGTACAGTTGTTACGAAACATTTTAATCATCCGGTCTAATAGATGGAAACACTTTTAAATAACTTAGAAATAGAAGAACCAATGATAGGTTTAAACACTTAATCCTTTTCTTAGCAACGGCTAACTATGAAAGTTTACTTTTAGCATCGGGTGAGGAATTCCAATCAAAGACATGTACTCATTAGAATATGTTACAGAAGTTATATTATATATGTTTCGATTATTGAATGCCATGGATGATTTATATATTGGACAGTAAGGTGGCAAACTGTGTTAGCACTAGCCTTGGGAAACTGTTTAATTAAGATAGCTTCTTCCTTCTACCAGAGAACAGTTTGAGGTGGAAGACCAGACCCCAAAAGCTTGTGTTTATTGATCCGAACAGAAAACGGGTACTGACATTAAAGCTGCCGTTCAGCACACAAGATTTGTGGGCAAAGTCCATGGCAAACACACGAGTCTAGTGTGTGTGTGTGTGTGTGTGTGTGTGTGTGTGTGTGTGTGTGTGTGTGTGTGTGTGTGTGTGTTTGTCTATGTGTGATGTCTGTGTCTGTGTCAGGAATGCACTTTTATCATAAACCAAGGGCCGACTTTTGGTTTTTTTACTCTTGTAAAATGACACAATGTAAAACGTTTGCTTTGCCACAGTTTCAATGGCACCATAACCAAGTGTTGAATTTAACTGATTTAAATGCTACATACTAGTTTTGTGGGTTCTTGATCATTCAAGGCTAGTGATTGTATTCTGGTACGATTACCACATCCCTATTGATGGATTTCATCATGCATGCCAATTCACAGGCTCAGTGCTATGCAGAAATGAGGACCGGTTTAATATTAAAGCTTTTTCAAGCCTTAATAAAAGGAACGTGACAGTTATCTTCACGCACCAACCCATGAAAATAAAGTTTCGGAGGTAGAAATCTCAATGTATTTTTCAAACTGGAAGCTGGGTAAAACAATGAATGCCACAACAATATATCCACCTGTGGAATAGGTATCTGGCATTGCAGAGATAGTTAGGCTCTGATGTTGAGGCTGTGAACAAAAGTATACAAGTGTATACAAACGGACAGGACATATGCTTGGGTAAATAAGTAGAGACCAACACAATGTTGTAATGCGTGAGAGGAGTGGATAATAAGGGAATAGTCTTACCGGTTTGGGTAGTGGTAGTGAGTCTCTTGTTCTGGCTGACCTGCAATCTTCTTCGTTTGTCCACCAGCAGCATTTTGCAATGTTGACTACGGTCCGACCTCCATCCTCACACACTCAACTTCCCGAGCGCACACACACGCACACACACACACACACACACACACACACACACACACACACACACACACCTCACAAAGTAAATAGTTGAAAGTGGGCTGTCTTATTAAATTGATCAATCATGGGCATATTCTGTACCACTGCCATCATTATTACCATCATTTCTTTGCATGTCATTTATTATGTTGTATTTGATTATATATATATTTTTTTCTGTCTTCAAATTAAAAGTCCCATTTTATGTTTCAAATTGTCACATATTATGTTCGTTTTTGTACAAAAATAAAACATGTATCCCTCATTTTGTTCATATTTAGAACCAAAGGTCCAGGCCACAAAGGGTGAGTTATCATTTAATACTCAATACTATACAGGATGTGTCATGAGAACAAGACCACACACCGGCATACATAAAAACACACTACATATAGGAGCTTAAAATACTTTAGGCCCCGGTGCTGGTGAGCAAAGACCTAGACCCACCCACGCTAAATCGGCCTATAGCACTTAATCACCATCGGTTGATAAGGGGGCGTTAGCATTAACGCTAGCTTAAGTGAGAGACGCCTGCACGCAGGAATGCAGCCGTATCGGGCCCGAGCCCGGCTGCATGCTGGAGCCGCCTCGTTAGGACATTCTCAGTAGTGTTTGTTTATAAACAGCCTCTTCTTCTTCGTTCCCTAGCTGATTGATGGCCGTCGTTAGCATGGGGTCGCTAGCTATCGCTGGCTACCCCCCACCTCCCCTGGCTAATGTCTTTGCCACTGTTTCACAACAGAGAAAGATTATCCTAAGCGCGACTCATCTGTGTGTGTGTGTGTGTGTGTGTGTGTGTGTGTGTGTGTGTGTGTGTGTGTGTGTGTGTGTGTGTGTGTGTGTGTGTGTGTGTGTGTGTGTGTGTGTGTGTGTGTGTGTGTGTGTGTGTGTGTGTGTGTGTGTGTGTGTGCCAAAAGGGAGGTAGGGAGGACCAGGGGCCATGTCAACCCGATGTCGGTTTTTGACTAATGAAGAAAAACAACATGGCCGCCACAGCAGCCTTCCAGGAAGCCGCCGCAGCGGAGGGGCCAACACGCGACTCCTGGGGGGTCAAGTGACAGGTCAGAGCGAGAGGACGAGGGGTAGGGGGAGGGTAGTCAAGACCAGGAATAGACCGTGGCCCTTTGCTGATAGGGCAAATTATTTTGGCATGGCCATTGTCAGCTCTTAGATAAAGAACAACTTTTTTTTTTTGTTGCAATTTGCAACACAACTAAACGCGGTTAAATCTTGAGTTCAACGTCAGCAGTTCCACACAATGACTCGCCGGTTTCGGTTTCTACACGGTAATAAACCCACAGGGACAGAGCGGAACAATCTGGACGGTTGTTTACTCATGTTGCTTTTAATGTTTGCCGCAATAAAACGGACCATTTCAATGTATTTTACAAGGTGTGGAGAACAAGTCCTATTCTGAGATGAATTAACCCACCAACTGTGAGGGGAAAAGGTAAATGGAACAAAACATAAAGTGCCTCGTGAACAAACAAAAAATGCGTACTGTTATCTTAGTGCATCATATAAACACTAAATATGCACACACAAAAAAAGATGCAACTGTACGGTTAGATCCGATTTTTTTTAAACAAAAACAGAAAATGTACATCATATGTGAAAAAAAAAAACATAAACATAGAAAATGACATTTCTTTTCTCATTTCTAGTCAAACTATAAACAAAAAAGTTCTACGCTTTGGTTTGGCTGGTTTCACACGAACCGATTAAAACATTTCTGCAACACTTACACACAAGATTTAAAACAGTACATTGTTCTACAAAAAAAAAAAAAATCACCTCACTCTCACAGAGAAGGAGAGAGTTAAAAAGTGCCAAACTGTCGCGTGAATACTTGCTCACATCTCTTAGTGTTGGCTTGGTCATCTCTTTAAAACAAGAAAATGAAGAGCGATTAGCAGTGAAACACCGCTCAACCTCACTCATCTCGCAGGAGCGGAATACAGATTGTGGAGGTAAAAACAACAATGGTTTACAAAAAGGCCTTGGATAGAAATTGCACAGACAGGCCCGATCGACCTGTAACGCTATCTGGCTGAGGCGATGCATTGGATCAGTCCCCGGTCCCAGTCAGGACCTACTTCCCACTGGATCCCAGTAGCGGACTGATTTCGTCGTAGAGAACGGATGGGTACTTAGGCCGGTACATTATAAACTGTAACGTGATCTGGACAAACGGGGTCAAGGAGGTTTATCGACCGGACCTTGGATGTAAAAACGACAATGGTCGCAATTCCCTGGATGTTACACCAATGTGCACACCGTGAGCAGTGCGTTCAGTTTGACCACGGATGAAGACAATCACGATCACATATCAAACAATGTTTGACCCATGTTATATGAAGCCGTGCTTTCTGTGGACCGTAACTACATAGAAACACGGGGGAACTAAAGAGCACCTGTAAAATAGTTGATCCTTTAGCAGACCCTTCTGTCCAATAGAGTGGCTTCAGATGCAACCCATTAAGAAGCAGGTGGGGGTTAGGGCATCTTGCTCAAGGATGCCCACAGGTAGACCGCGGGCACTGGGGATATGAACCAGAACCCTGTCAGTAACTATACATTCCAGAGAGCTTCATATTTAAAGGGAGATAGGATGATGGACATGTTATTGTTTTACTGTGGAAAACGAATACATGTTCTTTCCAACCAAGAAATTCAAAGTTTTACCAGGAAATGTATAAAGGTTCTGTTTGTCAGAGATGGTGAAAGGATACATTTGCCACAGTAATGCTTACAGCGCTACACTCTCCCTGCAAAAAATGTAACGCTAGAGCTGTTCTTATAGTTTAGCTAGCATGACCTCTGACTTGGCCACGTGCCTGTTAGCCAATAGCTTTAGATTCCACACAGGCATGAGATGTGTTTTGTAGCTTAGCTAGAGCATATCTCTGCCATTAGAATGCTAACTGCGCACATGTCAATAACGTGTCGTTTCCATATTTCTGAGAAACAGTGTTGTCCTAATGTTACCGCTCACTATTCAGTCATTTGACAGGTGCTTTTATCCAGGGCGACCTAAAGGGAATTCAGAACCACGTCACTAAGACTCAGGTAGGGGTTGGGATCCAGAATCTCTGGGCTCAAACACCCTAGCCACCGGAAGACTATCCTGTCCCCCCTATTAATGTTCACATTCACAGTAACCTCAACACCACTACCACGGTGCGTTCTATAATAATATTTCCATCGGGGTCCATTATAATAACAACCATAAGCCAGCCATAAGAATAAACACGCCACGTGGCTTAAGGATACACCGAGGTCGAGGAGGAGGGTCCCCAGGCTGCCGATCAGCCATGGCAGGTGGTGTACGACGTAGCTGCCCTCGCCCTGTCCGCGGTCCGGGTTCTTCAGGAGCACGCTCAGACCGTACATGGTGTTGCCCAGCATGACCAGCGCAAACAGGTAGTACGACACGCCCTCCGTCGACTTCCTCTTGTACTGCAAGGGGAGGGAAAAACCAAACATGTTAGGCTAGCGCTCTTACTCCTCCGCCCGGATCCTTGTGTCGTGCAGCACATTCTCTGCACTTCCTCAAGTGGTGACTTTGGTTGGACTCAACCTCTTTCGCAAGATGCAGTGGATCCATAAACACTGCTGCTAAATGACAAAACGTATAACTGTGCTTTTTTGAGAGTTCTTATTCTCGACAAGTAGCCATGACAACCAATATGCAATCCTATATGTAAAACTGGGTCGAGTTTAACCTTACTACACAAAAAGAAAACACCCCATGCCTGGGGATCATTGTTGGGGATCATTGTAAATTGTGTTTACGGTTAGATTTGTGCTTTCATTAAGCGAATGGAGATGTCTCTTCTTCGTGTGTCTGTGCTGGACTTACGTTGGTGTACATCTGGGGCAGTCTGGAGCAGAGGTAGAGCAGAGAAGAGATGGATCCGATGGAGAAGCCAATGATCTCCTTGGTGGTGAAGGCCTTCAACCGTGACAGTTAGAGTTACAATCCCATCCAGGCAGCACAGTGTGTATTTTGTATGGCATTTGAAACGGCTTGAACGGACCCATAAAGTTAGACTATTTTCTAATAGGAGAGAGACCTGCTTCATATGGGCACTGGGGAAAATCGAGGTCTGTCTCATCAACTTCGTTGCTGGGAGAAAGAAACATCCAGAAAAGTCCCGGACCAAAAACGTAATGGGCCCGGGATTTGTGGTCTCCAAAATGTACCAACGGGTTTCACAGGGAAGCAGACCGCTATTTCACAACACCCATATGAAGCAGCAGTGTCATATATTAGAAAATAGCCTAGTATAAATACCATGCCTGGAGTTTTGTAATTTTAGGTGCAATCTTCTCAGGGCAGCAAAGTAATCAAGTAAAATCCGACGACATTGAGTCAGCGGACATGGCTGCACTATCTTGTTTTAGAAAAATGGGAAACCAAAAGGATTCTGCGAGATATTGTTCAGGACTGAATAAACATGCTTTCCTCAATATTAAAACACAAATTGGGTCCCTAGAAGAACGAAACCTGACAAATGACATTGTGGTCATCTATAATTGGTGGCCCTTTTTGTCCACAAAAGGGTCATGTTTGGCCTCAAAATGATTTAGTTTTGATACAGTATGATAAACACAGGCTAATATTGATACAGTATCTCACAAAAGTGACTACGCCCCTCACATTTTTGTAAATATTTGAGTATATCTTTTCATGTGACAACACTGAAGAAATGACACATTGTAGCACACACATGCTACAATGTAAAGTAGTGAGTGTATAGCTTGTATAACAGTGTAAATTTGCTGTCCCCTCAAAATAACTAAACACAGCCATTAATGTCTAAACCGCTGGCAACAAAACTGAGTACACCCCTAAGTGAAAAATGTCCAAATTGGGCCCAATTAGCCATTTTCCCTCCCCGGTGTCATGTGACTCGTTAGTGTTACAAGGTCTCAGGTGTGAATGGGGAGCAGGTGTGTTAAATTAGGTGTCATCGCTCTCACACTCCCTCATACTGGTCACTGGAAGTTCAACATGGCACCTCATGGCAAACAACTCTCTGAAGATCTGAAAAAAAGAATTGTTGCTCTACATAAAGATGGCCCGGGCTATAAGAAGATTGCCAAGACCCTGAAACTGAGCTGCAGCACGGTGGCCACTCAGAACAGGCCTCGCCATGGTCGACCAAAGAAGTTGAGTGCACGTGCTCAGCGTCATATCCAGGGGTTGTCTTTGGGAAATAGACGTACGAGTGCTGCCAGCACTGCTGCAGAGGTTGAAGGGGTGGGGGGTCAGCCTGTCAGTGCTCAGACCATACACCGCACACTGCATCAAATTGGTCTGCATGGCTGTCGTCCCAGAAAGAAGCCTCTTCTAAAGATGATGCACAAGAAAGCCCGCAAACAGTTTGCTGAAGACAAGCAGACTAAGGACATGGGTTACTGGAACCATGTCCTGTAGTCTGATGAGACCAAGATAAACTTATTTGGTTCAGATGGTGTCAAGCGTGTGTGGTGGCAACTAGGTGAGGAGTACAAAGACAAGTGTGTCTTGCCTACAGTCAAGCATGGTGGTGGGAGTGTCATGGTCTGGGGCTGCCGGCACTGGGGAGCTACAGTTCATTGAGGGAACCATGAATGCCAACGTGTACTGTGACATTCTGAAGCAGAGCATGATCCCCTCCCTTCGGAGACTGGGCCGCAGGGCAGTATTCCAACATGATAACGATCCCAAACACACCTCCAAGACGACCACTGCCTTGCTAAAGAAGATGAGGGTAAAGGTGATTGACTGGCCAAGCATGTCTCCAGACCTAAACCCTATTGAGGGGTATCTGTGGGGCATCCTCAAATGGAAGGTGAAGAAGTGCAAGGTCTCTAACATCCACCAGCTCCGTGATGTCGTCATGGAGGAGTGGAAGAGGACTCCAGTGGCAACCTGTGAAGCTCTGGTGAACTCCATGCCCAAGAGGGTTAAGGCAGTGCTGGAAAATGATGGTGGCCACACAAAATATTGACACTTTAGGCCCAATTTGGACATTTTCACTTAGGGGTGTACTCACTTTTGTTGCCAGCGGTTTAGACATTAGTGGTTGTGTGTTGAGTTATTTTGAAGGGACAGCAAATGTACACTGTTATACAAGCTGCACACTCACTACTTTACATTGTAGCAAAGTGTCATTTCTTCAGTGTTGTCACATGAAATGATATACTCAAATATTTACAAAAATGTGAGGGGTGTACTCACTTTTGTGAGATACTGTATGTGTCTGTATGTGAAAAAGGAAGTATGAAACTGAAAGCGTGTTTAAGTATACTGCACTACAATGTAATGCATTCTTCTAGAGAAGAGATTCATAAGGTGTTTTCTTTGCATTACGTTTTATAAAGGGGAGTTTGTGGGCATTTGCGTTATCATGCCAACATCAGAAAACAAAAAATGGACATGAACAGAAACATATTGATTTACGGACCTAAACAAAAACAAGAACCGTGTCAACTATCGATACCAACTGTTGATCCCTGCATTGATCCCATCGAGATGCCTCACGTGAATCTCTGGACTGCTCAAGTCAGACGTCCACAACAAGGCGCGACCTTTGAACCCGTCGGGCAGAGTCTCCTGATGCATCGTTGAGCTGGGGAGGGGGCCCAGGTGACCCACCAGGCCCAGGACACAGGCCACGCCCACAACGTTCAGAACCCTCCTAGCCGGGGAGGTGTCTGAAAAAATTAAATAAAAATCAACATCACATAAGTTCACCACTGAAGACTAAATGCACGATAGGATCCAACCTGGGCAGGGTAGTGGCTAGGGTGTTCCACTCCTAGCCCAAAGGTTCTTGGTTCGATCCCGAATGTCCGACAGCCTAGGGCGTCTTGTATCCTTATGCAAGACGCATAACCCAGTTGGGATAAGCGACTCCTAAATGACCTCAAGGGTGAGAGCGGTTATTGCCATCCAGTTGGCTGAGATTGTACATTTTTTGCACAGAGTCTATTGCTCTCATCTGGCAGTGATGACGATGTTTGGTACTCTGTCTTGTGCTGACTCTTGACGTTTGATGCTAGCGCAGCAATTTCTGGTCAGACTACTGTACCAAAGGTCACGAGGAGGAAGTTAAACAGTGCATTTAAGACAGAATATGGGAAAAAGCATGTCAGACCCGTCCCGACAGGTCAGACCTTTGCTCATCTGTATCTACTCACAAACATCTTTATCAGATAACCAGCGTGCAACCCAGAGACTGTAGAAAATCCTCTGCACTGCTTCAACAGACCCTATTCACCTGGTGGCCACATTGGTTAGTCGAGTGGGTAAACCTTAGCATTCAGAATGCTGTCTGGATGAGATGCGTTGTGTTTTTAATGTACACTTTTTTTAGCTGCATTATTCTGAACATGATATCAAAGAGGAATTTCTACCTTTTGCATGCAAAACGTAGACAATAAATGATTTTCTTTTCTATGAACTCTAATATGTGAATGAACCTGCTCCTGCGAGATGGAGTTTTTAAACCGGGTTATGTTTGAGAAGGTCATTTTGTAGAACGTAGCGGCAGCCCCTCGAATGTGTATTATCACCATGGTTAGGCTGAGCTGTAAGCATGCTTCCCAAAACCGTCTCAGAACATCCTCAGTATTTAAACCATCAAAAGGGTTGTCAACAACCCCTTTGAGATGAATGGAGAACTCGTCTTCAGAATGTTTGATAGACCAAAGGGAGTTTATGCTGACTGTCCAGCTACAGACTGGGTGAATATTGCCAACAGCACACTGATCAATTCATGATGTGATTAATGTCTTAACACTGTTTTATTTCCCCCATACTGGACTCTGTTTACCTATTCATTTGAGTGGAAGGCCGAAAAAAAAAAAAAGATCCTTACCCTCACGCATGCGGTTCTTCATCATGTAATAGATGTACAGCCCGATAATCATGAGGTCAGCCAGAACGTAATAGATGGCCGTGTAGGTCTACGCACAGGAGACAATCGAAGACGTCCTTGAAGTGATACATTTTCAAAACCGTTACCAGATGAGTCATTTATTTATAGACCAACACCGCACTCACCTGAAGGGGTAGCTGGTTGGCGAGGAACGACCCCACCAGGTTACAGGCATCTCCACCCAACCACAGCAGCAGGAACCAAATGGAGAGCGCCTGGTCCATGTTCCCCGTCTTACAAGAGCTGTAGTACTGTCTACGGTCAGAGACACAAGCACCCTCAAATAACACGTACATCAAGGTTGGAAACCATGGTTATCGGGGGTAACAACATTGGGATGACACTGAAAGTAATAAAAATGTATCACAGCCCGCTTCATATAGACCAGACAGTGAAGTACAAACACTTACGGCATGGAAGACCCCATGAAACAGACGATGGAGAAAAGACCCAGGAAGACACTGGCCATGTCCCTTGCATCCTGTGTACATTCCATAAGGCCATTCCAAACCCATTCGGAGCCATTGGGACAAATTGAGGAGAAGTTTCGGTCGTCGGTCGCCCAGCCGAACGTCCCTCGAGCGAGGACTCCTGCACCCAGCATGTTCTGATGAGAGAGAGAAGCATAGAGAAGTCTACGTGATGACCAATTACAAGTCAAATCGCGAGTCTGGTGGGAACACGGCAATATACAAAGAAAAGAACACCGACCCTCCAGGAAACAGAAAAAGTGCTTTAGGCATTGTAAACGAGATCAAGGGTTAGTAAACGAGATCAAGCGTTAGTAAACGCCATCAAGTGTTAGAATGAGATCAAGAATTGGTATACGAGTTCAAGGATTAGTAAACGAGATCAAGGGTTAGTAAGCGAGATCAAGGATTAGTAAATGCTCGGACGCTTGAAAACTGCAAAACCGCTCGTGTAAAACACTGTTCTAGAAGTCCAACAAACGAAAGATTGAGTTTAGGAAGACGTCATCGGGAAATCTTAACACACTTGTTTTGTGGAATATGGTAAATCCCTTTCACTGTGAACAAAACAATGGTGACAAATGGAAAACAAAGAGTTAGCCAGCTGGTTAGCCAATAACACCGCGTCTAGTTCGGGCTGCGACGGGGTTTGCTCCGTAGCGCCATGCAAAATACACATTACAAGGAATAAAACAGGACGAAATGTAACCAACCGACATTGCCGCTTTGCAGTTAGTGTTGTTAACAGCCTTTCGAGGGCAAAACAAGGTGAAGACGCTACAGCAACGCCGCCTGTAAACAATTTTGTTCCAGAGTGTTGATTGGTAGTTGAGTTGCGACGTCACTAAGATTGGGGTGCGGCTAAGGGCCAACAACCGCTTAAGATGCGCAAAGTTACGGAATCAGTACAGGGTAAACTATTAAACGCCCATTAATCACGTTAATGTATATATGTATCTTATTATATCCGGTCAGTTTAAGTACAAGGCTCCATAGCGTCCTCCCTTCGTTAGATGTTTTTTTTTAATAATGCGATCGGATCAGTCCAATACAAATGTAGGTCCACTGTCCACAGTTTCACATGTTGATATCACATATCAACAACACTTGTTACGGTTGCCTTAACTCAGTGTAGTTATTCCGTTATTAGTGCTGGGATGTCTACTTTGACATTAGTTCATTCACGGGTTTCGTATTGTTACATCTCGCTGGGAAAAATATTTATAAGACACTTTTCTTACGTCCGCGTAACAAGACTGGTCTCTGGGGCTTAGCTCGAAAAGCTTTGATGTTTTGAGAAATCAGCACCGGTTTGTATGCATATTGATGAAGCGTAATTTGTTTTCCTCAGGAAACGTGGTTTCGGAAGAGTTTAAGGCTCAACACGATTGTTTCAGAGGTACAAGGTAAAAATGGACATGCACCCTGATACCTGAGACATCACAATTACGCTTCATCAAAATTATCCTCATCATTTATCTTGAATCGCTTTGAAACTGGAAGCGTATTTATTTGAATTAGAATAGATTCAGATCAACTTGCTTCCGACCCCTGATAAAAAAATGCAGTGTCACATGACGACCAACCGCTAACTGCTAACTCAGCGCTAATATGCCCTCCTGCCGCGTCCTGTTGGGGGTTTCATGTTATGTTTCCTCATCGCACCAGTACTTTCAAGATCTGGTTCTACACCGCTTTGAACTTACGTTGCCTTCCACCTGTCCATTCTCGGCGACAGTGGTCAAACAGCGTGCAGAACAATGCCTTATGTAAGTAAGGATAAATAGAATGCAATTCTCACTCAACTTCGATGAACCCCTTCAGTTCCGGTGTTACACCGTATTCTGTGACCCCAGGGGTCGCTGTTGCACATTTTCTGCAACATGCACGAGTTTGAAGGCATAAAGTCGTTCATGTGCGGAAACATGCACGAGCTTCAAAGTAAACATCGTATCGTCATCGCTTTCTCGGGATGGGTTAGTTCGTTTTGTAAAGCCCGTGGAGTGGATAAAGCAAAGAGGTTGTTTTGGCTCTGTGGTGGCACGATGATGACGGGTCCTTCTTTCTTGATGCAAACGTGAATATAGAAACGGTGTTGGTCAATTCTAAACAGCATTTTACACAGTAGCCTATAGTAGGAAATACTCAAAGGTCAATGAACGTAATTAAATGCTGATTGTTGCTTCTTATGGGGAAAGAAGCAACGTTGATGGATCGTAGTTAACGCCCCGTCCATAGTATGTCTGTAAAATGATAATCAAAGCAAATGTATTTATAAAGCACATTTGATTACAAAGGGATGGGGGAGAGATGTTTCTTCATTACGAGACTCTCTCTAATTGCTCAAAGTGTGGTTGTTTTTGTTATAATGCCCACCTTTTTTTTATTACTGCAGTTTATGAAATAATGCCTGTATGGGCGTGAAGTGTGCGTGATTGCAGTGACTTGGGTGGATTTGCAGCGTAAGGGTGATTTTAGTGACCTAAGAGCACAATTTTAAAAAAGCCGACAGTATTGCGCCCTGAGTATGGTGGCCACTGAAGAGGCAGTAGCCTGTGGTTCCAGTGGAAGCACGGCGGGACGAAGCACCCCACAGCATCCGTTTTTCATTTGTCATCCTGTATAATTATTCATGTCTGCGATCATCACAGAGTCCACACGCAACAGGAAACCAATTACGGTAGGTCACAATCCATGATAGCTGGCCGTCGTATTCTGTGACCCCAACGTAAATGCGATTTTATTTTACTTAAACCACAACCAAAAGTGTTCAGGTCATTTGGCATCCTCATATCTGTATGTGTACAAAATTATTCACGTCTGCAATCATCACAGAGTCCATACGCAACAGGAAACCAATTACGGTAGGTCACAATCCATGATAGCTGGCCGTCGTATTCTGTGACCCCAACGTAAATGCGATTTTATTTTACCTAAACCCCAACCAAAAGTGTTCAGGTCATTTGGCATCCTCATATCTGTATGTGTACAAAAATATTCACGTCTGCAATCATCACAGAGTCCACACGCAACAGGAAACCAATTACGGTAGGTCACAATCCATGATAGCTGGCCGTCGTATTCTGTGACCCCAACGTAAATGCGATTTTATTTTACTTAAACCACAACCAAAAGTGTTCAGGTCATTTGGCATCCTCATATCTGTATGTGTACAAAATTATTCACGTCTGCAATCATCACAGAGTCCACACGCAACAGGAAACCAATTACGGTAGGTCACAATCCATGATAGCTGGCCGTCGTATTTTGTGACCCCAACGTAAATGCGATTTTATTTTACTTAAACCACAACCAAAAGTGTTCAGGTCATTTGGCATCCTCATATCTGTATGTGTACAAAATTATTCACGTCTGCAATCATCACAGAGTCCACACGCAACAGGAAACCAATTACGGTAGGTCACAATCCATGATAGCTGGCCGTCGTATTTTGTGACCCCGACCTGTCTACATTATGTACCGTATTTTCCGCACTATAAGGCGCACCGGATTATAAGGCGCACCTTCAATGAATGGCCTATTTTAGAACTGTTTTCATATATAGGGCGCACCGGATTATAAAGCGCATAGAATAGATTTAGAAGATACTGCAGTCAAACGTTTGACTGGGTTTGCGTTATGCATCCACTAGATGGAGTTCGTGTGCGGGTGGAGAGATTACGTCTTTTCATAAAACGAAAGCACCAAGAAGGACCGCCTCGAAAACATCGATGTTCATGTCCCGTGCTAGCGCTGTTGCCTTCATTCGAATAGTGACTGTAGAGACGCTTCTACTTGCTGCTCTCTGTTCAAAAACCCACTGTTCGAGTTTGTCCTCTAACTGTGGCTTTGTTCCCTCGGAAACTCTGTTTAGTCTTTTTTACTTGGCGCAGGTCATCTTCTTGCTTCCTCCACTTCCGTACCATTGATTCATTAATGTTGAATTCTCTCGCTGCTGCTCTATTCCCATATTCTACTGCGTGACCGATAGCCTTGAGCTTGAACTCTGCGTCGTAAGCGTGTCTCTTGAAAGGTGTCTGTTGGGCATGGCGTTCGGCCCTAGCGGTGGGATGGTAGTCGGCAGCTTATATTGGATGTAGTGGACAGACAACAAGACTCAGGTTGAATGCATAAGCCCACAAAGGGCAGGATTTACTCACACACATTAAACAGCATAGGACACAGCAGCCATTCCCCTGCCAATCACCCCCACCTAAACTAACCTCTCCCTCTAAATACCCCTTGGCCTGCACCATTCCTCATAACCAAAAGGGGTGTTTTACAGCATTGCAGTTTCCCCCTTGGTATCCCCCATAGCTGTTGGCCCCTCTGCTCTCAGTTCCACTTGGCACAGCCCAACGAGGCATAACCATGCACAGGTGTGCATGGTTAACCAGTGAGGTGACTCATGTAGCCTCCTCACAGTGTCATTTTGGGGTCTTTATACACACACAAGTGGTGTGGGACTGTGAGTAAGCACAGTAGCGGTGTTTACTGACTACGGTGCTGCAAGCGGTGCGGGTTTGTAGTTTACCAGTCGTTCTGAAACATTTTATTATTATTAAATTGTTTTTATTTGTTTTTCATACTGAAACATTTTGAAAGAGCGCCTTGATCCATATATAAGGCGCTCCGGATTATAAGGCGCACTGTCGTTTTTTTTTTAGAAAATTAAAGGCTTTTAAGTGCGCCTTATAGTGCGGAAAATACGGTTTAAAAAAATCGCATTTACAGTGGGGTCACAGAATACGACGGCCAGCTATCATGGATTGTGACCCACCGTGGATTGTTTCCTGTTGCGTGTGGACTCTGTGATGATCGCAGACGTGAATAATTTTGTACACATACAGATATGAGGATCCCAAATGACCTGAACACATTTGGTTGGGGTTTAAGTAAAAACAAATTGCATTTACAGTGGGGTCA
Organism: Lota lota; assembly: GCA_026745465.1. Lineage (NCBI taxonomy): Eukaryota > Metazoa > Chordata > Actinopteri > Gadiformes > Lotidae > Lota > Lota lota. Next base: position 982,803 of record JACYXH010000555.1, on the reverse strand, counting down.
CAGAATACGACGGCCAGCTATCATGGATTGTGACTTACCGTAATTGGTTTCCTGTTGCGTGTGGACTCTGTGATGATCACATACGTGAATAATTTTGTACACATACAGATATGAGGATCCCAAATGACCTGAACACATTTGGTTGGGGTTTTAGTAAAAAAAAATCGCATTTACAGTGGGGTCACAGAATACGACGGCCAGCTATCATGGATTGTGACCTACCGTGGATTGTTTCCTGTTGCGTGTGGACTCTGTGATGATCGCAGACGTGAATAATTTTGTACACATACAGATATGAGGATCCCAAATGACCTGAACACATTTGGTTGGGGTTTAAGTAAAAAAAAAATCGCATTTACAGTGGGGTCACAGAATACGACGGCCAGCTATCATGGATTGTGACCCACCGTGGATTGTTTCCTGTTGCGTGTGGACTCTGTGATGATCGCAGACGTGAATAATTTTGTACACATACAGATATGAGGATCCCAAATGACCTGAACACATTTGGTTGGGGTTTAAGTAAAAACAAATCGCATTTACAGTGGGGTCACAGAATACGACGGCCAGCTATCATGGATTGTGACCCACCGTGGATGGTTTCCTGTTGCGTGTGGACTCTGTGATGATCGCAGACATGAATAATTATGCAGGATGACAAATGAAAAACAGGTTGCTGTCGGGTGCTTCGTCCCGCCGTGCTTCCACTGGAACTATAGGCTACAGCCTCTTCAGTGGCCACCATACTCAGGGCGCAATACTGTCGGCTTTTTAAAATTGTGCTCTTAGGTCACTAAAATCACCCTTACGCTGCAAATCACCCAAGTCACTGCAATCACGCACACTTCACGCCCATACAGGCATTATTTCATAAACTGCAGTAATCAAAAAACGGTGGGCATTATAACAAAAACAACCACACTTTGAGCAATCAGAGAGGGACTCGTAATGAAGAAAGATCTCTCCCCCATCCACTTGTAATTAAATGTGCTTTATAAATACATTTGATTTGATTACAGACACATACTATGGATGGGGCGTTTACTACGATCCATCAACGTTGCTTCTTTCCCCATAAGAAGCAACAATCAGCGTTTAATTACGTTGATTTACCTTTGAGTATTTCCTACTATAGGCTACTGTGTAAAATGCTGTTTAGAATTGACCAACACCGTTTCTATATTCACGTTTGCATCAAGAAAGAAGGACCCGTCATCATCGTGCCACCACAGAGCCAAAACAACCTCTTTGCTTTATCCACTCAACGGGCTTTACAAAACGAACTAACCCATCCCGAGAAAGCGATGACGATACGATGTTTACTTTAAAGCTCGTGCATGTTTCCGCACATGAACGACTTTATGCCTTCAAACTCGTGCATGTTGCAGAAAATGTGCAACAGTGACCCCTGGGGTCACAGAATACGGTGGGTCACAGAATACGGTGTAACACCGGACATCAAGACCATTTCCGCTTTAAAACATTGAGCAAGGACGTGGATGATAAAACACATCACTAACGACATTTCATTTCAATGTACGGCAGAGATATGTCCTATGTGACAAGAGGAAATTTATGTTTGAGTTATTAAACAATATGCTTTTTAATGACACTCCAAAAAGGGGCCTTATATTAGTGTGACCACAATATAGACCAAGATAAGAAAGACAGTCTTGTAAACCTGTAAATTCAAGTCCAAGTTAAAAACCACAGGCAACGTTTTTTATGGATATATTCCAAGACCATTTTTTTTTATTGACGATGCACTCAAATATCCAGAGGAATACCTTCAGTTGGGCTATAATCTCTTATTTACACAACCCCTCAACGTGTCATACAAACACTTGATACGTTTCATGTCAAAGTAGAGTTATAATACATTACAATCTGGGGATGGACATTTTCAAATGGTTTAGAAAGCAAAATCTCACAAACCAATCTTCAAATGTAATAATAATAATAAATGATAAAAAAAACAAAAGCTCCAGTAATTTTCACTACCGCAAAAACAAAATACTACTATAACGTTATCTGTACAAGCGCGATTCGTGAGCGTCTGTGATCAGGAACGGGAGCCGATCCGGTTTCCCGTCCTCGAAAGTTCATTATTTGTACAGTCGTATTTGTCCCACATCCGACCAGAGAAGTCTTTCACAGCCCGTACAAAAGCACAGAAAAAAAACGAAGACTGCTCCTCCTCATCCTGCTCCACGGAGACAGGACAGACAAGCTGGACCCGTCCCTTCAGGTCGTCTGAGGCTTCCTCACTTGATGTGCAGCACCTTCTCGTCCACTTTTAGCCTCTTGCGCCGGGGTTGGATGAAGTCGTCCTCAGAGTCGTCTGTGGCCTCCTCCTCCTTCTGCTGCTGCTGCTGCGGTTGTTCCCCTCCTCCTTCCTGGAACTCTGGCTCGGGCGTCTCTGGGAAACTCTGGCCGGGGTAGACCTCCCGGAGCTTCTCCTCAAAGTACACGTTCACCGCGTTGCCCGAGGACGCCATCTCTGAGCCCACCTGGCAGGGGAGGGATGGGTGGAGGTGGAGGGTGGTGCAGGGTTTAGGGTAAGGGGTGGGGTGGATGGATAAGGGTAAGGGGTGTAGGGATTAGGGTAAGGGGTTGGAGGAGGGTGGAGGGTTTAGGGTAAGGGGTTGGAGGAGGGTGGAGGGATTAGGGTAAGAGGTGGAGGATGGTGGAGGGTTTAGGGCAAGGGATTGGGAGTTTAGGGTCAGGGGTTAAAGTTTGGGGAGGGGGGCGGTATATTGAGGGTGAGGAGTAGGGGTGGGAGTAGGAGGGTGAGGTGGAGGGTTTTGTTTAGGATGAAAGGTGGGGTTGGGGGGGAGGGAGGGAGGGAGGGAGGAGAAATTAGAGCAGGTTAAGACCTCTGTTGCCAGGCCAGCTCATGGCTCAACCTTGCTGTGTATGGAGCCGTGTCCCCTCTGTCCCCACTGCAGTTCCAGGAAGCATTCGCCCCAAGCCTCGTGAGTTCTCCTTTAGCCAGCAGTAGCCAAACAATAGCTCAGTTAACAACTACACAAAGATTAAAACACATTAATTAAAACCTTAATTGTGTCCAATTTGCATGTCCCCCCCCCCCCCCCCCCCTCAAAATTTTAATCGAATTTGTGTTAAAAACGACGCAAAAAGGTAAAACAATTTATAAAAGAATAAAAACAATTCGTGCAACCTCAGTGGGTACAGGACAACCGGGCTCTTAGTTCAAATGGCTTACCTGCGTATTAATCTGTTTCTCCTCATCATATACCTGGATTATTCGAGACATCTAAAGAGGGGCAATGACATTACAATAAAAGACAGTAAAGTAGGAGCAGGGGTGATTGGAAAAGAATGAACTTGAGAAGGAGGAGGTCACAGCACAGGATCGGGCAAACGTGCGGTTCGGTTGGTCCAACTCCAGCCGTTTTACACCCGCCCGGATATGACAGAGTTGGTGATTCAAGTTTTGGGTGACTTTACACTGAGTGCGTGATACGCCCACCGTTACCCTTCTCATGCCACACACACGAGCCGCCTACGGACATGTGACTACCCGACCCCACCCCTCGCGCGTTATGGACATGCTCGAGAACTCGCACAGAGTTCCTGATAGGCAACATGGTGGCTGTAGAATCCATTTACGTGTTTGGGACAACGAAAAAAATAAAGCCAAAAACGCCAATCAGAAACTGCCAACGCCCCTTAACATTCGATTAGTGTTTGCTAACCAAATCGACAAAGAATAGAAACACACACTATGGAGGGTCAAACCGGGCTAATTCACAACAGTGCATTTCAGTCCGCAGTGTACTGGCGACTGTCCATGAACATCAGATACACGAGTGGAGCTACAAAGATCACAGACGTCAACCCATTTACTAACAACAACCATCGTGAATGTGTCCTTCAATGTAAAACTTTGTTAATGCTTGAATGAAGTTGGGGGGGGGGGGGGGGGGGGGGGGGGGGGCGTGGGGAATCACATTGTAGGATGGACAGTTAGGAGAGTTCCCGTGTCTTTGCAGAATGCTCTGTGTACAACAGGCCGTATACATTTTTTCATACAACAAGTGTGTATGGAAAACCACAGGGTGCCATTACGCAAGGAATAAACCAAGAGGGGGTGACTTCACCACCACCGTCGTACATTATTTCCCAATAATGGGACACCCCGGAGTGGTTTATTCAGCTTATACCAGTTTTCAACAACGGTTACATAAGTTACTTTAATCTATAATATTATTGGGTTTTAAATCGAGTTAAAGCAAGGGTAGGAAATTTGGACGAACCAGTGAGAGTAAGCTCGATTTTTAAAGTCTTCAACCGAGAAAAGCCTCCTTTCAGGCCTCCCTACAAAGTTTTTCGATTTGTTTAAAGGCAGAGGTGTCCCGTTATTGAAACACTATTCACCCCCTTGGAACATTGTTGACCAATCAGGATCAAGGCTCTAGCAATGCTGTGGTATAACAGTACATACTAGCCAGTATATAGAGCACCCATGCACCCAACAGCCAAGCAACTCCCTTCCCATGTTTACACACACAAACCGTGGGATGCATCGTTATCTGTGACCCATTGTATACTGTTCATGAATATATTCTATTAGTTACACATCTTAATGCTATCCTACACGTGATATTAAAAGTGCCACCCAAAACACCTGGGCATTATTGGAATGTGTAAACCATAGCCACAGTACCATACCTGGTCTTAAGATACATTTTCTGTACCTTAAAACCGGCAACGACTCATTGGTGTACATAAGGAGTTAGAAATACAATGCTTTTAAACATCGAATGATCCCACAACTAAAAAAACACTAATGTTACAGAAATCCCTATCCACACCACAACACTGTTACACTTTACTTCCTGTAACTTATCGTACAACTAAACAGCTGAACCTCTTTATGACTCACTCAACGCCCCATTAGTCACCCTCCAAGACTTGCAGTCGCAACCACAACACCTGGGAATCGACAAGTACAACAGGACACCTTGCAAATTTCTGTTGCAACACAACTCCACCTCACCACCACCTCCTCCTCCACCCACCACCTCCTCCACCCACCAACTTCCAAATAAACAACAACGTATCACCTTGCGTCTAGGTGCGGGCGGGGGGCGACATGCATAGGGTGGCCGTGTGCCGTAGGACTCATGCCACCCACCTCGTTGTACTTGGAGCAGTTGTGGAAGACCAGGCGCACGTCGGAGACAAAGTCCTGCGTGCTGCGGTACTGCTGCGAGCTGCGCACCTGCAGCTTCTTCTTCACCTTCGTCAGGTCCATGGGCTGCTTGATGATCTTGTAGTAGTTGGGCACCTTTGGGGCGAGGGGTACAAATCAAGCCAAACTTTATTTGTAGTTTGAGAGACGACAGGGAAGTTGGCGTCTCCTTTTCGTCATCTAGCTGGTTTTCTCATCCGTATTCCTAGAGACTATTCAACAAAGTGTTAGGCTTTGTGTTGGGGGGGGCAGCCTCTCATCTCTTTCAAACCATTGTCCTGTCTCACCTCTTTTTATTTAATTCCTTCTTTTTTAATTCCTTCTTTTTTATTATATATAATAATATATATATAAACAATATATTTTTAAATATATGTAGACAAAATATTTCTTATATTTCATTTATTTGGAGGTCTTGTCTGTTTATAAGCACCAGGCTAATTCACTTTATTTATGAAGCGCTGTTCATTAAAGCACTCTTAAGGCGCTGGGCTTGATCTGGTTACACAACAACCTGTAAGTTCTCCCCGTTAATCAAACCCTGATTGATCACATGATGCCCCTCTTTCAATAAGAAGGTGAAGTGGAAGGGGGGGGAGGGGGGGGGAACTTACAGAGGTGGCGACAGGCTCCCTGAAGCCCACGCTGAGCTCATGGCAGAAGACGTACAGCAGGAGACGCTCACAGCGCTGAGGGAAGAGGAGCCAAACATCAACTTCCTGATTATTCATGATGAGTGTGGTGAGGTGGAGCTGGAGGGCACGCCCACTGCTGGAGGGGTTGGGTTGGGGTGTGTGTGTGTGTGTGTGTGTGTGTGTGTGTGTGTGTGTGTGTGTGTGTGTGTGTGTGTGTGTGTGTGTGTGTGTGTGTGTGTGTGTGTGTGTGTGTGTGTGTGTGTGTGTGTGTGTGTGTGTGTGTGTGTGTGTGTGTGTGTGTGTTACTGACTCTTTGGTCCTCAGGACTCAAGCCATGGTCAGACTTTCTCTTGCTGTCGTCACAGTACTGGATCTCAGGGGTGTCAAGACTTCGGCAGAACGTACACAGAAAGTCTCCCCTGAAAGAGATGCGATGAAACGGCTAAACGATCAAATACATCTTTATGGCATTCTTGTTTTTGCATCACTGTTTTTAGCCAGTCAAAAACTGTTGCGATAGCCATGATTGACCAGATGTGGCGCTGTTGGCAATGGCTAACTTTTTGGTCTGAATCTGGTTAGTATGTTTATGAGAATAGCCAACATTGAATAAAAAAGAAATGCTAAAAGCTAGCTGTTGGCTCATTTCCTGGCCAGCTAACTGGTATTATTTTTTATAGTTTTGACCGACACAAGCAGTCAAGGGCTCGCTAGCTTGACTAGTGTTCCAACTAGCCGGCAGCTAGCTTCCGGACGTTGACCTTGAAGAGCGTTTTCACCCTTTTTGAGTGACAAAAGCAAGCTAGCTAGATGACGTACTTGGGGAAGATTTTGATGGAGGGAACGTGGCACTTCATGTGGAACACCTTGGGGCAGCGGTCGCAGCATAACAGGTCCCCGCCGTTGATGCACACGGCACACCAGTCCTCGTTGGGGTCGTCCTCCTTGCTGCCGGGCCCACCGGCCCCGGTCCCGGTCGAGCCATCCCCCGCCGCCACCGCCGCGCCCCCCGACGGGCTCGTACTCGCGGTGCCATTGGTGAGCGGTGGATCCGGGCCGGTGCCAGTGTCGTTTGTGGAGGCCGCGGCGGACGCGGTGGTAGCTGGCGTGGTGGTGCTGCTGGTAGACGAGGAGGTGGTGGTGGTAGTGGTGGTGGAGGATGTGGATGGGAAGCCGAAGGCGGTGGCGTCACCGGCGCCGTTGTACCCGGAGCAGGGGCCCTCTGACTGGGGCTCCGTTTTGACGCGCTCCCCCAGAGACTTGAACATGTCCTGGCCGCTGGACGGGGGAACTCCGAGGGCGGCCAGAGGACTCTCGGGACTGCTCATCTGTGGAGCAGATGAATACTATTTCAATTTAAATAAATTGATTTCAATAATGTATAAATTAAATGGACAGACTGCATGCATGGCTGTTGTGGAAACGTTACTTGGAAATTGAATAAAGTATCATGATTTTTCTTATTAAATTTTTTTGAATTCTTATTACTGTCCCATCATTAATTTCATCACAAATTTCCTCTACATACATATAAATAACATTGTATATTATGTATCTACACACAGTATGTAAAGATAACAATCAAGTCCTGGATGGTAAAATCACATCCCCAGTGCGTTTTGAATGTGGTCTGAATAGCAAAATATCCCATTGTGTTTATACATTATGCATGTACATTCTCTGTATACATTATGTAGGCGAGACATTGGGACTGGACCGCGTGAAACAAAATGGTGGCTGTGAGTGGGACGGCACAGAGGAAATGGAAGGTGTGAAGAAAACTGACGGAGGCGCGATGAAGGGCGTTACCATGCACGCGCTCCTGCCCGAGTCGTTCCCCCGCTCCGTCTTGACGGAGGAGGAGGAGGAGTTGGAGGCCGCGCAGCCGTAGTCCTCCTTGGTCCCTGGCTCCTGCTTGACCCTCACCTGGTCCGCTGCAGCGCCCCCTGGGGCCATGGTTCGCCCTGCAGAACTACAGCTACACACATTAACACACACAAGCATTAACAGACACACATAAACATGCAGGCATGGACACACACTCATTAACACGCTGCACACATCTAGATGTCAAATCACACACAAGTCAACACATACATTTCCATACATGCACTAACGCAAATACACGCACACACTTTTACACTTTATATGATTGATTAATATGCATGTATGTCTGTTTGTATATGTCAGTGTGTATGTTGAGTGTGTATATGTAAGTGTTTGCGTGTAGATTGTGTTGTGTCATTGTGTTTGTGTGAAGTTTGTGTATATGCCAGTGTGTTGTGTCTGTAGGCCAGGTGTCTACATGTCAGTAGGCCAGGTGTCTACATGTCAGTGTGTTGTATCTGTAGGCCAGGTGTCTACATGTCAAGCGTGTTGTGTCTGTAGGCCAGGTGTCTACATGTCAGTAGGCCAGGTGTCTACATGTCAGTGTGTTGTATCTGTAGGCCAGGTGTCTACATGTCAGTGTGTTGTGTCTGTAGTCCAGGTTTCTACATGTCAGTGTGTTGTGTCTGTAGTCCAGGTGTCTACATGTCAGTGTGTTGTGTCTGTAGGCCAGGTGTCTACATGTCATTGTGTTGTGTCTGTAGGCCAGGTGTCTAAGTGTCAGTGTGTTGGATCTTACCTGCCCCTGCTGCCTGTACTGGAGTTGCTGGAGGGCCGAGCTGGGGTGTGGGCGTTGGACAGACCTGGATACAGACGAGGTTAGTGGAGAACACCTCACACGCCTGAACAAACACACACCCACCCCTCCCACAAAATTGACAACTTCCAAGATCTCATCTGGTTAAAGATGAATCACATCAGTTAAAGATGAATCACATCAGTTAAAGATGAATCACATGAGATAATATAGATGAGATTAGACACTTTGCTCATAGAAGACAGAGGAATTTGGCTGTCACAGTCAAATTCAACAACAATGACAACAATGATCTCATTTAGATAAAAATCTATTTTTAATCATTAAAGAATTATATATTTTTTTATGCATGTGATTCTGTGAGTTACTACTATACGTTTTGTTTTATGTACTTTAATGTTTGTTGTATGTTGTTTGAAACTGTATTGCTGTTATTTTGGCCTCGAAAAAGAGATCTTGTCATCTCTATTTGAGCAAGGCAGCTAAACTGTTGCCGTGTGTGTGTGCGTGTGTGTCTCCATGTGAAGTTGTGTGTGTGTCTCTATGTGTAGTTGTGTGTGTGCGCGCGCCCGGTCGTACCTGAGGAGCCGGGGGAGTGGGTGGAGGGTCCCGGGGAGAGGTTGATATCCCCGAGGTTCAGCGGCAGGTGGGGCAGGGCGTGCGTGCTGGCCGTGATGTACCGTGTCAGCAGCTGACCCAGGCTGCTGGAACCAGCATCCTCCAGCTGGGGGCGATGGAGAGCAGCATCGCAGGGGAGAGAACAACAAATAATTAGAGAGGAACCCTATTGTTGAAGACTGATATGGATTACAATGTCAATTCAGTACGCATTTTCTGACCTTGATCCAAACATCAATAAGCAGTTCTCAACCTTTTGGGGCCGTGAGGTGTTGCCATTTTTCTTCTTACTGGTTATTTTTGTGCACACACAATATTTTACATTTCACAACATCTGCCTGTGATATCAATGTCCCAGGGATCGTATGCGCAATGCACCCCAGTATTCATTAAAAGTGTGCAATCTTGCCAGGCTGCTGGTCGAACCACAGTGGTCCTGCCAATCAGCGTCCTATGAGGGACTACGTGATCTAAGTGTTAAGACGTTGATAGACAGATGGTCCAGCCAATCACCTGCCAAGTTTTTTTTTTTTGAAAGTGCCTGCCCTTTTCAACACAGTTTCCAAGGAAGACTCTCCAGATGGTTCTGTGTAACAAACCATCTGGTGCTTCAGGTTAAAAATCCTAAGGCAGCCTGTTCGTATATACATATCCTTACCAGCGCTTTCAAACCTTTTAAATTATCATATTTTTTTTTTTTATCAAAAACACACCATCAAATATCTATAACTTATAAGTCAGAAATCCCCCACAACCCCATATGCGTACCTGTCAACCCCAAGTGGGGTACAGAACCACAGATCCGGAAAACAACGAATGTAAACATTTTGTTTTGCACCCATCATGTGAAACCCAAAGACCCTGAGGGTGGGGTGGGTGTAGGTGAGTGTTACCTGGATTGGGGGAATCTCAGGCAGGCATGGCAGGTTCTCGGGGTTGGTGACGGAGGGGATGAGCTCGATGGGGCCCACGATGGGGCTGGTGGTCCCCCGGTGGCCGTGGGCGCTGGCCATGCTGGCCATACTGGCGCTGGTGGGGCTGGTGGGGTTGGCGTTGTGGAGGGAGGCCACGGGGAAGGGACCGGCGTGACCTGGGTTCGAATGCTGCACGCAGAGAGAGGGGAGAGAGGGGGCGGGGGGAGTGAGTGAGGAGAGAGAGGGGAGGGGGGGGGAGCAAGTGAGGAGAGAGAGGGGAGAGAGAGGGGGGGAGCGAGTGAGGAGAGAGGGGAGGGGAGGAAGAGGGGGGAGACAGAGAGAGAGAAATGGGAGCGAGCGAGAGGGGAAATAGAAAGAGGGGGAGAGAGAGATGGTAGTGAGAGGGAAGAAAGTGAGGGGAAATTGAAAAAGGGGGAGAGAGGGAAGAGGGGAGAGAAACCAAAAGGAGGAGGGATAAAGATAGAAATAAAGTGTTAGAATAGAGTGAGAGAAAATAAATGGAGAAATAACAAAGAGGACAAAAGAACAAGAAAAAAAAAGAAAGACAAAAACGTAGCAAGAAAGAGAAAGAGCGAGAGACAGCGACAGAGTAGGGCGGGATGCCAAGCACATGGGGCGAGAGAGAGGACATGGGAACAGAGTTAGGCTATGTCACTCGGGCTGAGGGTGTATTGAAATACTGGTTGGTGAAGGCGGCCATGGAGGTGTGTGAGTGGGCATGCACTGGGAATGACACAGCATGCGGCACAAGACACACGGATGTTAAAGTAAGGAAAAGGTGCCAAACCCCTGACTGTAGTAAGAAACGAAACCTTTGGTGGCTCATCTCAGACTCTATTGACATCTGGACACAAAGAAAAGGTCACCCGCTGGAGTGCAGACCACTAGCCACACATTGGAGTAATATGGGCACACAGTGCTGTAGAAGTTAGCTTTTCGGCCATAGATACACATGGGTGAGGCTAGGCTAGGGCTAGGGCAAGTGCTAGACCGCTCTCTTTTAAAACAACTTCCTACGAATTACGACAAATTGTTTATACATATATTTTTAATTTCGACACATTGAATGCGTTGAAGGGATAAAAAGGGGGGACTCTTCTTGGTCCAGAATTATGTCAATTGCCATGGTAACGGCCTTGCACTCTCGGTACCTGTCCTCCCTGTGACTGACAGGTATTCACCGAGACATCCAATGAGCTACATGAGTATCTGACCTTTGACCCATTCTGGTTTGAGCCGAGTATGTGTTTATTCGATGTATAATATTTTGCGGTGGTTAAAAGGATCGTAGTGATTTAGCCTGCCTCACTGTTTGTATCTATGCACCAACTTCTAGTAAACTAGGAATAACAGTTTGTCATAATGAATAAAATGTTAACATAAAATCTAACCATCACAAATAGGTAAAGAACTAACAGTCAAAAAGACGGTGCTGTAGCACACACAGTTAGCCAATGTATGTCCCTTAGCAAGTGTAGTCAACCAATACCAAACTGGAATAGCAATTGTAATAACCAGTGTTTTACCCGTAGATGGTGCTGTTCCTGCAGTTTGAATTTAGTGTCTAGTTCCTCTTTAAAAGAGCCCCTATTTTACCACCAGGTGTAATGATGGGCCTACCCAGTGGACTGTAGCAACTGGTAGACTGAACCATCCATCATACATCTGGGTGGACACTGATGTGAAAAAAAGGGCTTGAGATGGCTAATCAACCATACACCTGTCGGTTAAATAGGGGCTCCTTAAGTAGAACACCCAGACCCTTAATATTTTTAAACATGAAAGCCTGGTAAAAAAAAGAAACTGTAGTAGAGTATAGCTCTAAATCTATCGAATTGTGTGATTGTGTGTGTGAAAGTCTTTGTGTATGTACCAACCTGTCTCTGTAGCTGGGGCTGCATCATACCCGGGTATTGCGGCTGCCCGTTGTGCCGGGGCTGGGCGCTGGGGATGCGGGCCTGGGGCGGGGGCCCCGGGAGGCGCATGTGGTGGGAGGAAGGGTACATGTGGGGGCCCGGCCCCCCGTTCATGGGCACGGGACCCCTGGCTATCTGCTGCATGCTGATCAGCCTGGGGGGCTGGAGGGGTACGTACACACACACACGAAAGCATTGTAAGACACTTTGGATAAACGTGATGATATAAACTCTAAGACTTACAACAGGATAGGAAGCAGTGTTTTCCTGCTCTATCTGTAGAAATGCAAGATCATTGGCAATATTTGCATTTGTAATACAATGTTTGCAATTCTACATTCCCCGTCTCACTCCTCTCCTTCTAGACCTCCCTCATTCTCTCCCTCACTCAATCCCTTCTTTAATTGTCCCTCCTTGACCTCCACCTCTCAATCTCTCCCATCCCGTGTGTGTCTGTGTGTGTGTGTGTGTGTGTGTGTGTGTGTGTGTGTGTGTGTGTGTGTGTGTGTGTGTGTGTGTGTGTGTGTGTGTGTGTGTGTGTGTGTGTGTGTGTGTGTGTGTGTGTGTGTCGTGTGCTGCCGTACCTGCTGCTGTACCATCGACGGCCCCGCCTGTACCATCGACGGCCTTGCGTGTTGCTGGCTCAGTTGCGACGCCATGCGCATCTGCTGTTGGATCTGCTGCTGATGCTGCTGTTGTTGATGCTGCTGTTGATGCTGCTGCTGTTGTTGTTGATGCTGTTGTTGATGCTGCTGTTGTTGATGCTGTTGCTGCTGCTGCTGCTGCTGCTGCTGTTGCTGCTGCTGTTGTTGTTGATGCTGCTGCTTCTGTTGTGCGTACGCTGCCTGCTGCTGCTGCATGTGCTGCAGACGCAGCTGTGCCAGGTTGATCTGGCCCTGGTGCTTGCTCGGGTGGCCCGGGGCGGACGGGATTGGGGGGCCGGCCACCAGCACGTTGGCGGGGTGCGCCGACTGGGGAGGCTTCTCGATGACCAGGTTACCTGTCGAGGGGAGGGGGAGAGGAGAATTTGCCATGTATGAACTCAGTGTGATTACAGTATTAATTCATGACAATTACAGTATTATGCAGGGGACCTGGGCTGCATCAGTGCAGACTGGGCAGTGAAGTTGGAGCCAAGTTAATTGAATTTGAATAGCCCTTAATCGCAGTTAGTCTCAAAGGCACACATTATATGCCACCCCCTAGAGGGAAAGCCAATAAAACATTAAGTAGGTAACAAGGTATTAATAACTAGGGAACACGGTATTAATACCTAGGGAACAAGATATAAAAAATAAGTGAACAAGGTATTAGCAACAAGGGAACAAGGTATTAGTAACAAGGGAACATGGTATTAGTAACTAGGGAACAAGGCATTAATAAGAAGTGAACAAGGCTGGATTTTGATAACACCCAGTAATAACAAGAGGTGAATTTCAGGTCAACCCACCTAGGTTCACCACATTCTTGGCCCAGAAGGTGGGGTCGCAGAAGAAGCGCACTGATCCGTTAGCCTGTGGTACCGGCTCCAACCTGGCTTTAAGGACCTGCCGTAGCTGAAACAGAATCTACACACACAAACACACACACACACACACCCACGTGAGTCAGATCCTCTAAGAGATGACAGAAAAGCCTGTGGCCTGTGTTAAGAATCGGAAATCATTTTATTGTAAGTAAGGGTTAGGTGCTGCAGATATGCAAAAAAGAAATGTTTACAATACAAGTTTTACATACCAGCCTCTTGCTGTAGAGCAGGGCTGTGCTGCTGCCTGTGTTTATGGCCCAGTGGCAAAACTTGAGCACGTGGTGGATCTGCTGGGCCAGCTGGGCTGTGTCCTTGTGTTGTGTGACCAGCCGCCGGTTCCTCTCCTTGGTCACACCCTGGACCACACCGCGAGACGGAGGAAGGTTAAGTGATGGCAACACACACACACACACACACACACACACACACACACACACACACACACACACACACACACACACACACACACACACACACACACACACACACACACACACACACACACACACACACACACACACACACACACACACCATTATCAACACATACCCATCTGTCATCAACACCCACATTGCAGCACACAGCACATGTGGCGCCTAGTTTAAAGTGTCAACTATTTGAACTTTAACCTTCCTTATCTGCCTGACCTTTTTAATTATGTGGAGGGATTTTTACAACATGCTGTAAAATATTAACAGCTAATGGTGCAGACATTTAACCAGGGATCCTAAATTGCTCCACAGTCAGCAATGCAGTACGATAAAGCCATCAGGCTTCATCTTCTTAATCACCAATATGCTACCATAAGGATTTTGGAAGCATTCCATGTGTATGGTTAGTGTAGGGACACTTAAAGGGGAACCGTTACGCGCACTATTTTCTAATGTAAGACAGTTCATCTTTTTGTGAAATCTGTTTCCAGAAAATAAATCACAGAAAAGTTTGACCATTGACGTCAATGGTCCAACTTTACCGCACATTTTCAGTGAAACGGAGTTGATGTTGCAGACATATTTTCACAACACGTATGAAGCAGTACTCTCTCACACTAGAAAGTGCAGAGCGTGACGGTTCCCCTTTAAGGATGTGCAACACGTTCACAATGACAGGCAATAACTGGTTTACTCTTGTTCATGTAATGCACTAGATTCCACACACACCATGTGGGCAAAAACCAGAAATGAAAATCAACCAATGATCTTTAAAGGCCAAATTCAAACAGCTGTGGGTCTTTATGTCAGTGTTTGCATACATGTATCTGTATCGGTGATTCTGAGCATAGCCACTATTCAGTGACTTCTGGTGATCTGTATAATGTGAATATGATAGGTCGTTGTGATAAGGGGGGCGTGGCTTAGCGCCGGCTGCAGACAAAAGGGGCGGAGCGGCTCAATTGGGGTCACAGACGCAGCTGTAGGGGATGAGCGCAATTAGGTAATTTACTATAAAAGTCTAACATGTGTTGTACTCTCTCCACAGTGAGGTCGGGTCCAGCCACGCGGGTGGAGGTTTTCTTTGTTGTGCCGGCTTGAAGTCCGGAAGACTGATTAGAGTTAAACGTGCGCGTCCAAGAAGGACGGTGAGTCTTGGTTTTTGTTTGAAGGAAAATAAAGACATTTCTTGCGTTAACCCTCTTTGTGTGATATTTACCCTGGCCTGTAGCTTAGACGTTGCTACAGTCATAAAAGCGAACATATATGTGAACCACCTCAACGAGCCAGAAAGGCCTCTATGGGCTACACAGCTGACTAAGAGACCCCCGGTGTACCTATGACCATGAAAGGAGTTGGTTTGACCAAAACGGGTGCGAAAGGGTAGGACCCCTACCTCGAGCTGTTGGAGCAGGGACTTGCCCTTCTTGTTGATCTCGTTGATGAGCGTGAAGACGGCGATCTTGATCTCCTGTTCCACCTTCCTGTGAGTCTCGCTCAGCTCTTTTAACCTGCAACCACACCAGCACACCAAACCACCATTTAAAATGGAGGAAATAAAATGCAATACATTTTGAGGAAATGGTGTAGCGAGATATTGGAATTAAAATGGAATAAAAATGTTTATCATGTGCGCCATTAAAAATAAATAAATAACCTAAATGTTGTGAAATCAAATTTGTGTTTGTCAGGGCAGGGAAAGGGATGGCTACTATGCTTGGGTTTGGGCCACTATTCCTGTACTGTTGACGGGCGGTGTAATCGAGACCTTGACAAAGACACGTTTGGTTGTTTTCTAATAATAAGAGGCTTTCAAAACTAGACCATCATGACAAAAACAAAAGTATAATGAGGTTTAGAGAACAATCAAGAAAGTATCTTCTTCTCTGGCCATCATTTACCAAAGCCAGAGAAATGTGTTTCCTGTAAGAAAACCAATGCGACATTATAATCTACAATATCAGCAAATGTAACACTGCTTTCCCACCCAAGTGTGTGTATGTGTGTGTGTATGGGTTCATCTACATGTGTGCATGTGTGTGCACACACGCAGTAATGGTGCCTAGAAAGACAATATTGGCTGCATGCCTTTCTCAAGTGTTAATTGGATCGCAGCCTCATATGCGAGGTTTCATTGTTCTAATTTGGTTGCATTATAGATAATCTACCCCAATTTGTTTTCAAACCTTCCAAACAAAAAGAACCATGAAAACTCTAAAGGAGGTAATAAAACATAAGTGATGTTTCCGATTTTCAGTCATCTTTGTGGGCCCTCACCCGCTTATTGCCCACGCTCTACCACAGGACTAAAGAAGAGGAAGACGAGTCTCTCTCACCTGGTCTGCAACTGGGCGACCGAGAAGCCCACGTAGCCCCTCTTCTCCTGCAGCTTGGTCATGTGGGTCTCTATGATGCCCTTCTGGTTTAGGAACGCCTCCTCAAGGAACTGGTACCTGGGGGAAACATTGTAGGGTTGTTTATTTTTCAAATCTTGCTCTCCTCTCCTCTCTCTGTCTCTATACACCACGCTCTACTCTTACCTACTACTTCTACTACTACCTATGTAGTTCCTTTTTTTTGCAATAACCATTTGCCAATGGCTGTATTAGTAAATTAAATGTCAATGAATTCAATTAAATGCAATCTCACTATAGTGGCCAAAAGAAAAAAGCCAAGCAAACAAAGCAAAATAATCCATCTAGGCGTATGAATGCTTCTATTGCCTCCATCAGGTTTACACCCACCCACACACCCACTCACTTGACATTGACAACCTTGCCGTATTAGGTTTTAAAAGCTGCCGAAATTTAAGACAGAGAAATGTTACAGTACACAGGTTGTGATGTATATTGCACCCCAACAACAAAGCTTTGAGTCATTAAGGAGCCAGTAAGGGTTAGGCATGAAGGATGACCACAAGACAAGCAGTTTGCAGACATTGTGGATCGGACCCAGAGCCCATCATCCTGGAGTCTAAACTATTCTGTCCCGGTTAGTGTAAATGCATCGCATTGGGAGGATGCCAACACTGCAGAGATGGCGGATCAAACCAATAACCGTGGAACGCCGGGACCACTAAGCCGTCGGGAGATAGGCAGGCTACCTGTGTTCTTTGTGCTCCAGGAGCTGACAGTCCCTGCAGGTGAGTGTATCGCAGGTCTCGCAGAAGAGCTTCAGCGGTTCCTGCTTGTGGACCGGACAGAACACGGGCCTCTGTCCTGCTGAGCCTGGGCCCTCTGTGGAGACACAAGCACAAGGGGGCGGTCGAGATATATACACAACAAACGAGAGAGTCAGAGGACGCGGGGTATGTAGAGTGAGTGAGTGCGTGCTTGAGTGAGTGAGAGAGAGAGTTGGGAGAGCATTGAAATCATGGTAGATGGAGAGAGACTGAGAGATTTCAAACAGTATAAAACATGAAGCAACCCAAGTGAAACCAATACCCCAACAAAAAAAAAGAAACAGCGAAACACCACAGCTCTGGTAACCAGCAGAATGTAAAGAGGCCGCTCTGGTATACTCTGGGATTCTGCAGCCTGGGGTTACCATGGCAACAGCCTTATCTGCACCACATTTATCTTCCTCCATCAAACTACCTCTACTCACTCTCTCTTTTTTAAATAGGAGACGAAGTCGCGAGAGAGCTCCTGTTTAAAACAAATGTAAACATCCAAGCTCAAACCAAACCATCTGGGCCCAAATCGGTGAGGGTCTGGGCGTGGTGATGGGGAGAGCTGCTGCTACCATTATGACCGAACCCCTGGCCGACCCCCCTGACGGCTACCAGCTTGATCACTAGGGTTGCTACGGTTCAGGTGAGTCACGGTTTTCCAGCCGGTACTGTATATGCAAATTCTTTACCTTTATAAATGTCCTTAAGGCCTACCGATGCCATCAAGTGCTGTGTCCTAATAGGAATGTCTGTCCCTTTATGTATACCATTGAATAGCTTTCCTTGAAACACTTGTAAACATTATACACCACACCATGGTATAATGTGGGCCTGGGAAGTCGTATGAGACGGGAACTGGGCTTAAGGGGACATGCAACTCAAATGGACTTGATTTGACCCGTCACTTACGTGCGGTGGCGTCTTCGCCAGCACCATCGTCGTCCTTGGTGCGGATCTTGTGGTCCTTGGTGATCTTGACCCGCTGGTGGGCCTCCACGCAGGTCTTGCACAGCCACTCGCCACACTCGACGCAGAAGCCGATGGTCCCCGCGTTGTCCTCACAGCTGGTGCACACCTGGGCCGGGGGAAATCCACGCCCACCGTCAGAAACCATGGCAACACATCCCCGCCTCACACCCCTTCCCCCGCCACCACAAAACAGACAACTAGACAGAAAATGTTCACTGCAACCTTGTTCACAAGGATGAAACATCTGTTTTTGTTTAAAATGGGTCTTCTTGGGGGGAAACCTTTAATGTATCGTCTCAAAAATAGCCGCTAAATTAGCGGTTAACAAGCTATTACAGACAATGTGTTGGTGGAGATCATAGGACCCATTCTCCACTTTGGCTGTTGGATCACATGATCTCGTCATGTGTTTAGCCCCCTTGTGGCCACATCGTGTGCCTTGACAGAGTTAATAGCGCCGCATGGCTATAAAAGGAGAAACAAACCCCTGACTCGGCTGTTAAAAAATGCTTTCAGTTTTTGTTTCTCTTTCTGGGGCAGGAACTGCTGGCTCCCCTGTAAACGCCCCTTTAATTTAGTTTGGAAAAAGTCAAGGACAGGTGTGTCTCATCAATGCTTAATCAGCAGGTGCCGGGTAACCATATCAGCCAATAAGAAGCTGCGCATTATATAGCATTTGGTTAAACTGGAAAGGGAGTCATCCAATGTAAACCAATGTACAAGTGGCGCGGGGGTTTGGTGTTTGCACTCGCAGTATTATAAGATGCTTAGCATAAAAAGCATCCGCCAGATGGCATATCATTTTTCAATTTACTGTTTTATAAAAACGGGCAGGTCCTCTCTAAATGTACTTCTCTTCCTTCCAACCTCCACCTACAAGCGTGCCTTTTCAAGAAAGGTGGAGCGGGTGGCGACACAGCTGTTTCAGTTTCAACCAGACTCCTACAACTGACTTTACCTCATAAGGAAATTAGTATCAGTATTTCCAGCCGTTTATTCTAGCTATCATCTACCATCATGTAAATATACAGGTTTGGTTGTATAAAATGTATATACACACACAAAATTGCATGGAAAAATACCAATAATAATATATTGGGGAATTTCTTATGTCATCATCTTTTTCTATACAAGATGTTGATTCCTACAATAATAAATATATAAAAAATAAGCATAATTTTTTTTGTAGTGTATAATCATCCTCTTCATCTCCAACCAGTTGGAAAGTACCTGAGCAGACTTTTCGTCAGACGTGTTCGTGGCCTCGGACGTGTCTTTGACGAAGTAGTTGTCGATGATGTCACTTTGCTTGTAGTCCTGGCAACAGACCGTGCACCGCATGACGTTCACTGGAAGCAACAAGGGTGAGAGGTCATGGTGTGAAATAGAAGGTCACGCGCAGTCTGGACAGCGCCACAATGTTGTGGAATATTAACTTCCCCGCAGCACTGAACACTAAACAATTATTTACCGATTGCAGGATATAGAATATGCTGTGATCCGCCTAGACTAAATATAGGCTAGTACGGAGCTAGAACTAATATTAGGGCTACCGTCCTCCTTATGAATCATAGTTATTATGAATAGAGCAAGCAACATGGTCGCTGGGGCTCGAAGACTCTCAAGGGCCGAAAATGGCCCGTACTCGCATGCACGTACAATGTACTGCAATAGCCGTATGTGTGAGGAACGTGGGTCTAACTACAACATTTAATGTTTCACAGTATATAACGGTGACATAGCCGAAACACCGGACGCCTATCCATTCACATTCCTTTGGTTGTCATCAGTAATACATTACATTTTAAAAGTAACTGCGCTTATTGACCCACTGCTTGAAGAATAAATTATATAATTGTAAACTTTGCAACCAAAACCGGTATAATATTACATTTAATGGTCAACGGTTTACAGAGTAACAGCAGTAATAAGTTACCACATCCCCTCCCCCACATACTAATCACATAAACCCAGAG
Source organism: Lota lota (assembly GCA_026745465.1). Taxonomy (NCBI): domain Eukaryota; kingdom Metazoa; phylum Chordata; class Actinopteri; order Gadiformes; family Lotidae; genus Lota; species Lota lota. The sequence goes on along the minus strand of JACYXH010000555.1, from coordinate 962,761 downwards.
CACCTCCCCCCTCCACACTAGTTAGCTGCGGCGTGATCCAGTGTGAGCCGGTTTAAACCGGTCTACACTGGTTTGAGCAGCACACAGCCGGTTTGTGTTAAGCCCCAGCTGCAAGGGGCTGTGAATGATTGGTTGTGAAACCCAGCTGGAGTGAGATCTGTAGAGACGCCCCTGCCCCCACCTCCCTGTTACTCCACCCCCCTCCACACACACACACACACACACACACTTATGTGGGCCTACCTCACATCTGTCACACAAGTAACAAGTCCTATACACATATGATCAGAGGAACATATACATACAACTGACATGCTTGTGTGAGTGCCCTATATATTCAGACACACAAACAAAAGGATTTTAGGCGTTAGGGTGGTGCTCTATATCCTTACTGACCACACACACAGCCGAGGAAAACCAACCATGCCATTATTATAATTTACTCCAAATGTTAGCCTATCTTTAACATGGTTTTTACTGCTGTTAAATGAGGGGTTTATGGCCAGGGTTGTCAGCCAAGCTTAAATTAGGATGGACACCTAAACATCTGCATCACAAATAAATAAATAAGGAAGTGGTTATCTGACCGATGATCTTGCTATTCACTGGTATTTAAAGTACATTTTATACAGTAAAAATTCTGTCCAGTACCCGAACATACATTAAATAAATGTATGAAACAAATATTTTTATATATAAAAGAATGTCTAGGCTGTCTGACCACTTTAAAAAAATGTTTACCTTACTTGCATTACTTTAAGCATTACATAGGAACTAAATCCTTAAAATGCATTTTTATGACCTCATTACCGATACCAAGAGGATTTGACATGTGATGCGTAGACTAGACTCTCCACACAGTCAAGACGATACCCTAACCAATACTATGGGCGTCTTGGGCCAACCTTAAACCAAGCCACACCCTGGGCCTACTTGGTCTTCTACTTCACACCCTGCGCCTACACCGACTATACACCCACTTCACATACACCCACTACAAACCCTGCGTGCACCTACACCCACTTCACACCCTGCACATACACCCACTATAAACCCTGCGTGCACCTACACCCACTTCACACCCTGCACATACACCAACTATAAACCTTGCCTGCACCTACACCCGTTTCACACCCTGCACCTACACCCATTTCACGCCCTGCACCAACACCCACTATAAACCCTGCCTGCACACATACCCATTTCACACCCTGCGCCTACACCGTATAAGTTAACACCTACTTTAAGCACTGTGACAACAATTATACGACACGCCCTGTGATTATGCAAACTTAATGCCCAGGGCATTTGACCAACCCCGCTTACACAGTCATCAATGTCATCATTAAAAGTAGGACGCAGTAATTTAGTTATCCAAAAACTACTTGGTCGAATATTTATTTGGAGACCTTGATGTGCAGGGAGGGGTGAGACCTCTTGCTCAAGGATGCCTCCAGGGAGACATTGGGTTCAAACACAGAACTGTTGGGCTGGGAGTGAAACACCCTCACCTCAAGACTATATTCCTGCCCCTCACGTATTCGGTATTCAAAGCATTCTGTACCGTCACAATACGACTCAATAAAGCTCTCGCATACTTCCCAATGGAAATTAAGTCCCAGTTGTATTGTACACGCATTGCACATGGAGTCATCACCAATGTCACCAAAATCTCAACGATTTACAACGAGTGCATCTACACATTCTGGTTGTGCCATTGAGATGAATGCATTCATCATACCTGAACACAAAGCTTCCGTTATTCAGTGGTATGTCAACAGCGATAGACTATCTACTGGCTCTGCGTTACTGCAGTTAGTTTTGATAGTTCTTGGTGGGACTGGATCAAAATATATATCTAAATAAAAATGATATTCTATGTGAATATATATTTGTATTGTCTTCTTTCCACCATACCAATTTATGTTATTCATATATATCCTACCCATCTCCCTTTTTAAATGAATGGTTTTTTATGCATGTGAAGGGCCTGTAATGTGTACCATTACAAGCACTTAAAGTAAAATGCATTAGCTATTATAATATACAACACAAATGTGGTCATACGAGCAGAGATGGGAAGGGGAATAAATATTCTCTACAGTTCTGTGAGTTTTTTTTTTTCAAGTTCTGCCTAACAGTATGGTTAGGTATAGGGGAGTGTTTGAGGGAGAGAAGATGACATGGCAGGTTTTAGTTTAACTAAGCACTACTTATGAGCGGGGATTTGTTTACTTCCTGTCGCTTAACACAGTGTTTTAGAGAAGTAAGATTGGAAGCAAGGATGTAGGCAAGGATGAATTCCTCCAGCCAAACAAACTCAGCCTCTGGAACTCGTTTTGAGGCCTTCACGAACAACAATGAAAGTCTACAGCAACAAAGAGAACTGTCCAGCCATTGGCTGCTCTATTTCAGCTCTTCATATAAATAAAATCATATTATATAGACAGACAACGGGTGTGAGCAAAAAAGGGAAAAAAAGAGTCGCTTTAGGGTCAGCTGTAAAAACAAAAACAAATGCAATTTTGTGTATATATATATATATATATATAATAAATACAAATTATATGATTGACTCTGCTTGTAATTGGTATAAATAGCACCAATGAAATACCTACAAAGGATTAACACCAATGAGCATTTCGAATGCTTAGTGAATATAAATAAAAATCTGTCCAACAAATCACCATAATGAGAGTGAGTTGGGGCTATGCCTTTCACCAAGATTAAAGTAACATGTTGTCTGCAGTGATACAGCGTAATATTAAGTTGGCGTCTATACAATGCCACCAAAAGAGGATAGCGCCGTTCTCCATTGTTCGTCCTTAGCGACCAACAACAACAAAGCTGTGCGCCCAAAACATCCCCAAAACACCTTTCAGTTTGCAGCGTGCAGAGCCCGTTTATGCCTTTCCAGACATGGCATCCTACATCCAGGTGTATCCTACAGACATACTGCGGTCATGCCCCGTCAGCACCACGCTTCGCCAGGCAACACCTCTGATTACGTCTCAGTCCAACTGGCTCCACACTCTCAGACACCTCTCCTAACCTTCCCCAGAGCCCATTACTGGACAGCCAGCTGGCTAGCTCCAGGTGCTTGGGATATTGGTGTTCTGGTCTAGTTCGCATCTAGTTAGGTCATTTTAAATATTATTGTATCTCTTTTTAACTCGTATTACTATCACTGTCCTGTACTCTGCTGTGACACCCACATTCTTCATCAGAGAATAATAAAATAACATCTCATGTTATCTCTTATCTTGTCATTGATTCCGTTTTGAAAATGAAGGATGTTGAAAGATGAAGAAGGCTCATTATGGCATTCCAGGTTGCAGTTGGCTTCCATCCTGCAGCTAACCAGCTAGCATAGCCGAGAAAGCAGCACCACTTTCGACTCTGCTTGCAAGAGCAATGTGGCACAGGTATGCCTGGCTGCACCACACTGACCAGTACTCCTTTTAGTTCCAGTTCAGTTGTGAACCTCAGTCTACTTTGAATTGCATGCATTTCTCCACTGTGTTCTGTTGGGTTAGGGTTTGATAAAGTTGCTGCTCTAACGGTTTTCTTTACAAGTGGTTGGGACTGTGTTGTACAACACATGTTCTTACCTGCATGCATGCATGGAGAACATACAGACCGTAACATGGTCATTTCCATCAACGTACGTAGTGGCCAATGTGTGCAACCAAGTACAGTGGTTGTGATGATCAATGTAAATCGAATGTATTCAGCATCTATTATTAATTGCAAACATGATTCTCACGCCTATGTTTTTCAACATATTGGAGGATTACTATGGATCTCAGCTGTTATGGGCAGGTATGTATGGCAGTGCATCATCAATTACATCGCTGCAATAACACGCTATCGATGGAGTGAGGCTAAATATATATTTTTACTGTCATATTTATAATGATAATCATTTATCATTAGTTTGAGTAAGATCATCGAGAGCCTAGCATGACGAACGTCAACGTTGGCCACAATTAGCAGAGATTAGAAAGATGCTCAAAACGATCAATAATCTTCTATATAGACCAACATACACCGCTGCAAGACACCATCTATTGGTGCAGGTCAATGACGACGAAATCAATCCACGAAGCAATCGAAATCACAGGCAACTCGTGTTCAAAACCATAGTTTGCATATATATATAAAACACCTAGTGTTTAGGTGTGCCCGTTTGAGCCCTAAGATGTAAACAGTTCAGTTATGACTTGGGCATCGCTAGTGTGGTTGCACTTCGCACGAGTGTATGTCACTTACCTATATGAGTCTCTGTCTGTCCGTGTGGTCCGGGCACCTGTAAGCTTAGCTGTCTGTCTGGCTGAGGTATACATTTCAAACAAAACGAGTGTAGACAGGGAAGAAGTTTGGGTTCACATTCTCTGTTCTGGAGATTCTGTTTACACACCGCGCACGTATCCAAAAGATTAATAGGGATGGCAGCTGGCGTAACTGGCGGGACCGTGGGAGGGGGCGACATCTCAGTGGTCAGTCCGCTCACAGGAGCATCCCCGGTGGCTGGGGACTCCGTGGCAGCGGGCTCTGGGTTGGTACTGCTATTCTCGGCGGGGCTGTGGGTGCTGCTTGCCTCGCCGTTGGCTTCGCCTCCCGCTCCGCCGCTGCCGTTGCTAGCTTCCCCTTCTTCGCTGGTGGATGGTATAGGGGCCGTAGGGGCATTCTCCCGCGACTCTGAAACTTCATCCTTCAAATTCGGTTCAATTACTATAACCAAGTTGTCTTCGTTCGTCTGTGAATTCCCACTGTCTTGTGGGGGAGGCGCTGTGTCTGAATTAACAGAGGTGTCCATATCATCCTCGCCTTTGTTGTCCGCCATCTTCCTTCCTCTTTGAACCACTGCACGTCGTGCGTAGCTTTTCCACCGTGAGGACGCAACTGTTGCGTCATGACGTTGTGACGGAGACGCCCTCGAGCGATGCATGTAACTTTTGTGTTGTGGTTGTAGCCATATAAAAATATACACTATTTGTTTATGGTTGTAACCCTTATACATTCACAACTGTTTCGATTAAACTTAGTGTATGACTTGAACATGAAAGAACATAAAAAAAACTATACAGTTGACGTTGTTACCGTGTATGTATTGGTTGTAACGGGGTAAAGTTGTAAGCGATGGTTGTAACCTGGTTATACGTCCATGGTTATTATAACAACCAAATAAATATGAACCTGGTTGATGTATCCGTTGTTCGACTAAACTACTTTTTGATTATGCTTTATGTTAACGTTATGTCTTTTTTGGATATTTACAATAGAAAATAGATATTTTCTTAAAAAAGTCTGAAAATATATTTTCTTACTTTAAGTAAGAAAGTGTGGCTACAAGAATAGAAGACCGACCAATTGCATTTACTGTGCCTCCCACCGTCCACAGAATTAGAATTGCTACAACTTTTCAGTAAATTTAAGCTATTTCTAATAATGGACTCGGAGGTCTGCATGTCTTCGCCTGTCATGGATGGGCAAAAGGGGCGAGTACGGTCGATGAGTAGCGACGTGTATCTTTGCGTATCTACGCATACGTGCACGGCGCAGAAGTGCAGTTTGGAATTAAGGACCTATATAGGCCTTTATGATGCCCGGTTTATGAAAGAAATATATCGTGTGGCAGGATGGCATAAGAGAGCGGTTGACACCTTCTAGGTCTTTCATGTGCATGAACATCAGACAGTGCAACACCCTCGGGTTCCCGCACGCACCAACCTCAGCTGACATTGTACCCACTGTTAGCCTGCAGGGAAAAGCAAACTAATCATTTAATCTACGTTTTATTGTGAGCAGCACCATCAGAACCAACGGTGTCGTAATCTAGCTTGCAACTATTCTTTTGTTGGTATACTCAATCAATTGAGTGATGTAACGTTAATGCCTCCATTACGATAAAATATGTAAATAGGTTAATCATTCTTCTATATAAATGTATGCAAGTCTTTCCATGGTTCATGGTTTAGTGTCAGTTTCATCGTTTTAAGTAAATTATCTGACTGAAAGAAATCAAAGACAAAACATGCAGAACTATATTTAAAAGTGACCCTAACCCTAACCCTGACTAACCCTAACAATAACTTTCGGAGCAAAGAAACGAACTTGCATTCTACCATTCGGGTCCGTCTCAACCGTCAACCACATTATGCCCCCAAGGCCAGTGGCTTCATTTGAGTGGAGGAGGACCCTTACCAGCACCAGCTGGTGCATTAACACCCGTACACAGACACGCACTCACACGCAGGCACGCAGACACACACACACACACACACACACACACACACACACACACACACACACACACACACACACACACACACACACACACACAGTTTTTACACCGAAAAAAACATTTGAGCAATAAACAATTGTATGACAGGAATCTAACTCTCTAGTGTTTTACCTCAGATGATTTCATAGGAAGGGGGGGGGGGGGGGGGGTCAAAGGGCAAAGTCATAAATCAGACCCTTGCAATAAATAGTCTATGATTTGGACACAAACCTAATACCTACTCTCCCTGAAGTCTTCCAGGTCTTTGATGTGAGGAAGCATGTACGGTGTCATTTCAACATAATTCGATAAATGGGACCAGTAACCAGTTCTATGTCACTCCAATGGGCTCCCAGCATGAACGTACATCAGTTGACCTTATACTGTTCGTTAGCCTGCAGGTAGAAGAGCAAACTATTTTAACTAAGTGCAGTTCACTATGACCTGAATACTAATGGGTTAATTGACAGAGCACACGACCTGGCCATGGACTAACATGTCAGTAATGTTTCCATTACTTGCAAATCTATATGAACTTACAATACAAACATACAAACAGATTGGTATACGCCTACTTTTGTATTATTAGTTAGTAATGTTTTGTCATGTATTTAATTTCCGTAAGTCAAATAATGAACTTCAAACTCAGAAACTGAAAGCAAACCAAGAACCCCCAGCACTAAGGCCCCTTCATATCTAAAATGTGTTCATTTCCACAACCTAAATTACACACACTATAGCCACTATGACACATGAACTAAAAGAAAGCTGCATTGTGGAAGCGAGACTAAGGTACACAGTAATCATCAAACTAGCATCAAAAGCTAATTACTAAGCCTAATTTGTAATGCTAATGACATGGCAATTAAAGAGTCAAAAGGTTCATTGAAATGTAATTGATGAAATTACAACTGGGAAAATATATGAATGGGTCCATTATTGGTGCCGTGCATGCTGCTGCATGTATATATCCTGTAACGGGAGTTTATGACTCATCAAAGGTGGCACCAATAATATGTATGTATAATATGCTGATTTTGAAATGGCTAATCAATGTCACTCCTGGTGGAAACAATTGGAGCGCTTTTATCTGGTAATGTCTGAAGAACCTATAAAATGCTACCCATGGATATATTGTTGCTTCAGTGAAATAAAACTGATAGCACACTGAAAACACTGCATCAACCAGGTTCCACAATACGAAGTAAAATATGTAATGGAAGAAATGGAGAAATATTCAAGATATTATTTTATTAAAATAGAAAAAAAAACAGCCTAATGTACATGTGTGTCGGAAAATGAGTTAAGTCTGTAAAAAAAGTCCAACAACAAAAACATTAAATCATATTTTCTCCTCTCATTTAGGGACAAACACAAAATGAGTCTGTCCAGACAGCTGTAAAGATAACCCAATAGCTCCACGAAAACCTCAATGCCTGGCATTTAGTGAAACAGAAATCTGGCCTATCCTTCTTTACCCCTGCTCAGGGGTATAGGGATATTTCCTTCCACGGTTAGAAGAAGTCAGTTCATTAGGAACAAGGCTAGAAGACGTGTCCTGTCTGATTCTCTGTGCTGGAACCTCTGTCCACTGTTATCCTCCACTCCCTGCTAGAAGTCCTGTCGGATGTTCTCCTTGTTTTCATCTCCCTGCTGGTGCCTTAGCCGCGCAGCCTCGATCTCCAGCTGCACGATGGCGCGTTCAATCTCATAGTTCTTACTGACAAGGGACACCCAGCTGTGGGCAAGAAGACAAAGCGGTTAACCCAACTCACCAGGAAACATGAACATCTGGCTACATGGCATCTAGCAGGAAGCTAGAGTCCTCACAATATGGGGAAAAAAATGACAGGCTTAGGGGGCCAGAACCGGTATTGCTTCTGACATCAACGCTCGATTTGGTTGTTAAAATGCTTTAATCCAATGTGACTGCCAGTCAAGTTGTTTTTCTTGTTATACGTTAATGAGTCATTAGCAAGCCAGTACGGGGTTATGGCAGCTTGCTCAAGGATGCCTACAGGTGGGGTTCGAACCCAGTATCTTTTGGCTGGGAGATGAACAGGGCAACTACTAGACTATGGTTAATGGAATAATTAAATGAATAGATGTCATGCGGCTGTTCCAGGGACCTATATACCTCAAAGTGTTACAATGTACTAGAAGTGTGGAGATTAATACTAGAGAAACATAATCTCAGTTGAGAGTAAAGCATTACCTATATTTGGATTTGCACTAAATATAAATAATAAATAATAAAACGATAACAACAAATACATACTTGGACTCCAGTTCTCTGAGTTTGGCTCCGCCCACCAACTGGTCATTTTTACGCTGCCAATTCAGATCCTGAATTTGTTTCCTGTTAAGAGTAAGAATCATTAGAAAACACGGTATGCAACAAGTAAGTCAGAAAGAACATTTGTGCATAACAAATTCTGAGATTGATGGTCACCTGAATTTTTGGAGTTCCTTTTGGGCTATCTCTATCATGAAGGCCAAGTTGCTGTAAAAAGTGTAATTAAATTAAATACAAGGAAAGAAAACGATATAAATTAGTTGGTTGATTTCAAGCCTCCTGTAAAGCAGCATCAAGTGATTTCGGACCACTAGAGGGCAGATAGAAAGACACAACAGTCAACAATACGGGAGATTCTGTTGCAACGATTATGCCCTCTCGGAATGTAATGTGATGCCCCGAACTTCCGGTGAAGATTCATTTACATCTCATCTTAATGTAATGAACTCATCCCTGTGAGGATGTGTGCATGGGAGACAACCCCCGTTTCCCCTTAGACAACAAATAAAGGGTATTGCCTCGTATTCTCCAGTGGAAATGTCTGATATCTCCCCCCCTTTGCTGCTACCCTGGCATTCCTGCCGACCTGCTGTGCGGCGGTCACTCACTCGTTGTAAAGTTTCCATGCGTTGGTTCCGTACTGGGACATGAGCTCCAGATTCTCGATGCGGACCGCCTGGTGCTCCAACTGGGCCATGGAGTTGTTCACGCTCTCCTGCCAGGCGGTGATGTCATTCTTCTGGCCCGCGGTGGGCGCAGGCAGCTCGTACCTGCACAGAAATAATAACAGCAATGATTATATATGAATTATATAGCACCTTTTACAATGTGTGGTACAACGTGATACAACAAAGAGACAGAAGGAATAGTTTGTCAGATTGTCATTATTAAACATGAATTGTAAACAGCAAAAATAAAGGTGAGGAAAAGGGGGAAAAAACAATGGTTGACCTTACCTCTTCATGCTGAGGAGCTCCAGTGGTTGCCTAGCGCCCAGCCTTTCAAACTCATTCCTCATGATCTCCGTCTGAAGACGGGAGGAAAACACACAATCGTAGCAAAACCACATCAAATCTGCCAAATCACCCAACAGTGGAGTTTTTAAATCATCATGGGTTGCTTGCTAGGAGCAATGCTGTGAACCAGCGGCTCCCCCTGGTGGCGCTTTCATGGACAGCGCGAGATGACGCACCTCAAAGGTAGCAAAGTCAGGCGTGGGGAGGTAACTCAGGTAGTTCTTGGTGGGTCGGTATCTCCTTGTCTCCTCCTCCACCAAAGCTGCAGCCTGGATCAGATAATATACAATACAGTGACAAGCTTCCAACTCTTATACAGTGAACCCCTCCCCCTCTTTGTTAGCAGGTTGGTACTCCTTGTGAAAGCTGTGCTTTAGGCCTTTTATGTCCCTTGTCATGTCTAGTTAGAAACTTCTGGTAAATTTATTCCTACTAGTTTGTGCCGCCCCTCCTGGCTGCTGCAAGCCCCACAGTGACATTAAATTCAAAGTTTAATGTCCACCCGGTTAATCAAAGTAACATGATTGTTGATACTAACTTTAATCATTGACATTGTCAATAAACATCCGTTGTTTATGGTTGACATTAAAGTATGTGAACCATATAGTTTGCATACTACGTAATTGTTCTGAATGAGATCACAATGCAAGACAGAAGTTAGGATATTAGAGTATTGAGTCACATAAGTGCAAATTAAAAGGAATAGACTTTATAGAGTTGCTCCATCCAGAGGTAGAGTGTATAAAACAGTGTATTTTTCAATATTTTACAGCACACGATTGTGGGCAGACACATGGATATAAATGGTTGATATGGCCTGCACTGGTTTGGTATTACTGGTTATTGGAGTTGGTTAATCTCTCACTGAATTGAACATTCATTGGCAGTGTATTACACAGGTCAAATGTAATGCATGCTTCATATATAGTATAGTGCTAATTATATTGGTCTGTTGCTCTCAATTAACTTACGACTATGGTGTTTGACATTAGGTTTTTGTTCTGGACAGTGTATTTGTATTTGCTGTAACACAATTGACAATCATTCGGAATGCAAAGACATTTGCAGATAACTCAATTATTCAGTGGACAACTAGACCATTAGTGTAAAAACATGTCCACCCGAAAGACTCAATTAACAAAACTTGTACTACATATAACGTTCAGTGGGCAGCTATACCTTCGGTTGTACACAGTTAGCGGTAGCATGGTTAGCTAAACTCAGCCATCTCGTCCACGAAGCTATCTCTACTTACCGCCTCTCTGACCCCAGCAGCATCATAGCCCTGATCAAAATACGGGAGGGCATCCACGAACACCTCTCCCGCTACCGACGCCGTTCCAGCCATGTATCTCAGAGTAAAGTAGTAGTTAGGTTTGTTGTTTCAGACTGTACCGCCAACACAACCACACAAGGAGGAAGCTAAGGCAATGTGCTTCCGTCCCGGCCAAAGTGCAATAGCCGACGTGAAGCTAGCGGGAATAATTTGAACGGAAATACAGTTTTTCACTATAAAAGTACAGTCCTCTCAAATACCGAATTATTTACAAAACTGAGATAACGTTACTGATTTAAAACCATTGTATTCGCCACATTTTATTTTTAATTCATTGGTAAATAAGGCATATGTATATTTAGTATCTATGTATAGCTACATTACGACTTGTGAAAATGGGGTCAATTGCTTGTGTTTATTATTAGTTTTCATGTTGAGATAGTTTTATTTTTGCGTAGCGTAAAATGTATTGTTAGTTTCAAACATGGAAATCTATTAATATATGGTTGACCATGTGAATCACTTTGGCACGTTTAGTCAGTCAGTTATGCTTAAAAGTTGTTTTCTGCGATATACTGAAATCAACTCACCTTTCCTTAATGTCAACAGCAGAGGGCAACGACCGACCATTATGCGACTTAGTTTTGCTTAAAGAGACCGTCAATGAAACGTGCAAGAAAAACCGCTGTTATTTCTACAAACTACCTAGGACCACACTTCCATGTTCCGAACACCAGCAACCAGAGCTTTTATTGTACAACTCTCAACAGTTGATTTTTATCAGGGACCAATATTGAATGTTACCTGCTAATCCTCATACTGGCCTTCGTTTTTTCGCCCAGATGATGACATGCCCTGACTAATTGCCCAGGCCAACATGTTCGGACCCATCTCAATTATTACGTCAACCACGTGATCAGAAATAATCGTCTACAGCATAAACCTGCCGTTTTCAGATCCATACACTTTGGAGACTTTTCTCTATCTCTGTTTTCGGTGGTGGGAACATGTAGTGTGGACAGGGCCCAGTTCAAACACAGATAACATTTTCATATGTCTTTTTTTTACCAATTTCCTTGACCTAATATGCGACTTAGCCTCTCAACATACATGCTTATATGAACAGTGTTCTTCATGTTCACTTACGCACCACAAAGCACCACACAACGGGCTATAATCTTTTTTTTGGACCAGTCAAACACTAATCCGTGATTTATTGACTTTGTATGTTTTTATGTCAACGCTCTCTTCCCTGCAAATCCTTTTACATACACTACCCAACGCCACAAGGTAATAAAACACACTCTCACCTCAGCTAACCTCAGCTGGCTGTGTGTATGTGAGTTTGTGTATGTGTTGTGGGAATAAACAGTACTGACTGAGTGTGTGTAAGGGTGACAGGCTTCGTAAGGAATGTGGAGGATTGCTATTTGTTGAGACATTGCAGGAGATTAAGTTTCAATAAAACTCTAACTAAAAAACTGACGTGAGTGAATATTGCTTGTGAGGCAACCAGAGGTGTGTTTCCTTGAAACGTGTGAAAACATGAGGTTTAACATTTGCTCAATGCCTAGTTAACAAACCAGTTTTCAAATCTTCCCATGGGTTTAAAATTATGAGCAAACAAGAGCACAGACAGACAGATAGCTAGATAGATAGACTGATAGATACATATATTACAATAATACTCCTAATTATTGTTCCCTGCTGGAGATGTCAGTTGTCTTTTTAATAAATCCAACCTCAAGCCCTGCTCATATGCTACCTTTGTAGAGAGCTGTCTTTTTTTCTGCAGGGTTGATACCTGTGTTAATGTGTGTTATGGTAAACCGTAATCTTGAGTATCTGCTTGTGTAATCCTACTGTTTTACAACTGTGTACTGGAGTATTATGGAGATTTCCTGTAGGTTATGTGTATAAACTAATTTCCCCTGCAGCAAATTGTATGCATGCAAATACAAGACATCAACAACAAAGGATCGAGGAGCCTTCAGGTTGGTATATATTCAGATTTAATAAGGATGATTTGATGGTACACGGTCATTCAATAAATCTGGTTGTACAAGTCAGCCTTTTTCCAGAATGAACAAGAAAATAACATCTTTAAAGCACTGTTTGCAAACCATAAAGGAAAACCCATTATACCTAGGAAGGGGAGTAGAAAAGTGTAAACTCTCCGCATCTAATCCCAGAGTGTTGTACATGGCTACTTTTGATGACATCCTTACCCAACACAACAAAATGGCAGGCAGGAAGGGCCAGAGCCAGTGCAGTAAAATGGGTGGAGAGTTTAAAAGCTGTTGCTATAAGCAACCCACTGTTAACCACACATAATCGGAACCTTCTTTCTCTACTTTTGGATTCTGCCATTTTGTTATGCCGGGGTGTGTGCAAGCCATTGATTCAGCATCGGGATATTTCTGTGATGAAACTACAAAAACGCGTCTTTTGTCTATACGACAGAAGATCCAGAAGACAGACTCTTGGTAAATGACCGTGTGTTGCATGACCCTGGGAGTGAATACGGCGCTGGAGATGTCTTACAAGTAAAGGACAATGTAAAACCAGTGTGGAGGGGGGGGGGGAGAGGGGGGCTTCCAGTTTGCTAGGGTAACACGTTGCAGTGTGAGCTCTCACGGTTCGACCGTTGGTAGGGTGGACAGCGAAAGAAAGGAGTGGAGATATGACAGAGAGGAGAAGAAATGACAAGGAACCCGTGGTGAGTACACCCGAGTGTGCATGTCTAGTATCCCTTTCGAGAGGAGCGGGTTGAGGAGCTGTAGCTGACAGAACCTGCTCCACCACCCCCCATGCTTCCGCCGAAGCCGCCCCCTCCACCAGATGAAAAGCTGGAACTGTATCCACCGCCGCCGCCGCCACCGCTGCTGTATCCACCGCCGCCGCCGAATCCACCGCCACCGCCTCCCATTCCTCCATTTGGATTGAGGGGAAGGTAAAAGATCAGTGATTTGCACATCCACTACCTCATGGTTCATAAGAATACGAGACAAGCCTAAAGAAATCATTGGTGGCGAAGAGGGCCACCAATGAAGAGGGCACTTACCGTAGCCCATGCCGCCGCCGCCACCGCCGCCACCGCCGCCACTGCTGCTCATGGAGCTCATGGAGCTCAGGATATGGGAAGTCGATGTGCCAGAGCCAATCCTGTGAGGAAGTGACCCAAGATGAGTGTTTCGCCTGTTTCCAATACCACCACTAATATAGAGCTTATTCTCAGAACTGTTGTCTTACCTAGACTCCTCTCCCTCCAGCAGCTTCTTGTAGGTGGCGATTTCAATGTCCAGGGCCAGTTTGACGTTCATGAGCTCCTGGTACTCGCGCACCTGGCGGGCCATGTCCTGCTTGGCTCTCTGCAGGGCCTCCTCCAGTTCTCTGATGCGGAGCTTGGCGTCTTTTACCGCCAGCTCACCGCGCTCCTCGGCCTCTGCGATCTGGGCCTCCAAGGCGGCACGCTGAAGCCGGAGCAGAACGAGAGGAAAGGTCTCAACAGCAGCGATGGTTGAGTTGTCTAATGAGCCTGTGTGAGCCCAATGTCTCTATAAACTGGACTGGCGCACAAGTATCGCAATGTTTCTGTAACCATGCGACACTCACCTGAGCCTTGACGTTCTCGATCTCGTTCTGCAGGCGGCTGATCATGCGGTTGAGCTCAGCGATCTCGCTCTTAGTGTTGCGGACGTTTTCGCCGTACTGGCCGGCCGAAGTCTGCATCTCCTCGAACTAAGAGAGACGGTTGGGAAGGACATGTTGTTTGTCTGATAGCCCCTGCACATTAGGGTTACATTTTCTCCATTACCCTGTTCCACCACTTACCTTCTGCTTGTACCAGCCCTCGGCCTCGGCGCGGCTGCGGTTGGCGATGTCCTCGTACTGGGCGCGCACCTCGGCCACGATGGAGTCCATGTCCAGGGTGCGGCTGTTGTCCATCTCCACGATGACCGACGTGTCCTTGATCTGTCCCTGGAGCTCACGCAGCTCCTGGATGAGTAGTAGGGAGAATACAGTGTCAGTAATACTATTGGCTGGGAGATAGAAGATTGAGGAACTACAGTTCAAAGGGTAGCCAGAAATAACACAGGAAGAAGAACAAACGCCACAGAGCCTTGCCTTACCGCTTCGTAAACCGCTCTGAGGAAGTTGATTTCATCTTGAAGGGCATCAACTTTAGCTTCCAGCTCAATCTTGTTCATGTAAGCTCCATCCACATCCTACAAGGTGAGGAGAAAAAATGCCAGGCTGTGAATTTTGCTCTTTTGACCACTGACTTTCAGGGTACTTAACCCTTACCATGCAGTCACTGGGCCAACTTAACCCGACACAGGATCTTCCAAAGTTGACTCACCTTCTTGAGCAGCACAAAGTCGTTCTCAACAGATGCACGTTTGTTGATTTCATCCTCATATCTGAAAGAGAAAAAAGAAACAGAAATAAAATAGGTTAGGACTCACTCACTAGCTCTTTGTAGTTTTTCTGTTGTACATATTTCTTGGTATGCATTTCGTTTTTATCTGTTGAGTCAACTGACTTGTTCTTGAAGTCCTCCACCAAACCCTGCATGTTCCTCAGCTCTCCCTCCAGCTTCATCTTCTCGTTGCCCAGGCCGTCCAGCTGTCTGCGCAGGTTGGCAATGTAGGCCTCGAACATGGCGTCGATGTTGGAGCGGGAGGTGGTCTGCTCCTGCAGCAGGCTCCACTTGGTCTCCAGCATCTTGTTCTGCTGCTCCAGGAAGCGCACCTGGAGGGGGACGATGGAAGAGACGAAGACAAGGCAGTTTAGATCCGGTGTGATTAAAAGTGAGGCACTGTGTCACATTGAACAAAGCAAAAACAGTTGAAATAAAATAAATGACAAATAAGTGTGGCCATGTGGTACCTGCACAGTAACGACTCATTGTATGTATTGTATTGTAGAATATTATTGCAGAGTACGTATTGTGGAGAGTAAGTATTGATGTTCAGACCACCTATCAAATGAATGAACCATGGATTCTAATTGATGATGGTTCTGAAAAGAAAAAAAAGCATTGGCTATCACTGTCCAAGTTTGAAAGACAAATGTGTTTGAGGTCCTTCCACTCTATGGGGCATGGGCATGCATGCAATTGGGTAAAGAATGAGAAGGAGTGCCACGTCCAAGCCCACACCCACCTGTTTAAATTAAATCTGCAAACCTCATACTGATTCAACTAAGGTTTGCAACATTAGTGCAAACCGTTAATTGCAGCCCTGACATCTAGAATACAAATAGATATTCATGTTATGCATGTGTGTTCATTTTCACAATTAGGGGAAAGTAAGAATGGACAAACAAAAGAAAGAGGGCAGAGTGCTGCTACTAAACAAATGGCATCAGTCCAACGGAGCAAACAAACTAGGTGTGGCCTGATCAACATGTTTCAACGCCTGAACAAGCACTTTCTCATGCAAGGGTGTGGCCCACTTCTTTTTTTCCCAGTGGGCTCTAACTTTTACTTTACTCCGTTACGCAACATTACTAGAGCCCTTGAAAACACATCCAAGTTAGAAGAATGGAGTCTAGTAAAAGCAAAGCTACAAATGGTAATCTTTAAACTCAACAACTGGTAAAAATAAATAACATAAAAGCAACAGTCGCAACAAGTCAATAGGGAGTTGGGGGAGTGGTGAGTGGGCACTGTAGGGAAGTGGTCGGTACGTTAGGTTGGTCTAGTTTTTCATTGCCCCTGTGAGTCAATATTTTGAAGAGAATGAATGAAAACCTGATATCCTTTCTTCTCTCCCCCCCCCCCCCCCCCCCCCCCCCCCGCCCACTGAGCATCGGCGCTATCCGTCACTGGATATGGCTAGGCTAGAGTTTCTACCTGGTCCCCTCGCCTTTGTCCCCTCCTCCCACACTCTCCTCTGCCTCAACCACCCAACCAGAACCACAATCGACCTTCCAATTTTGGTGAAGTGCTGACTTTCCTGAAAACACGTTCTGTGATGTGTGTGTGTGTGTGTGTGTGTGTGTGTGTGTGCTGTTTGTCGAATGTGAACAATCCACTCTATCATGATGTCATTATTTGTTTTTAATGGCTCACTTCAGGTGGAGCCTTGTGAGCGTTGTGCGCAATATCAGGTTGCTGTGTAATATAAAATGAGCTCTAGGATCTGAGAGAGAGGGAGAGAGAGAGGGAGAGAAAGAAAGAGAGAGAAGAAGAGAGAGAGGGGGACAGGGGGGCGCGGAAGAGATTTTTTCGGACTACATACACCTGTGGTTTGAGATGACCATTCATTTTTCATGCTTTACCCTGAAAGGCCCAAAAGCCATATAAGTATCGGCTGGGAAGCTAAACCCCACTCGGCGGCTGTGTCTCACCTTGTCGATGAAGGAGGCGAAGCGGTTGTTGAGGCCCTTGATCTGCTCCTTCTCCTGGGTGCGGACAGTCTGGATGTTGGGGTCGATTTCAAAGGTCATGGGGGCCAGCAAGCTCTGGTTGGTGGTGACCGCGACGATTCCAGGACCCATTCCACCACCACCAAAGCCCATTCCACCCCCGCCCATTCCCATTCCACCACCTCCACCACCCATTCCCATTCCACCGCCAAATGCAGCATACATGCCGCCACCAGAGCCCTTAGCATGGCCGCCCATACCGAAACCGCTACCCATCATGCTGGCCGCACTGTAGCCGCCGCCTCCTCCACCTCCTCCGCCTCCTCCTGACCTTCCGCCAAAGCTGGAGCCCGCCGACCTCCTCATCCCACCTGCACCTCCCCCCATAGATTGGCTGGACCAAGACTTTCTGCTGCCACCAATGCCACCAATGCCACCGCCACCACCGCTGCTGCTCGTTGAGCTAAAGGACGTCCTGCTGGTTCGCTGCATCATGGCTGCTTGTGTTTCCTCTGACCGGAGCGCGGAGGAGAGAAAGGAAGGAGGCAGGAAGAGAGTAATGGAGCTCACAGAGAGGAGAGTCAAGTTCCTCAAAGTGCCTTCTCCATGGCTGCTGCAGACTTTTTATTTGCTCTGAGGGGGAGGAGACTGCCACTGAGCCCCCGCCCCCCGCCCCTCACCTCTCCTGCTCCACGCCCACCCCCATTCCAACCTGATCCACCGGGCCCTGAGGGCACTCTCCTGCAGGGAGGCCTGCCGCAGCCCAGCCCGTCCGACAGGTAGCACCCGGCCACACCCAGACGCTCCTCACAGACAAATGGCATCAGGTCTTCAGGGGGATGAGCAGATTCTTGGCAGAGGATCCTCAGCCATAAAGAGCCACGGGGCGTCCTCGACAGGGCGAAGGCTGAGCCGCTGCTCTGCCTCAACCCCGAGAGGAGCGACACAGCAGTAAAGAAGAACATGGCCGTGCAAAGGTTGCCGATCCCGATGTCAAACGTATGCAAGGTGGACGATTATGTTGATCGTTTTCGGTGGTTAAGAGTCTCAGAAATAAAAAGGGTAAAGGGTTGACGATTTGATGGACATATTGAAAAAAGCATAGTTGGTTAAATGTAGGGACGTCATCATCGTTCAGAAATACTATAGTTGCAAAGACTCTAGTGATATTGGAGTTTATTGATACTGTGTACAGTATCTCAATCCAGTAGAGGTACTCAACAAAGAAAATGAAATAAGAACAGAGAAAAAAAGATTAAACTCACAATGTCAGCTTGGAGGAGACAGAGTAAAAGACAGGTTGGATAGAAGACTTAGATGGAACAAGCATTTGTTAACATGTCAACAGGTTGGGGAATTTGAAACAAATATTGCGGGCATCTAAATAGATTTTTAAACAGGCATAGACCTGCAAATACCTAATAAGGTATATGTTGGTGGAAATGTATAAATAATTAGCATGCACTGTATGTTAATTTATCAATGTTCATGAAAGCTGAGCAAAAAGACAGTGAATACAGAAACAGGTCTTTAAGGAGAGATAGGGGTTAGACAGTGAATACAGAGACAGGTAATTGAGGAGCAGGTATGGGTTAGACAGTGAATACAGAAACAGGTCATTAAGGAGAGATAGGGGTAAGACAGTGAATACAGAGACAGGTCATTAAGGAGCAGGTATGGGTTGGACAGTGAATACAGAGACAGGCCGTTAAGGAGAGATAGGGGTAAGACAGTGAATACAGAGACAGGTCATTAAGGAGCAGGTATGGGTTAGACAGTGAATACAGAGACAGGTCAGTGAGTACAGGTAAGGGTTACACAGTAGATACAGAGACAGGTCAGTAAGGACAGGTAGGAGTAAGACAGAGAGACAGGTCATTAAGCTGATTGACCTTCATCTTTGCTTTTGCCTTAATTTGCCTGGCAATTTGCAACTCTTCGCTGTTTTCTTTTATGTAATATCTTTCCAAAGGGCATGCATAGCAGCCATCCATCCACGGAAGGCTGAATGCCTCCTATAGGATGCTTGTCAAGGTTTCCTCCCAGTCCTGGTGGGTTTTTGGGGGGCTTTTCCCCCTCCATTCAAGGGCTTGCCCTTGTGGTGTGTGGTCTAATGTAGGTCTGTAGCGAAGCCCTTTCTAGTGGCTGATGAGTGTAAACAGGTTAGACGAATGATGATCAACGAGCACACCGGTATTCAGGTGCAACCGTCCCTACTGGGCATGGGTCCATTGGCTAAACGGAGGGCTTTGGTAGTAACTGCATAGACAGGGTGTGTTATAATGACTTTAAAGGCCTTTCACTCTCAACACGCCTCCAAACCAAACCAACTCCAGCTCTGCTGATTAATGCAGTGAACATGCTTTTATGCAAATCTTAGCTTGGGCATGCTACCTAGGTAGCATTTAGGCAACTTTATTGCCATTGAGTTGTCATGTTTTCCCCTGAAGAATCTAGAAGGTTTACCCACCCACTCACCTGTTCAGCCGCTTTAAGGCTGACATTTGCAGCACTTTGGACAAGAAGCCTTATGTCACAGGATTAATGCAGTTCATGTCCATGGGGGCAGTGGAAGTTGTGGGTAAACAGAGAGAACAGCTGCCAATGAGATGTTGCATAGCAACCTTGGCTGAAATGATTTCAGCCAATGATTTCAGTTTACTACAAAAGTCACTGTGACATGTTTTTTATGACGTAGCAGCATGGAGAATGCCTCCCACGCCACACATTTTGTGCAGTTCGTGAGGTCAGTGCTGCTTGTGATAAGCAAGTGAAAGCAATGGGGAATTAAGTGAAGACATTTCTGTACGCAATTAAGGTCACGTAATTCAAGTCATGCTTCCAACACACGTTTTTTCCTTTCTTTCAGATGGATGTGTTGCATAACTGACAGTTAAAAACCAAAATCCACACACACTAGGGATTAATACAGGCAGGTTTCTTGTCACAACCAAGGTCCTGCTGTTGATACTTGTTGGGGAAGCATTGTGCAGGTGAGGCTCAACCTGCACTTTGCAGCGTATAAAAACCCTCGGCTTGTGCCGAGGGGGACAGATAGGCGTCAACCCATTAGGGAAATATGCCAACTCGTCCTTTTCCTCTTCTTTGGTTTTTACAGAAGAGTAGAAAAATACAGCAGGACTATATATCACATATTCCCAGAAGAGAGACGTAATGATTTAGAGTAACATTGTAGATGTTACTGATACTGTTTGAAAAGGTCTATATTTGCAGGGTTTTGTTTCGTCTTTCTGGAACTAACAGTGTTCCAGCTTTACTGAACTTTTCTGATGTAGACTGCAGGGAATTCAATATACAAAACTTCACAAGGGAGCGGTTCTGTTGCGGTTGTTGGAGACAGAAGCCATGGCAGGGTTGAATTAAAAAAAGCAATGTCTTTCAATTTTAAAAATGGTTTCTGGTTTCATACCTTTGTGGAATTGAAAGGCTCTATATGGGTGAATCAATGGTGCTGGATCGCGTACAACAATAGCTGGGTCCAGATTGGTGTGTGTGTGTATGTGTGTGCGCTTGTGCGTGTGCATGTGTGTGTGTGTGTGTGTGTGTGTGTATGGTGGGGCCACTCAGACACAAGAGTGATTCCATTTTTGCTTTCTTCTGAACAAAATAATTTATTACAATTAGCAGTGGTAATTTAATCACAACACAACTTTGGACATTTTACATACAAGGTCCACACTTGAACACTTGTATGTATTGTTGTTTGTCTTTTCTGTTATGCATTGTGCATTGACATTTTCACATAAATGAAGCTCCTAACGGAAAAAGAAGACGATTCTTATTTTAAATTAAGGAGATGTGGGGCCATTATTATTGAACATGGCCCCACATCTCCTTAGGAAAACGGACAGATTCAGAAATAGTTTTGACATGTTTCACATCTTTTAAGGGTGAACACAACATGCATTTTCGCAGCAGAACCATTGATCCTGCACAATATGCCTGAGTATCTTTAAAGGCCACACCGCGGCTCCTCTTGTTCGCACAGGTTTGAGGAATGTTCACTCGCTCGCAACGCTGCGCGAGTGCCAAGTTCAGAACAGAGTTTCTGCCACTGAAACTTGGCAGAGCGCACCTGTGACTCTAGCGCTATCTGGAGCACAGAGCACACAACTGGACCATTGTGTATGTTGCGCTCAAGCTGTCAATTATGTAGATACCATACCTCACTCTTCTTGTGTTTTTTTTTTCTAAACGTAAAGTCATGTGGCTGCCATTATGTTGTGTAATAGTAGACCTGCAAGGTTCAGACAATAAATACGATGCCTATGCAACTTTGTGCAGCCCGGTTCTCCGCAATATGACAGATTTCAATCGGAGATTAAATATAAGTTGGCCCTATTTCTTGGATCCGTTTAGGGAGCTTTTGATTGCATGCATGTATTGGCTTGTTTATTGTGTTTAGTTATATTTGATGTGTGCCATATAGACATCCTTAAAGTTGTGTTTAGCATCTTTAATAGATCAAATGCAGTCATTGATGAGTTGAAGAATTTTACGTTTTGGCAGTAACCGTGGTTCCCAACACACCCTAAAACGCCCTGTTGACTATTATAAAAACAGGCAGGGAATTGAAACATAATTCCTCAAAGCAGAATAAGCCTACCTTCATTTTACCGTCTGTCGTTATTGTTGTCAGCAAATTACCATAGCAACGTGTCTTTTGATCTGGTCCTTACTGCAAAAAAACCGTAGCAAAGAATGTTTTAACCTCGTCCGTACTGTAAATCCCCATAGCAACGTATGTTTTAACCTCGTCCTACTGTATATCACCATAGCAACGTATGTTTACACCTCGTCCGTACTGTATATCACCATAGCAACGAATGTTTCAACCTTGTCGTAAAATTACCATAGCGATTTACGTATTAACCTTTACCATACTGTTAAAAACCAACGTATGTTTAAACCTTGTCCTTACTATATATTACAATAGCATCGTAGAAATATAGCATTTGTGATGCTAAAGTTAAGTAGAGTGAAGCATGGGGCATTTCTGACGTAACAAAGAACAGCATACGATCCGATTTGAGCAGTCAGACAAATCCATTGATACAACTGCAGTGCGAATCTCTTCATTTAATACATTACTGATAAGAAAGCATGTAGCCTATTCCAACAGCTTCCAATGCATTTCTAGTGGTAATTCAAAGAGAGGCTACTTGAATGCTACGTGTGCCAATTATTCATTTAGCAGGCGCTTTTATGCAAAGAGACTTACAAGTGAGATAGAGACCAATCCATGAACTCTAACTTGGAGCAACTACAGAAAGATATACATAACCAAGTTAGTGAAAAATGTTTGGCTATAGCCTATGTTAAAATACAAACAAGCTATTTATTTTTTATTTTGTAATTACTAGTGGTGCTGAAGCCCATGATTGCAACAAAGTAGGATTCTACGTCACTATAACAACACTTAATACATATGCAACTACACAAAGTAAAGATACAAGTTAAGCATGATGTATTCCAGCCAGTAAAAGTTGAACTGCCTACGTTGGAATAACTAAAATTCCCATGATACATTCTAACAGATGAGATGTGTATGTGTGTTCCGTGCAGTGGTGAACTCTTACTCTGTCACATGGTTGAGGTGACATTATCCACTAAATCAAGAGGAATTCCTGCTGTCAGGGTGTGTTCGGTTATTTTGCCCCTTGCCTCCTCCTTGGGGAAGGACACAACCAGACAGACAGACAGAGCCCAGCTTTATTTCATACAACCTATTTTATATAGCATATAAAATAATATGATATTAAACATGATATATATGATAATCATTCATATTATGGTCGGCACTGTTTACATTAATTTGTGCATCTACGTCTCTACTGCTCTTACTGCGTATCAAGACATACTTTTTTGTAGGCTATAGCTGTATTCTTCTTATACAATTTATTTGAAATCCGTTTTGAATTCCACTACTGTCCTGTATACTCGTCTGGGATGAATAAAGCACAATCTTAATCTGATCTGTGTGATAGTAATAGTGATCACTGTGAAGCTGCCGATGAAGATGGCGATGAACGATGATGAGATAATCAATAAACAAAAGAAAAGTGCTATGCTTAAATATAATACAATACAATACAATAAAGGACATCCGCAATCTACTGTAGATAAACTTGGTTTATCCACACCTCAAGTGGATGTGAAGAGGTCTTTGTCGTTGGGTGGTACAAAGCTTTTAATCCCGCCATGGGCTGTCCCTTCCAGAACCTTTCAAGTGTGTATCAGTGTGTGTGTGTGTGTGTGTGTGTGTGTGTGTGTGTGTATCAGGGTGTGTGTGTGTGCATAAGTGTATAAGCATGTCAGTGTGTGTCTGTGTGTGTGTCAGAGTGTGTGTGTGTTTGTGTGTGAGCATGTGAGTGCATGAGTCATTGTGTGACTGTATCAGTGTGTGTGTTTATGAGTGTGAGTGTATCATTGCATGAGTGTATCAATGTGTATTTGTATCTGGGACTAGGGAGAGCGGACTGGGACTAGGGAGAGTGGACTGGGACTAGGGAGAGTGGACTGGGACTAGGGAGAGTAGACTGGGACTAGTGCATAGAGGACTGGGACTAGTGCAGAGAGGACTGGGACTAGGGAGAGCGGACTGGGACTAGGGAGGGTGGACTGGGACTAGGGAGAGTGGACTGGGACTAGGGAGAGTGGACTGGGACTAGGGAGAGTAGACTGTGACTAGTGCAGAGAGGACTGAGACTAAGGAGGGTGGACTGGGACTAGTGCAGAGAGGACTGGGACTAGTGCAGAGAGGACTGGGACTAGGGAGAGCGGACTGGGACTAGGGAGGGTGGACTGGGACTAGGGAGGGTGGACTGGGACTAGGGAGGGTGGACTGGGACTGGCAGAGGAAACCACGCCCAGGCCGGCAGTTCTCCAAAGCCTCGCTGGCACAGGCAGCTATGAGCACAATGCCAAGCAGGAAAGTTGGCTTGCGGTGCAAAGGTGTGAGTTTTTTTCAATGTGTGTGTGTGTGTTTGTGTGTGTGTGTGTGTGCTTGTATAGCGGCATATAGTTAAGAGCTCAGTGTCTGTGTATTAGTGTGAATAGTGTGTACATTATTTTATTTTTTTAATATGTGTTTGTTTTGTGTGTTGCACACACAACTGCTCAAAGAGGGTTTGTGTATGCCTGCCTTCGTGCATTCTTGTGCGCTCCCATAACTGTACAAAGTGTGTGTGTGTGTGTGTGTGTGTGTGTGTCTGAGTGAATGTGTGTGGGGTGTCTGTCTGTGTGTTTGACAGACACACCCCACACAAATGTGTTTGTGTATGTATGTGTGCTTGTGTGTTCGTATGCGTGTGTGTTTGTGAGTGTCTGTTTTGCCTCTGTTTTAATGTGTGTGTGTTCATATGTGTTTGTGTTTGTACGTGTCTGTGTGTGTGTGTGTGTGTGTGTGAGTGTGTTTGTGTGTGTCATGGTGTGGCCAGTTTCGTCCTGCCCACCGGGTTTGGTCCATGAATGAGGCCTTCAGTAATGAACGCATACCCTGGTAGAGGACCTGGGAGGGAGCAGCCACACCCTGCTCTGCCTGAAGTTATATAAGCCCATCTACAACCATGACCTCTTTAAGGCTCTACATGTGTGTGTGTGTGTTTGATTTTGTCTGTCTGAATTTGTATGTGCGTGTGTGTGTGAGAGAGAGAAAGAGAAAGAGAGAGAGAGAGGGAGCGAGAGAGAGAGAGAGAGAGAGAGAGAGAGAGAATGTGCATGTGTTTGTGGTCGTTTTTGTGTGTCTCTGTATGTATTTGTGTTGGTCTGTTTATCTTGGTCTGTGTGTGGGTGTATGAGTATTTGTGGGTGTGGCTGTGTGTAGGTGGGGCTGTGGCTGTGTGTGGGTTTGACTGTGTGTGTGCGCGTGTATGCGTACTGTGCATACGCAAGCATGTGTGTGTGTGAGTGTGTGTGTGAGTGTGTGCGCGTGTGTGTGGGTTCATTGTGTTTTTTTGGGTTGGTCAAGGCGATCCAGGTGTATTATAATCAGGTTAAATTCGGTACTTTCTTACCCACACTTTGAAGTGTATAGTGTCAAGCATGTGATTCATATCCAACCATTTACCAGCCTAAATGATGAGACTGTGGGAATTTATGTTTTGTTTAAGAATCTGTCTGCTTGTTAAGACCCCATTAGCAGTCAGCACAGTCTTGTCACAGAGGTCAGGTAACTATTCTCGCACTGCACCTAACCTAATCATGAATTGGGCTTCTAAATAATGTCTGAGGAATCTGCATTTGAAGGTGCAGCAGTTTAACTTGATGTACACCTACAGTACAGTACAGTACTTGATGTACAGTACAGTAGTACAGTTCACACACACACACACACACACACACACACACACACACACACACACACACACACACACACACACCAAGCCAATATAAATACCTTTGTGAGTTATGTATGATCAGGTTTGTTCTCACGCCCTAAGAACATCCATACACCTGACGTGTAGAATGTTACACCATTAAGCATTCATGCGGTTGCTCTTGATAAGCACTTTGTATTATAGTTTTGCATGAAGGTCGTGTTATTGATTTGACCTATAGCATGTTGCAACATTAAGCATTTTACCTTTAGCAAGTTGCATGATACAGCATTGGAACATTAGCATGTTGCATGATACCACATTTTACCTTTAGCACGTTGAATAAGCACACTACCTTTAGTTTGTCGCATAGTGAACTATTTCAGCTTTAGTGAAATATTTGAATTGTGAAGCATGTCAGAGAAGAGCACATTTTAGACATTGTTTTTGTCAGTTTTAATGGCAGGTCCGAAAACTATGTGTCTTCAAATGTTCTATGTAGTCATTGGGACTGTGATGCTAATTCATGCCTGTACATTACCTCATTTTCATCTCATCACTATCACCTGAGTCTCATGTGGGGTCTAACATTGCTTTTGCACAAAAACACACAAAACTTTAAACAGCGATCATATTTGCACAATGTCAGATGCTGATTGTGCCAAATGAACTGGTTTGGCACAAACCAGAGGTAAGATTTTACAATCATCACTAAAGGTTTGTGCTAGCTGGTAGTTCTAGCTAGGCCACAGTGCAGGAGTTCTGCTGGTTGTCAGCACTACCTCTTCTAGGTCTTTCCCGTTACAGGACAATGATTTATGTTCACTCTCACTCTCTCAGCCCCACCTCGCTGAAGCATGTCAATCAAATATGTTACCTGCCCCAGGGAGTACAGACACACCTTCATTCTCACCTGATCCTCCATTTGTTCTCTCTCCTAACCTTTCTCTCTCCCTCCCTCTCTCACCATCCCCACTCATGCTCTGGTGTTGCAGGCTCTCCATGAGGTCATCCATCATCGCTGACCTCCTAACCAGACCTCCATGTAACCTCCTAGGTAGCCTACATGTTGAAGGACAAAACCGGTCTTGGAGAACACATCACATTAACCCTTGCTTCACTTAAACAGCCATTACCAATGGAGTTTGTCAAAATGACTGTTGTCCTGATTCTGCCTCAGAGCATTTAGCGTGCGCACACAGAAACATTTTGGTTAAGACATAAGACATTGTTGTGAAAAGTACTTAACCCTAACCCTAACCCTATTTATTTATTTTTAAATCACAGACTTTCACAAACACCAAACTGACCGACATTCAATGATTCCAAAAGAAGAAAGCGCTAAATGCTACTGTTACATTCGTGGAGAGAGCGCGGTCAAGCTAAAGTTTATATGGTAGAATCGGTACAACGTATCATCATTTGGACAGATTATAAGTGAGCGAGTGAGATGCCTATAGACTGAGGCAAGTGAGTAACATAAAGGTTACATACCTGCAGGACATCTTTGCATAACCCTTTCACTCTGACAGAATAGGAACAGAGAAGGGAGGAGAGTTTGGGGATCAGTGTAGGGTTTCAACCAATGATTATTTCCATAGTCTATTAATCTAACCGTATCTTTTCTGATTAATCAATTAATTGTTTAGTCTATACTAGGTTATAGATAATAGTAAATGCACATGATCATAAGTTAGGCTCAATGCACATCACTCGTGTGCAGAGTGGTTGCCGTAAATTAGCTTGCCTCATCTGACTAGCATCGAAGAAAATTTAAAGCATTCATTTTATAATGATCCATGAACCAGATATAAACATTTCTCAAGCAGGACGCAGCAAATGTTTGGTATTCGCACAAGAGAAATGACTTATGGATTAATCGCTAATAATCGACTACTCCCTGCAGCCCTTGGTCGGTCCCAGGCAGTGGAAGACTGGGTGTGGTCGAATTCCTCGGAGAATACGGGAGCGGCGACGGAGGAGGCTCCGGCTTCGCTCAAGATGACATCTGAATTCCCCCTCTGGGATCAATAAAGTGAGATCATCTTATTTTATCTCTCTACGGAAATCAGACCTGTGAATGGAGATTGGCAGATCGTTGCCTATGACATGACGATGATGTTGGACTTCTGTGCCAAACCGCTGTTCATATGTGGATGACATCGGCAGCCTTCCAAGTCTACGCCCTGTTTTTGCGTACACGAATCTCACCTGCATTTTACCTCATGTTATTTGCGATATACCCGCGTCTTAGCGAATATCACTTGCATCCTACCGCATTATTGGCACGTAAGCATCAGGTCAAAGGTCGACTTAGTTTCCCAAAACCAGAGGGCATCGGATCGAGAAATGTTGAAGAATTGAATTCTAGAATCTAGAATTCTAATTGGCTCTCTGGCGACTGGGAAGGTGGGCAGGGGGCCTGGCCCCTTCTGAAGGTGGAGGCTTCTTACGTGGTTGATTCCCTCACCTCAGGTTCAGTGTATAGAGTGCCGTGTTCATTCAATCACAGTACCGGTTGAATTCTACTGCTGACTGCTATTTTAACTTCATCAAACCCCACCCTGAACACACACGCGAGCGCACACGCACACATGCACACACACGTACACACACACACACACACACACACACACACACGTGCACGCGCACGTGCACACGCACACACACAAATCATGAACACAAAAGCATTCCCACACATGCATGCACACACACGCACACACACGCTCAGGCAAAAAACACATGCACAGATACATGCATGCGAGTGCACACACACACAGACACACAAAATGTGTGTGTATTTGTGTGTATGTGTGTGTGTGTGTGTGTGTGTGTGTGTGTGTGTATCAAAAGTCAGATGTCGAATGCCGCAAATCGCTGCAAATCTTTTCACCCTTCAAAGCGGCAGAAACCCCCAAGAGGGTAATACCTCCGTACGTCAAGAACAGGCTCTGACAAGATTCGAGGCCAAACTAAAAGTCTGGAGCCAATTACGTTTCTTTGCAATAAACACATCTGCAGCTTTTCAGGCGAGGTGGGTTTGATATACTGGTATCCTGCCTGAGCTTGCCTCTTGCTCAGGGTCATGGCAACGCCTGCTCCCAAGCTCAGAGCAACAGTGCAAAGGGCTTGGCTGTAGTAGCGCTGTGCGTGTGAGGCGGGGCTCCTTAGAATGACATTTGAAACAATGAGCGCATTGACTGAGTGTTAATACCGCGTTTCCTCCCCTCAGTCCATTCCTGCCTGTCACAATCCCATAACATTTAGTCACTATTATACTCAGGACAAATTACAAACAACAGAGGAAGAAGGATATATCCTTCACGTTTAGGGAAAAGGTAAGTCTTCTTGATGTTACAACGACAGCAGCAACAAAACAGCACAAAAACAATTGCCAAATCCCAAAAGTCGAAGTATTCCAGATTTGCTCTGAAGCTATTTAGTTAATAAAACCACAAAACAAAAACTGAAACCCACAGACTGTGATATACATAATTACTCAAATTTACATTTAGGATGTAACCCAAGGGTGAGGCATACAGAGACGCTTTTTTTCAATCTTGCTTTTTGTTTGCTTATCACCTACAGTATATACTAAAATATTTACAAAAATGTGAGGGGTGTACTCACTTTTGTGAGATACTGTATATTAACACAGTCTAGCACAGTCAACACCTAACACAGTCATTGTTGTTTTGCTCTACACTCCATGTTCAATGTTGGAGGTTTCCTCTGTTATCACCCTACAGAGTTTATGTTTGCCATTTAGAGCACAAGCCAGAAACACACCTTGACTATTAACTCCCCAAACGGCAAATATAAACAAACATTAATCTCTCCTTCTCAATTCAATTCAATTCAATTCAATTCAAAAGAGCTTTATTGGCATGGAAAATAAAGATTTACATTGCTGAAGCATATAATAATTAAACAACTCTCACTTTCTCTCTCCCATTGCTCCATCCCCTTCCCTCCATCTCTCTCTCTCTCCCTCCTTATCTCTCCCTCCCTCCCTATCTCTCAATCTCTCTCTCTGTAAATCTAGTCAGTCCAGAGGTTGACCTCCTAGCCGGACCTCCTTGTAACCTCCAAGGTAGCCTACATGTTAAAGGACCACATCAGTCCTGGTGAATAAACCATCGTAACCTCATAGCCTACATGTTAAAGGATCACATCAGTCCTGGTGAATAAACCATCGTAACCTCATAGCCTACATGTTAAAGGACCACATCGGTCCTGGTGAATAAACCATCGTAACCTCATAGCCTACATGTTAAAGGATCACATCAGTCCTGGTGAATAAACCATCATAACCTCCCAGGTAGCCTTACACCTGAGATTCACGACGTTTGACTATAGGTGTACCACTAAATTGCCATCAAGACCTTTCGCGGGCCATCTCATGTGCAAATGGTAGAAAATAGACAGATACACATGTAGTGTCTGAGTAAAGAGTGCCAGCGCCCACTATATACACAATTATTACTGCAAGGCCATGGCCAGTGGGACACAGTGGAAAGAAAAAGTCAGCAACGCTTCAGTGTGTAAACACAAAACATCAGCGGAAAACATCACAATGGAAAACATGTTAGAATACACAAAGCGACAGTATTTTAGAAATAATAACAAGCCATAATATTATATTTACTGAAAATTATTTATAACATAGTTATTTTCAATGATCTATATAATAGTTTATATTATTGTAAAGTTGTCTATTTCAAGAATAAAAACTGACCTACCACCAGCAGTACTGTCGCGTACCACAAGTGGTTCGCGTACCACAGCTTGAAAAACACTGGCCTACTTGTTAAATGACCACAGTAATCTGGGCGATCAAACCAGATTCTGTTCCATTCCAATCTAAATTCCCTATAAAACCACTATATTTGTTTTTGCTTATCACCTAGTAATTTAGAAGTTTTCCAGCCCCTATTGCACCCCAAGCCATCCTTGGAAAGGAGGGATCTCCTGTACATTCCATGTTCTTTGTTGAAGGTTTCCTCCGTTATTACCCGACAGAGTTTATCTTTGCCATTTAGAGCAGTAGCGAGAAACACCAATTAACTATTAACCCTCTAAAGGGCAAATATAAACTGGGCGAAGACCTTTTACAGACATATCATTATGCGTCAGGTGCACGCAGACACTTGTCTTGACTCGATGAGCTGCCCAACTCAGTGATACAAAATGTAGTATGAAACAAATACTGCTCATACTTCCCAATTGGCCGCACCCCAAGAGAGCAATCCTAGTAAAAGGGCACCGGTTGCCCTGCAGCGCAAGACCTTTAGGGTTTCTGTGTGACGGATCATGGCAGACAGGTGCCCATCCTACCCATCAGATGTGAGGGTTTGAGGTCCAAGGAAGGCTTCCGAGACATGCTAAATCTTTCTGGGCATGCACATGAGCATGAATACGACACAGATATACACACACTCACCTATGCGCACACGCACGGATTCATGCATGCAAGCCAGTGTCTGTGGTGGAGCACAATTGTGGCATTGCTTGACTGCAAATGATTGTTTGATCGTAAATGTAAGCATGACTAATATGCATAGTTCATTGTATTGTTAATTTGAAACTGAATTATTGCATTTTTAAGGGTGATTCAGGTGCAAGATTTAAAGGACAATACTGGTCTGTGTGATCCTTCTTAACTGTCTCTCCTGGCTTCACTCAAACCTCCGTTATCAGTGTTGGGCAGTAACGCGTTACAGTAATAATTTTACATTTCCCAGTACAGAGCAGTGTAACAAATTATTAATAACATTTCAGTAATAATGAAAAGTAAAGAAAAAAATAACTGCTTTTGGGGATTCATTTTCATTTCTATTTTGAAGCATTAGCAGCGATTACCCTGAGAGGCACACATTCTCTCAGGGTCAGAATTTTGAGGAGGAAGGATGCAATTACCAATTTTGTAGGTTGTAACAGAAAAGTAATTTACTATATGTACTATATGAAATTATTGTTGGCAGTAATCAGGGAGTCATAAGTAAAATATTAATATTACTTTTGAGAAGAGTATCGAGTAATGAGGTAAATGATGATAAATTAAATGTATTAAATTGAATGTCCCTTAACAATATACTTTGTCAAAATTGCTTCCTTGTATTGATTCTGCCCAAGAGCATTTAGCGCCTGCCACAAACACAGTAGATGGTAGCCTACTCATTAGGTTGCATTCCTTTTCATTATATAAAGTCCTCAAATACAATTGTTTGATCAAAACACTGCACTGACTACACCCAACATGAATACTAATGTTAAGGAATTGGAACATATTAATAGAAAACATTAGTTTTTCAGCCATGTTTCTAACTCTATGAACAGTTCAAAATGTAGTAGCGCACGTCTAAGGCATATAGCAGTGCATCTAGTAGGGCACTCTAGTAGAGCTGGGTCTGTGGGCTTTTCCATCTTAACTGGGCTGGTAAAAATGTTGGACCACTAGCCCAGCTGGCAAGTGCCAAAATCCTGAGAGGTAAGGTAGGCAACTCATTTATTATTTTTTTACATATATATAGATATACGTATATATATCTATATATATATAAAGTGCACTCTGTCTGTGCACTCATTGGGCATGACCAAAGGCTAGGCAAAGCTATTAATAAGGCTAGCAAGCTAGTCACGTGTTTTGGGGAGTGGAGGGAGGCCAGAAGGGAGGGGTGGGATTTTTTTTCGGTTGGATACTTTCAAAATCTAGCTTACTATGGATGGTTTCTCCGAATTGCCTACCCTACCTTTAACATCCACCCCTGCCTGTAGGTATCCTTTAGGAACATGCCCAACCCTACCCAGGTAGCACCTACCTGTAAATAGCTTTGATTAAAAGCGTCTCATAAATTACTTTGAATTCATGAATTGTCTGAATATAATTTCAGTTTTAACCTATTTATTTTATTTCTGTACCCTGACTGTGATGTGCATACATAAACATTGTCTTTTCAAGTGGTTGCCCTGTTGATCTCTACAAAAACTACGCTACAACTACCTTATGCTAATAGTTTGGTCTAGTAGTACTACGGTGGAGGCAAACCGTTCCTCAAGAAACGCCCCAAACGCGTCATCTGCTGGTGAAAGCGCGTAGTGCTGCTAACGGAACTCTAGACAAGTAACAGTAAGACACTGCCACCAGCTGGCACATGGTCTACAATGGAAAAACATACTAAGATTTGATCAGTTCACCTGAAGACACATTTTGGGCTTAACCCAGAGATTTGAAACGGGTTTTGAGGCAATTGATGTGTGTTTGTGTTTGTTGTCAACATACACGTATTTACATTGTCCGGCTTGGCTAAGGGGAAAGTATTGAATATTCAACGCTGTTTGGCAGTTTTGACCCGATTCCCATTCTTCCCTAGTACACCCAGAGACTCAGACGAGTGACCAATGGGTATCAGCCATAGAAACATGTGACAGTATAAACTCTAACCTGCAGCTAATAGAGAAGGGGCAAGCACAAATAATTACACGGCTCACATTTATTTTAAATATAACTACTGTAGTTTCTAAAATCAGATGAAATGATTTTTCTTCTGCTCAAGTTATTAAAAGTTTACCAATTATTGTATTTTTTTCTTTATTCATTATTTACTTTATTCATCCATCCATCCATATAGTCAACAATACTCCCTTCATTCATCCATCCATCCATTCCCATGCAACAACCCGACACCCATTCATTCATCCCATCTAACCATCCATCCCTACATCCCCAATGCAAACTGCTACACACCCACCTCCCATCAAGCCAACCATCCATCCATCCATATGAATGAATTAAATCGGTTATCTGTGGGCATAACCGGTTTATAAACCACACAGCGGTAAATAAAAAATGAGCAGGTTTATTTTTGTAAACACCTTTGTTTTATTCGTTTCGGTAGCAAAACCGCCACCTTGGGACCCCATGGTGCTGCAAGGTCTGGACGGGACGCACATAGGAACAGCGTGCATTTTTGCTAGTGCCGCTGGCTTTTCTTAAGACATCGGTTTGACCAAAAACACTAGCACGGCTTCAGTACATTCACATTGCTTTGACAATACCGCCCCGTCCCGGTTTGTTAGAATTATTTTGTGCAAGCAAATTTTGAAGATTGACCCGTTTGAAGCTACGGTAGGCTACAAACTTGCATAGGTAAGGAAGGATTAAAAACACAAAATATCATTGTATTAGTCACTATTCACCTGTGGGTTTATTTGCCACTTGAGACAACTTCAAAAAGTATTTTTTTTGTACAGACAAGAACAAACATTTAGAACTTTATACGTACAAAACATGAACAGATTCTTTGGTCCCTTTTCGAATCTTTGGTAGGGTTAGAGGGTTGTTATTGCTTCATTTAGACACTTCTTTATAAAATGTATGTTGGACAGTGGCTGCCAAGCGTTTTCTTCAGACGTTTATTACATGAGTGTTAGGGTAGTGGACTGTGAGTCTACAAAAAACTATGGGACAGGTAGAAAAGATCATGGGGGCTTCTACACCGCTAGCAAGACAGCTAGCTCAACCTCTCGACTTCCGCTAACCCGCTCAATCCTCCACGATCTCGGAGGACTCGGACACCACCTTGCCGTCCTTGGTCTCGATCATCTTGATCACCACGTTCTTCTTGGTCTGGGTGGTGAAGCTTCCGCCGCCGCTGCCGTAGCTTCCGCTACCGTAGCCGCCGCTGTTGCTACCGGAGCTGAAGCTAACGCCGGAGCCCATGCCGCCGCTGCTGTAGCCGCCGCCGCCGCTGCTGTAGCCACCGCCGCTGCTGTAGCCGCCACCGCCGCTGCTGTAGCCGCCGCCACTACCGTAGCCGCTGGAGTAGCCGCTAGAATAGCTGCTCTTCACGCCGTCCATGGGGTAGCCGCTGTAGCTCGCTAAACCAGAGAATAGGGGAAGGCAAAAGGAGATGCTTAACGACTTCTTCCAAACATTGAATTTATTCCACAAAGCACACACCAAACATCTTTCATGGGAGCTATAAACCCTAGTTAGTTGTGTTTCTCCAATCTTCTTACCCATTTATAGGTTGTTTAAGACAGATTTTAAGCAGATGAGTCTTAAAGACGCACTAAACATCTTTCATGGCAGCTATACACCGTAGTCTAGTTACATGGTCAAAATACTTGTTTCTCCAATCTTCTAAACCAATTTGTAGGTTG
Organism: Lota lota; assembly: GCA_026745465.1. NCBI lineage: Eukaryota > Metazoa > Chordata > Actinopteri > Gadiformes > Lotidae > Lota > Lota lota. The sequence goes on along the minus strand of JACYXH010000555.1, from coordinate 928,008 downwards.
TTTAAGACCAAGAGTAACCAAAACAGGTTCTTAAAAGACGCATCAAACTTCCCCTACCCTCAACATGGGAGAGTGGATTTAGCGACGGGACGACAAGATGACTTACAGCTCTGCTGGGAGATGTTGATGGACTTGATGCCTTGTGTCATTCTGTCCTCCTCTCCCTCCAGCAGCTTCCTGTAGGTGGCGATCTCAATGTCCAGCGCCAGCTTGACGTTCATCAGGTCCTGGTACTCGCGGATCTGCCGGGCCATGTCCTGCTTGGCCCTCTGCAGGGCATCTTCAAGGTCCTTGATGCGGGACTTGGCGTCGCGGACGGCTATCTCGCCGCGCTCCTCCGCCTCTGCGATCTGGGCCTCCAGGTTTCCACGCTAATGGGTGGGTGGGGGGGGGGGGACGGGACATAGAGGAGACGGCCAGGGTCAGGTTTGGCGTGTTGCTGAACTTGAGGGATGGTAGGAACGCCGCCTTGGTCAAGGCGTTTTTTTGGACCCCAATGGAACGGTCTGGAAATCTTTGTTTGCGATTTTAATCCAATTTAAGAAGTGTCCAGGGAATTCAATCTTTCAATTCGATCTTTCTTTGATTTTACGTCGTCTTTTATGTAGGATGTTTCTGTTTGTTGGTTTCACCACCCTGCCAACTGGGACCGTAACCCAATCCAAGATAAATAAACACACCTACTATTGGTTTTTCCAGCACGACTTAAGTCCGCTACCTTGAAACAACCATTCCACAAGGTTGTGTTTTATTATGTCTGATTCCCTCAATACAGCATATCTTTACATGTATTCACATTACACATAAAGATATGTAACACGATGACCGTTAGTCATCCCTTATTCGCCATTTGCCGTCTCCTCACCTGTCCCTTGACGCCGTCGATCTCGCCCGTCAGCCTCTGGATCATGCGGTTGAGGTCTGAGATCTCGGTCTTGGTGGACCGCAGGTCGTCTCCGTACCTGGTGGCCGACGTCTGCATCTCCTCGTACTGGAGGGGAGGGGACAAGAGCGTGAGCATCACCGTAGGAGTTGTACATGGTTAGCGTTAGTTTCCGGAGGTAGGCTAAAGCATGGTTTCGTCTATCGGTGATTGTGTCTATACGGCCCTCGCTCTGGAATAGTCTGCCAGAGCGACTGAATCAGTAGATATTTTGATACAAAAAACCTTAAATTGCACTATTTTAGTTTGGTCTTCTTCTTCTCAATTAAATAATGAATTTGTTTGCTATTGCATCTCTGCAATTGGTTTAATTTCGTATAAATCGTATATTTATATTTATTATCCTTGTTGTGTCGTTTCTCATGTGAAGCACAACGAAAAACCCTTTGGCTTACCTTGGACTTGTACCAGGTCTCGGCCTCGGCGCGGCTGCGGTTGGCGATGTCCTCGTACTGGGCGCGCACCTCGGCCACGATGGAGTCCATGTCCAGGGTGCGGCTGTTGTCCATCTCCACGATGACCGACGTGTCCTTGATCTGTCCCTGGAGCTCACGCAGCTCCTGGGGGGGAACGAGACGGAGACAGGGGGTCAGACAGACCAGAGTATGGGGGATGGGGGGGGGTCTTTCTCCCCGCCAGTGGGCTCACCTTGGACTTGGACAGGGTTTCAGCCGACGCACAAACACTAGTTCAGGCACCCTGTGGCCCTGTAGAGCCACAGGGTGCCTGAACTAGTGTTCATTGTGTTCTGACACCTCCCAGAGAAGAGACGACTCAACGTCAAACAGATGGGTGGGGGGGGGGGGGGGGGGGGGCGAGGGGGGAATGGAACAAATACGTGCGAACAGATGGTGAAATGATGGACAAAAGTCTAAGAACCAGCCCAGAAATAAAGCAACACATACCAGTTGCATAATTGTAAAAACGCTCAGACTGGGAAGGACAACATTCCGTATCTAAACCGCAGAAGAATAAAATACGATGTGGAGAGCACCAAAGTGGCTCATCTGGTCCTAATTATTCCAAAGGCATACATTTTTTGCCAACTTCTCCAAGAACTCAAGATATAAACAATAAATTATGATTACCATGAGTTGTTTTAGAAAACGCATGCTAAAGCAATTCAGGGCGCCCGGGAACCCGGGGTGATGCTAGTTTCAGAACAGACAAGAGAAGCCTGAGCAGGGAGGTCTGGGGGTGGGTGGGGTGGACGTACCTCTTCATAGATCTGCCTGAGGAAGTTGATCTCGTCCGTCAAACTCTCCAGCTTGGCCTCCAGCTCAACCTTGTTCATGTAGGCCTCATCCACGTCCTACCACACACAAAAAACACAAAGCAAGTGAAACGTTAGATTTACTGTATTCACACAATAGGAACATCTCAAATAAAAAAGATCACTGTGTATGTATTCTCTCCAACTGACCTTCTTGATGAGCACAAAGTCATTCTCACATTCTGTACGCTTGTTGATTTCATCCTCGTACCTGGGAAGACAAGAGAACAGAATGCCATCAGATACAGTCAAAACCCTTTCACTCTTCTAATACACCACTAGGGGGAAGGAGAGCTACGTCTCCGAAATGACTAAATTATTGGAAGTGTTTCAGCTACTTTTTAAGTTTAACTGCCCCATCTGTCCAGCAGAACTAAAGGAGCGGTATCATTGTTAACATGTGTGTTCCGAAAGAAGGAAAGAACATAAACCCAGTGTGTGTGTGTGTGTCCGTGTGTGTGCACGACATTCCCCAGATCACATAAAGATAGATAGAAAGGCATTTATATAAAGACATTTAATAAACCTAATGTTCCTGTGTATGTGTGTGCTGGAGAGTGTGTTGTATCATTCGGTGCGTGGCAGCTAAGGGTTTGAATCTTGCGGACTGATATCCATTAAGTGTGAATGATATCCGTCGCTTATCACAATGTACGACAGCTTAGCTAACGCTGAAAACTCCCTGGATTCCTTCGAGGTGTAGTCTAATCAGGCGCAGATGTAGGGAGTAGCCTGTAGCATGTGAATAATGGGGTTAGGGTTAGGGTTAGGGATTTTCTCCAAAATCCCCCCGTTTCACCAAGTAACAAATGGGGTGTCCCTGGTACCTAATGGTACGGGCTTGAAAGGAAGTTGCTTAAGACCTAAACACTAACACAGGAGGTTACACAGGTTTCTTAAAAATTTTGATTAGAGCTATGAAGCCTTTGTGTTGGAGTTTGTGTATCTTTTAACCCATTATTAAGTTATTTAACACCAACAGCAACCAAGAATGTTCCTTAAAAATGCCCAATGTATAAATACACAAAGTGTTACTGGTTGTGTATCCTCTCATCTTCTCCTAACCCATTGATTATCCCCCAGGCCTCTCTCTCTCTCTCTCTCTCTCTCTCTCTCTCTCTCTCTCTCTCTCTCTCTCTCTCTCTCTCTCTCCCTCTCTCCCTCTCTCCCTCTCTCTCTCTCTCTCTCTCTCTCTCGTGAGGGTCTGGTTTGCCTCAATCCCCCAGTGATCTGGGCCACTAGTACTCACAAGTTCCACTAGTAGTCGCGAGTTCTTCTAGTGCTCACTTGTTCCACCAGTACTCACTTGTTCTTGAAGTCCTCCACCAGACCCTGCATGTTGTGCAGGTCTGCCTCCAGCTTCATCTTGTCGTTGCCCAGGCCGTCCAGCTGTCTGCGCAGGTTGGAGATGTAGGCCTCGAACATGGCGTCGATGTTGGAGCGGGTGGTGGTCTGCTGCTGCAGCAGGCTCCACTTGGTCTCCAGCATTTTGTTCTGCTGCTCCAGGAAGCGCACCTGGAGGGGGACGATGGAAGAGACCGTTTAGACCCGGTGGGACTAATAAGGAGAACCACCATTGTTCACGTTGAGGCCCTGCTATAGGCATGGTAGCCGCTCCAGATGGAACAAACTAGCCCCGCCAATGAATAAATGCTGGCAATCATTGAGTAAATGAGTGAATGACTGGGCCCCATTAACCAGCTAGCCGTTTGCTTGTGATTAACCTCCCATCGCAGATCCCATTGAAAAGTGAATCATGCATTCACAATGCATGCTGTTTGTTGTGTCAATTGGTGTGTTATTGTATTGGGCCTATGGCATCCACGCCGGTCATGATTTTCCAAAGGCAGGGGTGACGTAACATATCCTGGCAGGAGCCAGACATCTGTGGGTGGAAGGTGGAGAGGAAGTAGGTTTTGGAAAAGAGCTGGTGACAAGAGGAAACTAGCAGCGGTTCCTGTTTTCCAGAGTATTGTATTATAGGAGTAGAAGGAGGGGGGGTTAGATGGTGGAGGTGGAGATGGAGGGGTGGAGCCGGAGGTGGAGGGAGGTTAGCTAAACCAGCCAACATTTGCATGCCGATGAAAGGGAGAAAGATATATTGAAACCAGCTGGAGCTGCTGTGGCAACGAACATAAGATGGCAGAGGAGAGGAGGGAAGGGTGGAGGAGGTTAGGGTGGAGGAGGAGGTGGTGTTGGAAGAGGAATGTTGCTAAGCATGAAGGAGGAGTGGGAGGGGGCTTCTGGTATTACAGGGACGCTGTAGAAAGATAGGGGGTTGCGAGTCCATGGGAGGAGGGATAACATGAGAGGAATGGATACTGGGAGGGTGGAGGTTTGGGCGGGGGTGGGGTGGGGGGTGTAGTCACAGAGGGAAGGTGATATATTTACTGACTGTAATAATAGTGTGTGAGAAAAGATGTGCCAGATGAGTAAATCTGCTCCCTCCACCACCCTGCGAGGTGTTGTGTTGCACTTCTCTCAGGTGAGTTCTAGAATCTTACCCTCCCCCCACACCAAAACTAGCTCTCATTCATTTCCAATCCTGGTTCCTAGGAATGTTATCAGAGGATCAAAGTTATCAGTGTATTGTATTGGAGAAGCCGTGCCAGTAGAGTAGGTTTATCTAGGTATTCTGTCTGAGTTTATGTCCCTGCCGTTTAGCAGATAGGAGGCGGGGTTACGCAACTAATCTAGTGGCACTCAGGTGAACATGAAACCGGCTTGCTCTTTAAACATTAACCCGAAGCACAGAGCTGTACCACACACACGCCTTTGTGACAACAAACAGACCAGTCCCACAGCGCAAACGCTCTGCGCAGGCTCTTCATCGGCACTGACTAAATTTGGTGTGAAGGTTGTTCTGTTTAGACAAGCCACTCGCGAATGTCCCAAAACAATGCAAGGGGAAATTACTGGCAACACTCGTGCATTGTTAACGTATTCTGACTACATACGCAGGTGTGTGTGTGTGTGTGTGTCTGTGTGTGTGTGTGCATGTGAGCGTGTCAGACAAGGCCACACCCCATCTGAAGGGGAGGGGCAGTCCCAAGGTAAGTCCTAATCAGCAACTCCCAAGTTTTATACTGACACACCCATCTCTCTCTTTCTCCTTCTCTTTTGCTCTCCTTCTCTTTCTCTCCGTTATGGAACTCCCCCCCCCCCCACTCTCGCTAGACTATTTCAGCTGCATACTTAACAAATTAATAACAATGATGATCTCAAATAAACTCTGCAAACTGTCGATGACACACAATTCCCCCCCCCATGTGCGTGGTTAGATGCGACAATAGCCGTATCATATTTCTCCACCCAGATGAAGTGACTCCGTCAGTGAATAACACCCCATGTGGCCGACATACGCCTGTCCACAACCCACCCCGGCCCGACAAACCAGAACAAGACGACCCGACACCCAGAACACACTCACATAGACTGGCTAACAATACACACTGTCATTACACACACACACACACACACACACACACACACACTTTTATCTTTAAAATTTTGCGTGAAACCCTTACTGCTCACACAAAGCATTGCACCTTGCCAAAAACTTATGAATGTGGACACACACACACACACACACACACACACACACACACTCGCACACACACACACACACACACACACACAGGCGTCGTCACGTCCCACCACCAGCACCAGACTGACCTTGTCGATGAAGGAGGCGAAGCGGTTGTTGAGGCCCTTGATCTGCTCCTTTTCGTGGGTGCGGACCGCCTGGATGTTGGGGTCAATGGCCAGGTTGAGCGGGGCCAGCAGACTCTTGTTCACCGTCACCGCGGTGATGGGGGCCCCCATACCCATGCCCATGCCCATACCCCCACCCATACCCATGCCTCCACCCATACCCATGCCTCCACCCATGCCCCCACCAACACCCATGCTAGAGCCCAGGCCCATGCCACCTCCGTAGGCAGTGCTGCTGGAGATGTAGCTGCCCCCTCCCATGCCGCGATTGTTCCCCCCGAAGGAGCTCCGTGCGCTGTAGCTCTGACGGGAGCTGCCCAGGCTCGGGCCGCTGTAAGACAGGCTGCTGTAGTTCCGAGGGGCCGCGCTGGACCTGACGGAGTAGCTGGTCTGGACTCTCTTGGTGGACATGGTGGCGTCTGTTGTAGAGAGGTTTGGAGTAAAACCGGTTATGCAGGCAGGCAGGCAGGCAGACGTGGACAGCAGAAACGACTGCTTTGAGTGCTGGGGGTAAGGAGACCGGAGAGGATAGGCAGAGCCGAAGTTAGTGAAGAGTTTTAAAGTCCCTGTAGCCGTGGGAGGGGACTGTGGCGCGCTCTGATTGGCCTGGGCCGCGGCTGAAGGGGGAGCCGGGGGCGGGGCTGTAACAGAACACTTGTGGTCTCTATGACACATTGTCCAGCCATTACAAGTGAACCTGCTCCTTTCTACACAGAGGACAGAAAAAAAGGTTTTGCAGCTTTGTTCTATCTTTTGCTTTCTCTCTTTCTTGGATTTTCTATCGTATTCACTCGGTGTTTCTTTGCCTCTTAATGATTTTTATATTCGTTATTTATTTTCTTTCTATCCTTCCCTTTTCCAACATGATTGTGTTCATTGATTAAGTGCCTCTGCGATGCTAATGAGCAGTCGGGTTGTGCGTGGGACCAAATTAAAAGAACAATATATTACATTACAATAATTGAGTAATTATCACTTCATGGTTAAAAGCATTCAACCATGAAGTTACAAGGCAAAAAGTGGCAGAATCATGCGAGTACATACAATACATCAAATAAGCAAACTGCTTTAAGTGCTCCAATATAGAAACAAGAACAAGAACACAGTGGCAATTAACCAGCCGCCGGAAATGTAAATATTCAAGTTCAATGGTTTTCGCCAAGGGCTGCAGGATGTCTTGCAGTGGAAAATACAGTTTTACAGCTTCACCAACAGCTTTCTCTTTTCTCTGAGCTTATTATATTAGACATTTTATCTGAGATGAAGCAATCAACTGTGACTCACTGACGGGACTAGGGCCACTCCACATTAGTTTCCCTGACAGTTGACCTCGGAGCACACTCTATTACACAGTACAGTATCACACACTCCTGTATTCTTAACGATGTCCGTTTACTTACTTATTGTCACACATTCCTGCACAGGGTCAGCCCTCTATTTGAGTGAAAATCCATTACTCAGTAACTAAAGCATGTGCTCCTTGTTCATCTCCTCTAAGCCAAAACCTTTGGGAGGCTTGCAAAATAAATGTGCTACTTTTGAGGTAGCTTAACATAATGAAGGCGACAGTCAACACAGTAAAACACTGCAAGCACAATGTTTCCACACAAAAACGCTTGCAAACTTGCCGCACTCGTTTTGAATGAATCACTTTAAATGAAGCCAAACATGCCATTTCAAAGTGCAATAATACTAAAAGCTGTCAGGTCTCAGGTTTTAAAGATGCAGTTCACCAACGGCTACATATTCCCCTCGTCTGTGTAAACCCGTGAGCCATAAAATCATGGTGTCATTAAGACGGCTGATTGGAAACACGTCTAGGATTACGTCGACACAACATTTTCTTTATGAATAACGCCTGAGGTGTCAAAAATGGGAGCTGCGGTGCGTAAATGTCAATGCTAGCATGCGTGTTCAGTTGTCGTGTGCATGCGATGGTTCCATTCAGACTGGAAGGGGAGCTTATCTGCCCCGCCTGTACATCGCTGGTGGTGGAGACATGGGACTGGGGGGACTGGATTGTTTCCAGTGATATGGGTGCCCTACCGGGTCGTGTTGCTACATATGTCACCATGGTGTCAACAAGGTCACAGAGGACTGGTGGCAGAGGATGAGGAGGGGGGGGGGGACCACGCCCTGACTCTCTACCCCACCACCCACCCACCCTTCTCCCATACCCTGCCCTGCCCTCACCCTGGTCCCTCCCCCCTGTCCCAGTTCCACCCCGCCTCCCATCCCAGCCCAGGGTGACTCACACAGTCTCCTAACACACTACCAGGCCTATCTCACATCTACTCCCCCACCCTGCCATTCACACACACACACACACACACACACACACACACAAGCATTCCTACATACACACACACACACACACAAACACTCAAGCATGCATGCACACACACACAAACTGAAGTATTCCTACATACACAGACACACACACAAACTCAAGCATGCATGCAAGCACACATACACGCACACGCAAAACCCCATACACTCTCATACTTGCATGCCCACAGAACGAAAAAACATAGATCTTCTCCCGCTCATTTCCCGGCTTTGGATCATCGTCATGGAAACATACAAATACAGTGTCAACTTTCCCCCCGCTCTTCCCAGTAAATCCCAGACCTCTGATTGGCCGCTCATTCAGCTACCGTGCACGCTCGTGCACACTTGTGCGCCAAGGTTCACACACTGCTGTGAGTTTGGTGTTTGCCATGTGAGTGCATTTGGTGAAGCGCCGAGCACTGCAAAAAACAGCCTTCCTGTTTGGGGTCGGGATTTTAGAACACGATTCAAGAACGGGATTTTTTAAGTCAGAGCAGTAGTGAAAGGGGGGAAATAGGGCCACATTATCACACACACCTGCAGAATTACACACATACATGCTCACATGGATACACACACACACACACACACACACACACACACGCGCACACACACACAGGTCGCTATTTATTATCTATTTATTTATTATCTGTCCTAATAAACCTACACCTACAGCCTTTACAAGCCATAGTCAGAGCTCATGACATGAGTCATTGTGGTATTATCACGATAATTATGGGGGATTTTACAAGATATTGATAAATATCATAATGGGCTTCTTAACTCAAAATACCTTTCAGTCTAACTGAGGGTCATTACATTGGAGTATATTGACATTATTATTCTCATGATAATTTTAAGGGCATATCTTCTCATGGTAAATAATTTAGGCAATAAAACTGGGTTTCAAGATAAGCTGATATATTCATTTTATGACAACAAAATATCGTTCAAAGACACTAAGTGATAATATTGAATTATTGCCTAGCCCTTTTGACTACCTTCCTTATTCACCGGTATGTGGAACATCAGGATATGAATTCACCACAAACAGCCAATCACCCGAACCAGTAAAACTCCTCTGATCGCTAGCTTCTCGACTGCTCCTATTGGCCAGCTTGCTATCTCTACCCGCTATCATGGATTACTTTGAACTGCTCCCGCTCTGGATCAGGGTGTGGTGTGCTGTGTGTGTGTTCATGTATGTGTGTGTGTGTGTCTGAATGTGTTTACAAATGTATGGTATTGATGTGTTTGTGTGTGTTAATGTGTTTGTGTTGCTGTATGTCAATGTTTTTTATTTATCTGCGAATGTGCATCTACAAATGTATGTGCATTTCTGTGTGTTTGTGTGAATGTGTGTTTACAAATGTATGTGCATTCATTTGTGTGTGTGTGTTTATGTGTGAATGTGCATTTACAAATGTATGTGCATTCATGTGCGTGTGTGTGTCTGTTTTTATGTGTGAATGTGCATTTACAAATGTGTATGTGTGTGGGTATGTGTGGGAGGGGGGTCTTACAGAGGGTATCAGTAAGTGCGTGTGGTAATCTGCGTATGTGTTTGTGCTTACATGGTAATGTGTGCATTCAGGGTGTTATAGAGGGTATCGGTAAGTGTGGGTGTGTGTGTGAGTATGCATATGTGTGTGTGTGTGTGTGTGTGTGTGTGTGTGTGTGTGTGTGTGTGTGTGTGTGTGTGTGTGTATGCACAGCCATGAGCATCGCTAATGAACCTTCACACCCTGTTCACTCACCCTCAATAAACGCGATCTAGCGCTGATCAGCACCACTCCCTGAACCTTGACCCCACGAGGGGTGTGGCTACCAGACCATATGAGTGAAAGCGTACGTGCTTGTGTCTGGGAATGTGTATGTGTGTGTATGTGCGTGCGGGATTGAATGTGTATGTGTGTTGTAAGAGTGTGTTAGTCGCTCTTCCTTTGACTGTTGAATGTTGCAAATATCCGGTAACTTATTGCACTATGGCAGTAAATGCCGCACCCCTGAATCATCACGTCAATTGTCCCTCCGACAGTGACCGGAATCAACAGGGAACATTCCCTGACATTTGTTTTACTCGCAGAAGCCCCCGACCGTTTGCAGTTTGTTAAACGAACATTCAGCAAACGTTGACGGCGCTCCAAGTGTTTACCATGTAGGGATTCAGAATCCTGTGTTCTTTGGCAGACCGGCGGGCCCGTTTTAAGACCCAGTGTGTGTTGCAAATCAAACTATTGTCGGACATTGAACTGTCCGTCTTTACCCAGGGTGAAAACAAGACCCCTGCCCTATTGATGGTGCCGAGCGGTTCGACCTCAGGGTTGGTTGCTTGGGTCGTTGGTTCTGAAGCCCAAAGCAGAACATAGGTTCATAGTTGTAGCGCGACCCAAATTTTTTTTTTATTTAATCATATTGTTTTTAATGAACGAAGCGAGCTGGAGTTGGTGCAGGACTCAAAGTCTATTTTGGACATCCAGAAACATTATTTTGGGTCGGCCCCGACACGGCTGTGTGCTTTGGGCTTAGCGAGCACCTCTGAGAAAGGAATGAAGCGCTGGATTTGAGGCCCACGGGTCATGTCCCTCCATGATGAATCCACTCTGACGAGGAAGTTGCATGGATTTTTCCAACGGTGAGCACATGACTATAAATAGTGAGGACGCATCACCTATCCCGATATTCTGCTGAGAAATTCTTTCTAGCCATCCGGAGCAGTTATTCATGAGGCCTTTCATTAAACTAACAAAACAACATTGAAGCGACTGAAACTAGTTGAACTACATTTTTGAGTGGACTAGATTATTATCTAGCTCCCCAAAACCATCCTGTTTCGAGTGAAACCATTCTAAACGTTCAGACCTAAAATTGGGATTAGTTACAATGTAATTTTAATATGGCCCTGGAAACCTCTTTGGGATCCTAATTGCGTCCAAAGGACTTCATGTATATAAATATACGTCACAGTTATACGTGGCAGTTAGCTGCAATCCTTGAAAACCCAGCCACAATGGAAAAATATATACACTTTGAGTTCAACACACAAAAGCTACAGTTACAGAGAGAAAGGGCATTAGAAATGAGAGAGGAGGAGGAGAGTAGAAGAAAGAATAAATAACGATTTCCATGGAAAAACTTAGTCCCTCGGTAGGAGGCCCAGTGGCCGCAGAGACATGGACGCTTGTTTTAAATCTGGCTTCCCATTCCCCTTTAATCTACTACTCCTTCCCCTCATAACCGCTTCCCAGCGCTGGCCTGCAGCTCGGTAGGAAAACCGGCTCCGTGATTGGACAACAGGGGAGCATTGTTAGCGGAACCAGTGCTTGTTTGTGTCTAGCGTGGGCTTCAACTCCTGCGCGTCTTAATTCTGTCCAATTACTTTAAATTACACGCGACGATACACTTGTTGATGCCGCTTCCATGGACCACACACACATTTACACACACACACACACACACGTTAGGCATGTGTGTGTCCTCCAGTGATCTCTGTGTGAGATCTTCCCTCCGCCCTCCTTCGTTGGCCACGCCTACGTCGCCATAGCAACGAACTCACCGCAGAACTCTGATGACTGACTGATGTTACATAAACAGCTGCCGCGTGCAAAAAAAAAGAAGGAAAGAAAGTAACGTGGTTTCATGGAGACGGTGTATACATTAATATAGCAAACCTTACTAGAGTTGGACATGCGTCACCATGGAATTTCCGACCACAACCCGTTTGGGGCCCCTGTGAGAAGACATATGTTTTCTAATTTCTAGATTAGAAAACTTTACTCAAACTTTATTGTCCTATCAACGGATGCATTTACATTTAAATGTGTATATACATATACAGATGCGCGTATACAGATGGGCAGTGGTTATGTAGGAGCTAACATGGAAGTTACGTGCAATGGTTCATGGAGAACACGCCTCAGAGGTGATCTGTCCCTGGGGGTAGGGGGGGTTAACCTTACCCCCCCCCCCCCCTTTCCCCCATCTCCCACCCTCCTCACCCCCTCAGCTCAGAGTCTTACGGAACAGCATTGAGGCAGAACAATGCTAAGAAAATAACCGCTTGGCAGAGGTTTGTCAGCGAGGAAAAGGAAGTCTGAGAGTACGGAGTGGACGAGACGAGACGGTGGGGGGAGGTGACGGGATGGGGTGAGGTGAGGACGTTATTGTGGAGAAAACTCCCTTCTTGTGACCCCGCCCCCACACACACACACACGCCTTGGTTTTGTAAAGGAACCCCATGTCAAACTTTGACCTCACTTCACAGGAAATCTTTAGTGTCCTTGCGGCACCGTTTACACTGTTCCCAATCTCTGCTCTTTCAAAGCTCCATTGTCTTGAGTGAGTGCATGGTTTTACGATTACCATGAAGGGAAAACATTTTTTATATAAAGGAGGCGTTCCTCGGACCTTCATTGTGCAGCCTTATTGAGTGAGATGTTCGGGTTTAGTACATCGGACAAAAATTACTGATTGTTTATTTGGTAGCATGTAACACAAAGCTGCCCAAAACATTCCATGGAGGAACATCTCTCAGTGACACAATAAGCTGTGTCTTTCTGCAATTTCTGGAATCTGTCTGGACATGTCACTCAGCAGTCCTGCGAAACCATTAGGTTTCAAACCATTACACTTTCAGAAAGACCCTCAGAAATACATAAATAGGGAAGCTAGCCGTGTTATGCAACTGGGTTCACTGGGAAGCTCACTATAATGCAATTAAAGAGCTACGAAAGAAGAACCATTAGTGACTAAAGAGTTCATCCATACGATTATGAGTATAAAAAGATTTAAAAAGCATGTCGTTTGTGTCCGTGAGTCACACGGAAGAAATTCTGACGAGGTGTAAGGCAACTGGTTCGTTTAGAGGGAATGGCCAGTTCTAATTGGCTGAATAGGATTCAGGATATTTAAATACGCAAGGAGTAGTCTCTTCCTTGCTGACGTTTTAGATGTTGATCTAATCGGCAGTATTTTAAAATAACTGGAATAGGTTCCTATTTAATATCATTATGTGTGCAGTTTTCCAAACACTGCAATTATCGCAAAGTTTGGTGGTCACATGTTGTCCTCTGTCAAAGCCGTATTTCATTTTAATTGAGTTATTTTAGCCTTTCGTTCTCTCTCTCACACAGATCTATTCCTGGCCATCCTTCCAGCTTGTTCCATGTGACTCATACCCCGCATGCAACATAGTGTACATCCACAGTATACAAAAGTGTATACTAGAGGCATACAAAAGCTTTTCTCCAACAACCTTTGGGTGGAGCCAAACTATGGCTGCTGAGGGGAAGGTACTACAAAACCCAGCATGTGTTTAGATTCTGAGTGTTTCACACCCATGCGGTTGCCAGGGGCAACGCGAGAGCCTTGGAAAAACGTGCAGTAAGAAAGGAAAAGGTTGGACGGCAGCCTGGAAAATAGTATTTTTGGGGCTGCAGTGGGAATGTTTTGTAGACATAGGCTGTTATGAATAATACGGAGACTTTGTCAAATATCCCATGTCAAGTTAATTGACAGTTATCTTAGCTGGTGGTATTTGTTAAGGGTCCAATCTTCAAATTTAGCACACTGACACTGTCTCTCATCTCGACACTGTAGTAAAATGGCAAAATGTTGAGGTTTGGATTGCAGCCATGAAGGGGAAACAGGCACTTGGATTAAGTGTGCGTGTGTGTGTGGGTGGGAACGCGTGCTTGTGCATAAGTATATGTACGCGTGTACGTGTGTGCATGCTTGTACCCAAGTACGGGTGAGCATAAGTATGTGTGCTTGTATGTGTGCGTCTACTTAAGCAAGTGTCCTGTGTCCTGTTTATATGTGCATTTGTATGTGTTTGCATGTGTGTGTATGCTTGTATGCAAGGCTGTGCATGTGTGCATGTTTCTATGTGTGCATGTGTGTGCACAGGCAAGTGCAGGGGAGATGTGTTGTTATTCTATTGAAAGGTCCTGAAGGGCCTGTCTGTGCATGTCTGTGTGTTCCTATGATTGTTTATGGTGTTTTTGTTTTGGCATGTATTCCACAATATGAACAGCAGTTCATATTACTCATTATGTTTTTTGTTGTTGCATACATACAATAAAAATAGAACAAAAGTAGTAATGTTATTTAAAGGCATCTGCACAGGCCTGTGTGTGCATGTATCTGTATGTGTATGCATGTGCATGCATCTGTATGCATGTGTGTCAACGTTTATGTACGTCTACTCTGCGGCGCATATGCATATTGATTCCCGGCGACATCGTACCACCTTAAGTCAACTACATGAACAGTAATCTCCCAAATCCGAATTTAGATTAATATCTCAAGTCTGATGGCAGACTAGCTCAGATCTGGAGGACCGGATGCTACAAAACAAATATGAAGTGAAAGAAAATGACGGAAAATGACGGCGCTCCGTGACGGCGCGCTTCATATTTGATTCGACCAGTCATGTTGCTGGAGGCGGGAGGCTCTATGGACGACATCTACTGTAATCCTCGCCTGTTATTCTCCATGGCTCTCGGCCCCGTCGCTACACTGTAGCATCTCTCAGGAATCCATTCATGAAACTCCACCCGCCGCCCTATCCGAGCTGTAATCATACGTCTAGCAGGGACGAGGCGACCGCCCTACGGTAGTTAAAGATAGCAGGGCGTCCTGCTTCTCAGTAGTTAGGGCATGATGGGAGCGCCTAGCTAAGCTATACTATGCCTAGCCGTCCCGGAGGCGCTGGATAAGGTACCGGAACATACTGTCTGCCCTGACTGCGTTATGCTGTCTACCTCTCGCACACACACACACACACACACACACACACACACACACACACACACACACACACACACACAAACAAACATGCACACACACACACACAAAAACATGCACACATACACACACACACACGGAGGATGGCAGTTACACAAATATGCATGCCTCCTTGCACACACACACAAACACACACAAAACTGACATAAAAGTTAACATATACGCGCACACCAACACTTAAATCCTACATACATGCACATACATTAAAAACAATCAAAACCTTGGACGCATAGCATTCACCATGAGAAGCAAAACACAATAATGTCTCCTCTGATGACAGCTATGTGGCCTGTACTGGGACATGCTGATGTGGGGGCATAAAGGGTTTTTATTATTACATTATAACTCCAATGAGAGGTCACAAAACTATGAATCACTCTGTACTCTTTGTCAAGTCAAAGGCCACTGCCCGCACCTTGCCATAAGAGTAAAAAAACACGCCTAAAATAGCAAAACAATCCAACTGTCTTTAACTGATTAATCGAATCATTTGTTATTTTAACATCATACAAATCCTCCGATCCGCTCCCTTCTGTAAAAACTATTTGATGTCACCTCTTATTAGTTTGCCCTGTAGCCAAATAAGGAAATTAGTTCCACATGCTTATTGTGAGCCAATGAGAGCAGGGCCCAGGTGGTTGTGACACATCATCAGGGAAAACAAGGAAGCCACCACCAGGTATTTCACTGTCACATAACACTTCACACATCCATGGGCCCAATAGAGGCCTCGCAGCGCTCCATGTCTGTGTGTTTGTGCGTTTGTGTGTATGCGTGCATCTGCATGTGTACATGTACATGTTCTTTTCTGCATCTCCCTCCATTCTCTCCCTACTCTCCCCTCCTCAGTTTAGCCGCACCACCAAATGTCAAGTTTGCACAGGTAAATGTATGTGTTTATATACTCTTTACACACATACAAGCATATTCCTGCTCCAGCTTGCTGTCCAGAGGTTTGTGTTGCTTGGGGGTGTCATTCACACTCACACACACACACACACACACACACACACACACACACACACACACACACACACACACACACACACACACACACACACACACACACACACACACAGTAAGGTAAACATGGCCTGGCTTTGTGTTGACATTGCGCTCTAATGTACGGGCGATGACGGAGAGCTTGTTGTCAGGGTCGCTTAATGCACTCTGTCACATGACAACACACAGGGGGAGGAGGCGTGGACGTGGTCAGGACTAACTTACATAACAATTTCTCTCTCTCTCACTCTGTCTTTTTCATTCTCTCTCTCTAAGCGATGTTTTCCTCTAATGTTATCTTCTATGGTTTGTGAAACTTCACTAATTGGGGTGGCAAGTACACTTTAATGTACATTTTGTTAATATGTAACAGAGGCTATTGCTCTTGGCTATAGCATTCCATATAGTTTACTAGCACTATACTATGATTGTATATCATAGTATGTTATGTACACTATATTGCCAAAAGCATTGGGCCACCCCCCCGAATCATTTAATTCAGGTGTTCCAAACACTTCCATGGCCACAGGAGTATAAACTTAAGCACCTAGGCATGCAGACTGCTTCTACAAACATTTGTGAAAGAATGGGTCGCTCTCAGGAGCTCAGTACATTCAAGCGTGGTACCGTGATAGGTTGCCACCTGTTCAAGTCCATTCGTGAAATTTCCTCACTACTAAATATTCCACAGTCAACTGTTAGTGGTATTATAACAAAGTGGAAGCAATTGCGAACAACAGAAACTCAGCCACGAAGTGGTAGGCCACGTAAAATCACAGAGCAGGGTCAACGCATGCTGAGGAGCACAGTGCGCAAAAGTCGCAAAAGTCAATAGCTACAGACCTCCAAACTTCCAGTGGCCTTCAGATTAGCTCAAGAACAATGCATAGAGAGCTTCACGGAATGGGTTTCCATGGCCGAGCAGCTGCTTCCAAGCCTTACATCACCAAGTGCAATGCAAAGCGTTGGATGCAGTGGTGTAAAGCACACCGCCACTGGACACTAGAGCAGTGGAGACGTGTTCTCTGGAGTGACAAATCACGCTTCTCTGTCTGGCAATCTGATGGACGAGTCTGGGTTTGGCGGTTGCCAGGAGAACGGTACTTGCCTGACTGCATTGTGCCAAGTGTAAAGTTTGGTGGAGGGGGGGTTATGGTGTGGGGTTGTTTTTCAGGGGTTGGGCTTGGCCCCTTGGTTCCAGTGAAAGGAACTGTTAATGCTTCAGCATACCAAGACATTTTGGACAATTTCCTGCTCCCAACTTTGTGGGAACAGTTTGGGGATGGCCCTTTCCTGTTCCAACATGACTGCGCACCAGTGCACAAAGCAAGGTCCATAAAGACATGGATGAGCGAGTTTGGTGTGGAGGAACTTGACTGGCCTGCACAAAGCCGATAGAACACCTTTGGGATGAATTAGAGCGGAGACTGCGAGCCAGGCCTTCTCGTCCAACATCTGTGCCTGACCTCACAAATACGATTCAAGAAGAATGGTCAAAAATTCCCATAAACACACTCCTAAACCTTGTGGAAAGCCTTCCCAGAAAAGTTGAACCTGTTATAGCTGCAAAGGGTGGGCAGACTCCATATTAAACCCTACGGATTAAGAATGGGATGTCATTATCCTTCATGTGCATGTAAAGGCAGGTGTCCCAAAACCTTTGGCAATAGAGTGTAAATCATGCTATGTTGCTTTACATGACACTAGTACTACTATTGCGATAATACATATAACATTACTATTTTAACCAATATGTCAGGTTAAAACAGCAGTAGTGTAATATTTGTTGGTATTATGGAGAGTAAACACCCATATCCAAACAGTGATAAAGAATAATGAGTTGAAACACACCCCATACATCAACAAACTCTGTGGCCCTTTATGCTCAGACAAACATGGGCAAGGAGGCCTGGGATGACAATGAGCACTTCACTTACTCAACGCAGTCGGTAAAGACAAATCTGAGGGACAATCACTTATTTTAGGTTTGAAATAATCTCCCCAAGAGTTCTGGTGGCAGTGCTGAGGAAAGCCAGGACCAGAGTTCTCCTCTCTGAGATAAGAGGATCAGGATAGTGTTTGAGAGGGACACCACAACATCGTCTAGACCTGCACCAGAGATCTCCACTGTTCTGCCGGCCATAGAGAAATGCTTGACTAGGAAGATATAATCCACCAGAGCATCCATTAAAAAATAATCTGGGATCCATTTTGAATGTGGCCTTCACCGGAACAGTTTAAAGACTCAACAGTAATTGAGATTCATGGAAAATTCCACCACAAGGCAATAATAAACTTAGAGATTCTTCCACATATGATTTTTCATTAAATCACCACCATTAGTTAAACATATTAAATTGTTATTCCTGGCCAACGTTTAATACAAGCTGGCATGTTTGTCATTATGCATTCATTGCTTTAAATCCAAACGTTTCTATGCTTGCTGTGGTTTTTAGTTTACCCAGTGTGTTTGTTCCGTTTTGAGAAACCCATTGTTATGGCTATTGACAAGGAGACCAGACAAAGGTTCCTATCTTATAACGTCGTCAAGGATCTTTCCTTGTCAGTCTCCTCAGGACTGGATCTCTCTCTCTGGCTCACATCCTTTGGCTGGACGCTGGACGATGTCTCTCTATGTCACTCCTCTGATGACCCTTCTCAAGGTTTCTTCCTATCACCACTGACGTATTTGAGGGGGCCATGGGGTTGAGGGGAGGCCATCGAATGTGATTCAGTTAATGCGAGTGATGTGAAGCATGTCGAGAGTTTGATAAAGGACTGTGTGTCTGGACTTTGGGGGGAAATTATGTCCCTGTGAGGTAGATTCTATCTGTAAAATGCAACCCGGTGTGATTCTACTAGTGGTGGATAAATTATGTTTAATTTGACCTGCTTTTGGTCATAATTCTCAAGAAGATTTCATTAATCATATTAAGGTTGTCTTTTCTAATAGGCTAAGGACATCCAATCAAATCAAAGCCCTGCCATCCATCCGTACAACCCTGCTATTGGTTGGAAAAGGTTTATTTATGACACGTTCTTGGACATGTGTACCAAACATCACACTCAGCCTGAGGACATTCGGCTCTTTAGTTGCCTTCTAAGAAACTCTCAGACAAGCACCGAGCTTTGTGTTTAACGTCAACAACAACGCTTGTCCATTAATCCTGCACTGTGTGGGCTAACCTTTACACCACATCCATCACCTTTGTTCTAAACTAAGAACTTTCTTGCCGTTATTTTTCCTCCACAGACCAAAATCCTTTAGTGAGAGACTTTGATTGGGTTGTCAGCGGTTTCGTTCTTTAGACACTTCAGTGGCTCACAACCCATTTTGAACAACGCAATGCTGCATTCAGACGTTACACCCTGCATTTTGACGGTTTTCTCTGCAGCTAATCAACTTTGCATTCTTGAGGAAGCCAAAAAAAGCAGAAGCTGAATTTTAAGTTTGTGATAGCGCTTTCAGGGTGTCCAAAGTAAGCAAAGCGGTGGGCTGGAAGGAGAACAATAAAGCAGAAACACAATGGAAACCAAACAGCCCGACCTCACGGAAGGGAAATACAACCAGTCCGAATCACGGTGCCACTTCAGAAGCCTGAACCCCCCCCCCCCCCCCCCCCCCCGAGAGAGAGAGAGAGAGAGAGAGAGAGAGAGAGAGAGAGAGAGAGAGAGAGAGAGAGAGAGAGAGAGAGAGAGAGACATGTAGAGAGACAGAGAGCGTGTGACAGAGTGAGACATGTAGAGAGCCATGGAGGGAGAGAGAGAGTGAGACATGTAGAGAGACACAGAGAGAGGGAGACATGTAGAGAGCCATGGAGAGAGGGGGAGAGAGTGAGACATTGGAAAAAAGGGAACTGGTGCCTCAAGGGAGAACCAAACAGGCCAAGTTGAACCAATACCAAAATCAAATCTTGGCTTCAGATTTGGAGGCTGAGCTTCCTGCCCACAGATGAGTCAGAGCAGCGCTGGGCTCACCAGAGCGAGAGCCTTCTGAACGCTACCAGAACAACACAGTAGGCCAGGAGACAGATCCCAGCAGAGGCCTTTAAACACAGTGCAGATGCTCACACACAAATGCACGCACATACACACAACACGCATGCGCATGTAAGCACAAGTGTGCATTACACACAGGCAGACACACATACATACACACACACACACGCACAAGTGTGCATAGCACACACACACACACACACACACACACACACAAACACTAGTACAAAACCCCACACATTGCATTTTTGTCCTTCTACTGTCCTTACCTCCCTGTTACACTCTCCCTTTCTCCTGAGAGAGAGCAGCAGCGTTTCAGCAACACCAAAACACACACACACACACACACACACACACACACACACTGCATGTCTCCTTCTACTCCCTCTTTAATACTTGGCCTGTCGGCTCCAAGATGGAGTGCAGCGGTCCAGCAGCACCAAAGACCTCTTTGTTAGAAACATCGTTAAGAAACTCGTTAACTACACAGCTAAACTCTGGGAGCCTTCACTCCTGTGTGTGTGGGGTGGTTGCGTGTGTGTGTGTTTGTGCATTTGTGTTTGTGTGTGTGTGCGTGTCCTAGTGTGTGTGCATGTGGTTTTGTCCATGTGGGGTTATGCATGCGTGTGTGTGTGTGTAGTTGTGTACGTGTGGTTGTTTGTGCGCTAGGCAGGTTTGATGCCAGAGGATTGGAATGCAGGGAAATGGGCAGAGGGAACAGAGGAGACAGGACGGGTAGGAGCTAAGGTCAGAGAGGAAGGGAGGGAGCACACAGAGAGAGACAGACAGAGAGACACAGAGAAAGAGAGAGAGAGACACACACACACACAGAAAGAGAGAGACACAGAGAAAGAAAGAGAGAGTGTAAAGACTAACATGTAATTCCTCTAACAGCCTATAGGTGGTTCAATGTAGACTAACATGCAATTCCTCTAACAACCTATAGGTGATTTGCTGTAGAGACTAACATGTAGTTCTACTAACAGCCTATAGCCCTAACCCTAACTGATACACTATCCTGCTCCCCGATTATAAAATACAAGATGATAAATGATAAATGCCCCCCATTATAAAATTAATGATGCTAAATGTCCCCTTATTAGAAAATACATGATGGTAAATGTCCCCTAATTATAAAATACATGATGGTAAATGCCCATATTATAAAAAACATGACGGTAAATGCCGTTGTTATAAAATACATGATGCTAAATCCCCCTATTATGAAATACATGATACTAAATGCCCCTTGTTATAAAATACAGTACATGATACTAAAATGCCCCTGTTATAAAATACATGATACTAAATGCCTCTGTTATAAAATGAATGATGCTAAATGCTAAAAGGCATGTGAAAACATACTGGGCTAGACTGAGATCCTGACCTCAACAAACAAACAAATATAGGCCCAGATATGACCAGGGCAGACTAGCTGCTGCTATTGTTGCACAACTCTCTCTCTGATCCACCCTTCAGTTCAGGATATTCCAGCGTGGGATTATTATGGGAAACACAACGGGAGTGTGAGGCCAGGGTGAAAGTGCGGTGTGAGTAAGCAGGAGTGTTTAAGGCAGGCCAGGCAGTAGGAGAAAGTATTTATGGTCTTGAGGAAAGAATGTGAGCTCCTAAACACCTTTTCTTGTCCTCTCACAAGGAGCGGCTTAAAGAGAGGTATTTTACCTGAACACACATGCCCTGCAACCTTCGACCCCTGGGCGGGTCAAACGCATTAGGCTTCACGGTGCACGAGAAGATCGGGAAGAAAGATAAAAACAAATTGCTTTTCAAATATTCAGCCAGTTGACAGACTGGTAGAACTCTGATGTCCAGCGTTGTTGTAATTTTCTTAGGTTGAAGATTGAGTTGTAGATTTTGCATCCAGGTGCAATGGGGGGAGTTTCTGAGTTTTTCTTCTTCGCATAGTTGTTAGTCATTTATGTGTTTTAAAATGTGTTCCTGTCTAGTGCTGCTGTCTGTTTCTTGATCTCTCTCGTAAAAGAGGTGCTTCATTTGAACGAGGCAAACCTTGCTAAATAAAAGTGAACATTTTCAAACAAACGTGAACACATGACATTAAAATCACTTTAACTGTGATTATTTCCCAAGATCTGAGTGGGCTGGCATAACATTGGAACTCGCAAAAGTCCCTAAATATATAAATAAACAAAATACAATCAAATACACTCAAGTACAACCCCATACAATCAAATGGATAGGTTGTGTGTTGTGTCCCACTGTAATGTACCCAACCCATCTACACTTTATTGTGTTTTATTATCCTAGAGATATGTAAGGCTGCTCCCTCTTTAACTGCTCTCACCCATAAGATAAGGAGCTCTGACATTTGGAGTAAATTATGCCTGAGCAACAGCGCATGCAGAGGCCCCTCAAGGAGAGCCTTTTACCTTTGTGTGTGTGAGGGGTGTGTCCTCTGTGTGTGTATGTGAGGGGCGTGTGCACACACACATGTGAGGGCTCTTGCAGATGTGTGCAGTTGCATGTGTCTGCAAGTGTTTATGTGAGCATACATGGCCATGAATGGGAGTTTTTGTGTTTGTGCATATGTTTACACACTTGTGTGGGCCGATGTGCATTGTAAAATCCCAGGAACTACATTTCAGGGGACTGAAAGGTTCCTTCAGCCCCTTGTTGTCTGAGTTCCCACCGCAGTGTGAAGACCCGCAAAGGTTTTGCAAAATAAGGTCCTTTTACATCAGGCACATAACGAATAAAGGATACGAAAAAGTGAGAAACAGAGAAATTTGGACCAAAAACATCGGTGCAAGCCCCACCCCCAAAGTTCCTGAACCTTTGGAAAGATCACAGACGTTTTTGGGGGTATAATAATGTTATACCCCCCGGAACTTAATTTAGGCCCTGGTTCCTGCGGTGGAAACGCACCTAGTTCCTCCAAAGGATCCTAGTTCTTGGGTAAAGTTGGGTAAAGTTCCTGGGGGTGGAAGCGTGGCTTAAGCTAAGCTCCACCACAGGTGCCTGAATGCAACACTTCTCGAAGGCAGAAAAACTTGGTACGTGAGAGTGCGTTTTTTGTGGGGTGTTTATTTTCAATACTTTGCTCTCTTCTGCTCTCTTTCCAACTCTCAAATATTAGTAACAGAAGCACCTATAACCTGTTTGATTTGGTTATTAGGCCTATAATTATTAGGCTAATAATGTTTGACTTAGAGAATTTGAGTCACTCAGAACGATGATACGACAAATGTTTGTGGACAGCATTACGTAACTGCTTGCTTCTATCTCGGAAGCAAGCTTTTCCCACTCCACTTAACTTTTTTGTTGTTGTGGAAAACCCTGACTTTAACTTATATAATTTAACTTATATAACTTTTCAACGAGGGTTGGTTCTGCAACCTCAATACTTTTTAGGTACCGACCAGAACATGTCAGTACTACAGAGAGCCGGAACAGAGTTCGGTGCCCATGTTCTTTACCCGGTGTATAAAAAAAGAAAAACACTACGGAAGAACCGATAAACAATCTACATTATAAACAATAATGTACCAGCTGTGATATCTCCCTCTCTACTCACCATGTCTCTAACAATAAAGTAGGAAGTATGCATGACATGTAAGACGTATGTATATATGTATGTGTGTTGTGGTACAACACGTGGAATCACTGAATGTTCAACATTAGTGTGGGGACAGGTGCATGGAGCCATAAGCCTAACCCAAGACATCTTGTCCAACAACAAGCAATGATAAGAGTTGTGAAAGAGTAGAGAATAACTAAGAACATTTAAAAATTAACTCCAGGCCCCATGCAAAGCGAGAGTCAAGGACACTCCCGTTAAAAACTAGACGTAGAGAAAAAACAAGCGATGATAAGAGATGAAAAAGGAAAGGAATTATTTAGAAAAGGAACCTAGGGGCCTAGCTACCAGATACACTGTTAAAGAGCAGGTATGTGGTTGTGTGTAGTGGGGAGAGCAGTGTAGTCTGTAGCAGGGAAGGGTCCCGCCCATACACAGTCCTGTTATTTCCTCTCTACTGAGTGTGCTCAATGGAGATAACAGCTGGACGCGCGTTTTCACCAGGACCGTGGGAGGGAGGTGTGTTTGATTTTCTCCCTAAGCCGCTGTTTTGGCAACCGGTCCCAACACTATTTTACTAGCTGTTGCGACAACCAGTGATGACTGATAAGGGCTGATTACGAGACTATAAAAAATGCCAAGGCCACCCATCGTGTGTGTGTGTGTGTGTGTGTGTGTGTGTGTGTGTGTGTGTGTGTGTGTGTGTGTGTGTGTGTGTGTGTGTGTGTGTGTGTGTGTGTGTGTGTGTGTGTGTGCATGCTTCCTCAGGGGGTCCTCGTTTCTGTTTTGTGTCTGTTTGTGATATTGAAGAAGAAAGGCAGGATGTGGTTCTCGGTTTTCTGAAGGGGAGGGGCGGAGCCTCTCACCTACAGCCTTCACCTGCCACCTGAACCCCAGCACTAGACTACCCCCTACTGGCTTGCCTCGGAACCCCAAGGTGGAAAATGTTGAGTAAGGTAAAAACAAATAAGCAGTATGCAGCACAACATGGTTGTAAAATATACTAAGACATAATCATTTGAAGGACCATCTAAACGCAGTCTTGTAAGGAGAGGGAATATCATTTGAATACATTATGCAAATGAGCAGCAATAGTCTCGATTTTCCACGTGTTTATTAGCAGTAGAAAGACACCATTGTCTAGCACAGCTGCATATGTTTGCATGCCATCCAACACCGACATTATGTCATGGTCTGTCCTGTGCACACATGAGCATGCAGGGATAAATACACACACGCACGTGCGTGCACTGTAAACACACATACACAAACACACACAAAAGCAAAAAAGCTTACGTTAACTATCACACTTACTAACACACTTTAGTAGAGAGTTTGGCATCCAATTCTTAAGCACGCATGAATGTGGCTGTTAAACTGAGTTATTCCTGTCTTAATGCTCTGATCCACTGCTGGCCTTTTCTTTCAAAAAGAAATTGACAAAATTTGGGGAAGTTGAAGATATAGTTTTTACCCAGATCATTTCTGGTCAGTGAGTCAACCGGTATGTCTGGTTGCCATAGCGACCAGACATGGTTTCATGGCAGACTGGCGCAGGAATCCGTGACTAAATAGTGAGGTCCAATTCCTTCTCACAACCACCTCTCTCTCGCCCCAGGCCATGCCGCCCCCTACCTCTACCCTGTCTCTAACACTGCCAACTCTCTACCTCACTCTCTAATCCTGAATCAAACCTCTAATGAACTCCCTAACCCCATTCTCTACCATTGCTCAAATCCCAACTCCACTCTCCAACCCTGTATTAATCCATTTGTCAACTCCCTAACCCCACTCTCTAACCCTGTGTTAAACCATTAGGCAACTCCCCAACCCCACTCTCTAACCCTGTATTAAACCATTGGTCGACTCCCTAATCAGACTCTCTAACCCGTGGAATTCGATAACCAATGGTCAGCAGTGCCAGGCACTCTGTTCTCTGATTAACCAAATATGGTCAATCATTCCCCTACATTTGAGCCACTTTTGTGTTGATTGATTTTTTCCGTCATGTGACTTACGGTTATTGGCGACTTGAGTAAAATATTGACATGGTTACAGTTGCTATTTGCTGTGTCCGATAAGGGCAGATCCGTTTAAGACATTGTGTAAACATTACAAGCGATGGCAGAAGTCGTCAGCGAGCGTGATTCATGGCAGTTACAAGGTCCACAAAGTGTTCTCTGTCCAGTACGTCTGTCTGCTCCCACTGCTACTACCTGTCCTCACACCTCCACTGGGAGACCTGGTGTGTGGTGAGCGTTCTGACGCTTACCGGTTGCCGTGCATCACCCAAGTGGGTGCCACACACTGGTAGTGGATGAGGTGTGATATTCACCTCCCCCCATATAAATACAGTTCATTATTATTATTACCTCACTTAACTGATTAAATTCAACTGATCTTATTTGGTTGATATCTATAATCATCTCATTGTAAAACGAGTAATATAATATTGATTGATGAAAGATTTTCTTGACATACAATCAAATACTGTTGTAATACTACAATACACATAAAACGCACAAACAAGAAGTGGGAAGAGTAACTCAGGATCAGGAAAAACAGGAGATGAGGAATTCCCCTACTGTAGACTTCCTTCCCCTCCCACCCACTCCTCACCCTCCCCACCCCTCCCACTCTGTTAGTGGTGTATTAGCGGCCAAGCGACTGTCTCATTCCAGTCCGATTAGCCGTTATCTGAGTTCTTGCTGGGCTTTTGTACACACAGCACATTCCAGACAAGTTGAGTGTGATGAGGCCATCTACGGGAAGGGGTGAGATGGGGGTGGGGGTGGGAAGGGTGAGGGAGGACAAGATGGAAGGAGACAGCGAGGGAGGGAAGGAGATAGAGATTACACAGAGAAATATTAAACAAACAGAGGTGAAGAGGGATCACAAAACTCACTACAGTCCACACAGCTGGAAGGGTCAGAAAACGACACACACACGTACACAAAGATATACACACAAATACACAGCCACTCTACCATACAACCCACCCATACCCGACCACAAAACAACTCGACCACAAAAACAACAGATCTACCCAACAACACAACCAACCATGTAACCATACAACACAAAATTGCACAAAACACCCCCCCACAAATTGTATTTAACAGTAAACCGTTGGTTCACTAGAGAGTGATTAGGGAGTTGAGTGTCCTCCCTGCAGTGGGAGGAAAGAGGGGAGTGAGGACTGATATCAAAAAAGGAGAAGAAGAACTAGATAAAGGAAACGCCACACAAGGAGACGGGAGAAGGCGTCTTAAGGTCAACACCCCTGAATTCATGAAACTTCGAGCGGTTTAAACACCACACAGTCCAAAACCAGAGAAGAAGACAAACCAAAAGTTAGGTTCTCAGTCACGGTAGAGCAAAGAGTGTAGTGCAGTGGACCAGGGATGGAAATCAACCGAACAACTGACAAAACAATAATGGAGGTGGTATGAGTGTTCTACAGGGGTTTTATGTATAGGTTACATTCATCACAAAAACAATGTCTTCAAGAGCTTCGCAAGTCCACATTGGACGACTATTAAACCGTATAAAAAAAACCGATTAAACCATTTAAACTCCCCCCAAAACCCAGTGGGAACGGGGATAAACCTTAAGAAGGAACACAGCGGAAGGACACACCGTCCTTCCAGGGATGGCTAGCAGAGCAATAGGTGACTGGTGGGCAGACTTGAAATGCGGGCAAAAACAACATGCTACAATTAGACAATATAATTGCTCGTCTTCATTTTAACTTCCGTTTATGATGTTACCGGCCAGAAAGGGTTAGGAGGTGGATGAGAGCAATCCGCAAAGGAAACAGATGTTATATAAACTTGTATAGCTAGACACGCCCCACTGGAGACAGAGCTGAGTGGACCTCCGTCGTTTCTTTTATTTATTTATTTTTACATTGCAGTGCAGTAAACGAAAATGGCAGGGTCATTCCCTCCTCTGAGGTCGAAGGTCAAAGGGGAGCACTGAAGCCTTAAGACGCCTCCACACCCTGAAACAAAACAGACGGTCAGTAACAGGGCAAAGCAAGCCCTCACATAAACACATGCTGACACCAATGTACAAATATCAACATCATTTATGAACTGTTAACTCCCTTTACTGACCAATCTTTTCTTTAAAAAGCTTGGATGTATTCTTATCTATTTTCCAGTTATATTCAACAGGGCTAAAGACTTACATTTTCTACTGGTGGCACTGGTGCCACAAACCTTTCATTTGGTGGCTCCCTAATTATTTTTTTTAGTATTTCGAATATCTGCACCTTGAATTTTTGTATCTGAATTAGTGAACATTGGAAGATTTATATTTGAAATTCTGATGATATTTCAATTTTATGAATTCAATGGTGTTTACGTTTTCCTTTATACAAAACTCAATGGCTTTTACATTTCAAAACATTATGGCAGTGATTTGCTTCTATACTCTGCCATAACCGAGTCGACTGACCAAAAGTTAATCCGAAAGCCACTGACTTCCTCCAAAAAGCACCTACTTGTGATATTGTACTTTTTTGAAGCGTTATTCCAATAAGACATCTGTTCTAACCAATTGAACCGTTTTAGAAGTTAAATGAAAAAGTGGAAAGACGACATTGTCCACTAATGTCCGCGTGGTGACAGCCATGTTTTGAAATGTGACATGGTGCCGCTGGAAAAGAGCATGGTGGCACAGCGCCACTTCCACATCGTTTGTGGAGAACCATGATATACATATACACACATCTATCTATCTATCTATCTATCTATCTATCTATCTATCTATCTATCTATCTATATATATATATATATATATATACACACACATTTTTTTCACTTGCACCGATGCGACCTAGGAAAACATTTCCTTGCATCCACATAATAAATGGTCGCAAATGCACCATTTCGGTCGCAGTCTTGAGCCCTGTTCAAGTGAAACGATGATGCTTGCAAGATATCAACCTTTTTAATCACGAAGAGAGGTTTATTAGTCAATGAGATGTGAGCTGCTGCTGAATTATTTGGAACAGTAACCCGATTCCTAACAAAAGACATGAAACAGTAAGGTACACAAACTGAGTAGTTACCCATTAACTAATGATGAGTGAATTAAGAACAGGCCGCTGTGAACCCACGCAATGACGTCTCACTTAAATGTTGTTCCCGATACACTATGAATCAAGTGATACATATTACATAATCACATTTCCTTCCTCACAACCGCCCCATGAGTAATTCTCGTGTTCCTTTACGTAAATCACACTTTATATCGAGAAGGAATACTTTGTTTATGAACCGTATTCTTAGTTGCTAGTGGCTAGCAGTTCTTTGCTAAATACTCAGTGGTTACCGCGTGTCGATGAGTCATGATGAAATACCGTTAGCATAAATCACAACATCACAAGACATCCAATTAAGAGGTCACTGATGCAGCTAAGTCAACTCATGACTTTGCGCTCAACATCTTGTTTTTCAATTTGCACTCAGAGGCTAGTTGAGGGCACGGGGCTGGGAGGGGCTGAATACCGGCAGACCTCCTCAGACGCCAACACGTAGCCGCCAGACTGAAACGTTCCACTAGGACCCACTCGACTATGTACGGTGGGCACTTGAAGTGTATTTTTGCTTATGTGTGATTGTATGTGTGTGTGATTGTGTTTGAGTGCGTGCACGTTTTTGTATGTATCAGCGTGCATGTTTGTGTGTGTGTTTGTGGGTCTCATTCTCATACTCAACTGCCGTTTCCAATGCGTATATGAGACATTTAACAAATTAGCCACCGCCTTGTCAACTATCTCTTATCTCAATCTTTCATCTCTATCATTATAGTAATCCTCCTCTTCAGTTTTAATATATTGTTATATTATTGACAATAAAAGATATTATTGTATTTTATTGTGTCTGGTCTCATATTTTACTTTTAATTTATCTGTGCTATCTTTTATTTAATTTCCCTGTACATGTTATCTGTGTTTATTGATTGCTGCTGGGAGGTCTCCAACCACCTCTGTACATTCTTGGTAACATATCAATGCTTCTATTGATCAACTGATAGAATGGTAATGATGTTTTCATGTTAAAGCACTTTGTAAACAATGTTTTCAAAGGTGCTACAGAAATAAAGTGTAATATTATTGTTTATCATCATCATCATTGTCATCATTATCATCATCATCCTATGTGTGGGGTGAAGGTGGAGGCTAACTGCCATTCCGGCCATTCAAGCCCAACGTAGTGTCCCGAAATTCAGACGACCGCTTTACTGTTGTCACTGGCAACAAACAGGAACTCCAACGTGCCACAGTGGGCGGCGCACGAAAAAACAATCCAACAAAATTATCTTACAGAAACCCAGCATGGAAAAAGAGGTATTGCTCCAAGATAACTGTAGAGGAGTGGAAAGAAAAGGGAGGGAGGGAGGGAACGTGGAAAACTGTAGTGCTGACTAATGGTTACCAGATCGGGCAGAGGGTCCCTGGTTGGCTCTTGGTACTGGAAAGGTTTAGAGAATAAGAGGAGGGTAAAGACAAAGACAGAGAGAGGGGCACAGAGACAGAGAGAGAGAGAGAAGGGGTTCCCTTAGTAACGGGGTCCTCCAGCAAAAGGGATTTCCCAGAACTCCACCTCTCCCTTTTCCGCACGTCCGCGGTCTTACACATTCTGGCAACTCCTTGCCACTCAGACAGAAGCTAATTACACAGGACGCATGAGTCACTCCCAAACACCCGAAATAGACGCAGCGCAGTTTGCGAAAAACGGCTAACCGACAAAAGAAAAATCTAATAGGGAACAGATGCCTTTTGAGGTTCTCTGGAAAGTAGAGGAACCATATTTTTTTCTCTTTAGTTTATGAATGGATGACTCATTCGAACGTTGGAGATGTGCCCAATGATAGGCTAACGTCAGTTATTACAGAAATTATTAAAACGAAAAAGAAGACTCAAACAACCGCCTGGCGGTTAGTTTTTGATCGATGCTAGGTAGCTCCAGGCTAACCATAAATAGCACCGTAGAAGGTCATAAAATGAGGTCGGGATTCCAGGCCTGGCGTGTTTTAAAGCACTTTCAGACCATCAAGCAGTACCTTATTGTTCCTGCGATGTGTGCCGTGACTGACTGGATGGATGGTGTGAAGGAAAGACTCAGGTCTTTGTCTGGGTTCAGAGCATGGCAACATCTCAGTCAAAGGGTCCTTTCACAGTTGAACAGTGTTTTTTTCTTTCCTCTCTGTCTCTTCTGTCACTCTCTCTGTCTTAAATCTCCCAGACTGAGAAGGAAAGTGAAATGGTGTGGGTTTTTTTTCCACCTAAATGAACCTATTGTGTTTGAGGGAACCAGTTAACAACAGGGTAGCCGCGCACACAGGCATGCGGCGCTGCCCTGAAAACACTCACACACTAAACAGTATCTGGAAACAGCAACTACTGGACCAGTTTACTACTGGACCAGTTAACTACTGGATTAGTTAACTACTGGACCAGTTTACTACTACCACCTACTACTGGACCAATTAACTCCTGGATTTGTTAATTACGGGACCCAGTTAACTACTGGATAAGTTAACAACTGAACCAGTTAATTACTAGATTAGTTACTATTGGACCAGTTACCTAGTAGACCCAATACAAACTACTGCTTGGGTAACCTCCATAATTTATTGACCAGATTCCCACCAAATGCATTCTGGGAGAGAGGACATATTCTAATGGTCTAAAGACATAACTGTAGAACTGCGGAATGTCTAAAACTCGGACGTCAAAAACGTTGTTTCCCGTTGCCATGGCAACTGATGGAACAACCGTTTCTCAACTTTCCTTGCTTGGTAGTGTTGTGTGTCAGAGGGATCCTGGATTCTGGGAGCAATTACAGAGGGGGAATGTGGCGGAGGGAGGGGAGGGGGTAAAAGAGGGAGAAAGGGAGGGCAAGAAGAGAAAGAATGACAAAGAGAGCAATATAAAGAAAGAAAGAAAGAACTAATTAAGGAAAGAATGAAGGAAAGAAAGAACAGAGTAAAGAAATAATGAAGCCTATAAGGAAAATGTACCAGAGATATCTTCATCAGCAAATACAGATGCAAATTTTGACCTAGTTAAGAGACATTCTTCGTCCAAAGCGACTTCATAATCAGCAACTGCTAATTCAAATGCGGCATGACCGTATTTCCAAATCCAACCAGTAACAAGTGTAGGACCGCTCTAGCTAAAGCTGGAGTCATTTCTGCTCGTGTCAGGGATATAGACGAAAACAACAAGTCAACTTAGCGTGCTAGTAAAAAATAACACAAAAGTATCAGGGAAGTGTTTACAAGTCAGTAAGTAATTCCTACTTTTATATGTGTGTGTGTGTGTGTGTGTGTGTGTGTGTGTGTGTGTGTGTGTGTGTGTGTGTGTGTGTGTGTGTGTGTGTGTGTACAAAAAAACAAGTGTGTGTGTGTTTGTGCATCGTCTGTGCACAAAGCAGCTATATTACCAGCATGCATAGCATGGCATGTGTGCTAACCCCAGTATTTAGAGAGTGCCTGCGAGGTCACTGCAGGAGTCCATCAGCGTCATCTTCATCCAAACGCAAATATAATTTTGAGTCAATTCCACAGCACAGGTGCCGTCGAGTTTAGCAATCAACACTCCCACCGTGCTGGGACGGTGACCTCACCCTTCCCCCTGGCCACTCAACGTTAGGCAACCCCAGTCTCATCCCACTCTACGGAGCACCGGCTCTGAGAAGAAACACACCCTGAGCATCCTCTTCCTGTAGCATTCCTCACACCACAAACAAACATTCTGCGTCTCCCAACGAGGATCGACCAAACTCGAGTTTTTCCTTTTCTAAATCATGTAATAATTACAGCAGTTGACCCTCAGCTTTACAACATGTCACGGTCCTTTGATGCACACTAAAGTTCTATAGAGAAACTCTTGTTAGAGACAGAATCATTGCTCTGAGTCATTGACCTCCGCTCTATTCTGCAGGCTATGGCCCGCCCAGCCACCCACACCAACACAGAATTTGTGAGATCGTAGAAACAGGGGTTACATGACTTTACATGAATTACTTGGCAGTGTGCAGTCTTTCCCAGTGAAAGAAATGTGATGACACCGTGGCCAGTACTCGACCTTCCCACTGATAATGTTGGACACTTAATTAAAACAATCAAAGGTCACAGAACTGTACGGCTTTACAAGCTATGCTTCATATTTTCTATGCTTTGTACGTTTAGTGATTCCAAGGCACAACTAAAGAGCTGCCACTAATGCTACCTGACCTGAGTCAGCCGTACATCTTGACCTCAGCTACAGTGAAACTGGAGTTTTTTCTCCTCTTTCACCTCCATTTCATTAAGTGGACTTTTCCCCCGAACTTAATTATCACCCTAATCCTCCCGAGCCAGTAACCTTAAGGTCATATAGCTTTTTATATTTTAGGTGATGAAACTGCAATGTGTAATCTTCCCATCATGTATGCATTGTTTAGGTCAGAAAGACATACTCTAACATGGGCACAATGTGATATCTTCTCACCATGTATCATGTATGCATCGTTTATAGCAGAAGGACATACTCCAACATTGGTAAGATGTGGACAAATGGGCCACGAGGACATTCACCATTCAAACAAACACAACTGTTGAATCTGTTGGTGAGAACACCCACACCCCCCTCGACGACACTTTAACTTTTCATCGCTCAAAGATGTGTCACGCCCCACCCTGCTCACAAATCACCCCCAATGTCTCCCCCCAATCCGCCCATAAGCTCCTTAAACTCATTTCCATCTCACCATCACATCAGCCCTGTTCCACCCTCCGCCAGCTCCCTCATCACAACAGGAGATTAGGGGGCAGGCATGGCATCAACGGGACCGACTCACTGATGGTATCATTTTAAGGCCATGAACTTGCTCAACAACTCAGTGAAACGAAACAGGCCAGAATAAATGAGTGCACTATTTCATGCCCTTTTCCCATGATTTAAACCTAGAATACAGACATTTATGTGCGCATAGACGAAACACAGCATAGATCCACATGCAATTCAGACATTCATACACAAACTCTCTCACCCAAAACCACACATACACACAAGCAAAAACACAACAAATCACATACAAACTAACACACAAATGTGCACCACACACCATTCAAAAGAAATGGTCAAGACACACAAGCAGACACATCCAATACTACTACCACACACTCTCTCTCTTTTTCTCTCACAACTCCCCCACCCACCCCTTGTTTCCCAGAAGGTGAGGTGAGTGATGCCAGTATGTCTTAAAAAAGAAAGAAAAAAGAACACCTGTATAGAATGTTCCACACACAACTGGCAAATTATCCAATAGTGCTGTCAACTATGCCGCCTCATGAATCAGGGGACTATCAACTATCAACCGGACAACTGATGCATGACGTGGTGAGACAGAGGTGTGGAATATGTTCACACAACTGGTTTATGGCTGACATCCGCGAGCGGATGAGAGAGTGGGGTGAGTAAGCGGCAGTGTGCGCATGTGTGAACGGCCTCTTTAAAATGTGCTTTGGGGGTGGGCGGTGGGTCCTTCCCAAACAAGATCTTGTATAGCGGTTTGTTCTCCCATTGAATGAGGTGTTGCGTGACGAATCGCCATGGTTCCCTTGGAATCCGCATCGGAGGTCAGATGGGAGCATTTACTTGGCCGGGCCCTCGTACGCAGGCTCTCAATGGCTGCTCTCAGATTCCGCAGGACTTGGCAGTTAACAGTGGCCGCCCCCCCCCCCCCCCCCCCCCCCCCCCCCCCCACCCTCGTCTGTCTGGGCACTCTGATTTAGAACCTCCAGTGGGTGTTCTGTGACCCCGAGGTCAGAGCATCCCAGAGACGCCCGGAGCTTGGACAAGACCTCTACAGTTCTAGTCCTAAGCCAGGACCAGCCCAGTTACCGATAGTTCATTTTCCCCAATTCCTGTCACTCTCTTTCCACTCATAAAGCTGGAGGGGTCTAGCTCAAGTGGAGAGTGAAAGCATCTGAACTACGCAGCAAGCATTTTCTTTTTGCTGAACAAGGTCTTAAAAACCTAAATAAGCTAAATAAATAAGGTCAACATCTGGAAAAAATAAATCATCTGACATTTCCAAGGAACCCTTCAAGCATTCAGATTCTACAACGATCAATGCAACAGATAACAGGGGAGCTTGAACTGGCATGGAACCAGACAAACAAATTCCAACGAACCAACGGGCACTTACGGCGGGGTGGCCTGCTCATGCTCAGGAGTGAAGGCAGGCAGCCAGGCAGGAAGTCAGCCACGAGCACACACCTGGATCTCTGGCCATCCACTTTCTGTATGCGGTTTTAAGTCAGTTCAAAAGCCCAGGACCAAAAGAATGGGGCTGATATCATGTTTGACGAAAAGACAATATGTGTTGTAGTTATGGTTATAAAAAAAAGGTATATATTTATTTGATTTGCATTTATTCATCCTAAAGACGATGATGGCGAGATAGTCTAGTGGTAATGGTGTTTGACCCCCGACCGAAAGACTATGGGTTCAAAACCCAGTGTATGCAGTCTATCTGTAGGTATACATTGTACGATTTCCTAACCCCTACCTGCTCCTTTATTTCATGTATTTTTGAGAAGGTAATTGACTGTAAGCTGCTTTGGATAAAAGCGCATGCTAAATGACAAATGATAAATCTCAGTAAATAGTCATTTAATCCTCTTCCAGGTAATGTAGTCAGAAGGTTTTTTTTTCACAAATACCTTTCACATTACATCACAGCGATATGAGGGTTTACAATATACCATTAGTGCTAAGGATACCTGTTATTATGGATACCTGTTATTATCTCAGGGATGAAATAACTGAATAACTGGGGTTAAGCCTGATTAAGGCACAGGCTTCACAGACAAGTTTTCAATATGTAGAATCAGTTGTTTTTTTATCTCATAGATAAAGAGAACAACAAAAAGAGTTTTAGGAAGAAAAGCGACCAGGGTGGGGTGGCTGGGATTTTGTGTCAAACAGACAAAAAGCCTTGATGGCCTGCCAGAACATTCCTGGCATCACCAAGGTACCACAGAGGCCTGCCAAGGCATTGGACAAACATGAATCACATCTCACATGAAGTCCTTCAAACGGGCTGAGAAGAGGCTTTTCAGGAGAGGGTATGAAGGCTTAGGGGGGTTCTTTTAAAGGTGGTATATTGTGTATTGTTAAAGATATATAACAATTATATAACATTATGGAAATTAAATGTATGTATGTATATGTGTGTGTGTGTGTGTGCGTGTGATTTGAATGAGTAAGTAACGGGACTATTTATAAAGTAGTATGACATGTATTATCATCAATCATTGTAATGAGGATCGTAAGCCAGGTGATCATCTTACCTACCCGTATAGCAAACAAACCCTCCCGCCTGCCTTTTGTTTCCTTAAACAACCTGCATGTCCTCACCCCTCTTGTTTTGACTATCATCTGTGTTTTCCTTACTGGGTGTGGCATCACACATCACAATCAAGCCCAGAAAACCCCAGACAGGGATATAGCGAGTGGGGAATGCTGGGAGGACATTTCTGCGACTATTAAAGAAACCCTTGGGTGGTCTGCCATTTTGACAGGAAGAGGATGCTTCTTTGAGGTTTATTTTTTTTTACAGTGGCTACTTCATCTCACATGCCACTGGAGCAATCCGGCTTTCCTGGAACGCTCGCTCTTGTGTCTCACTTTAAAATTAAACTTCAGCAAAAAGATCTGATTTGTAAAAAGATAAGCAAAGCTATGAGCAAGGATTCTTTCATAGCTGGAATAAACCTGTGGAATTCAGCGAATCAAAAACATGAGAAAATCCACTGAGACATGCTTTGGCAGGCTGGGTTAAGGGACATTAGGGTCAAACTGAACAGCACTGAATAGCCAAGGAAGATTGAAGATATTAATCTTTAATCAGCAGATCTCTAGAACCCAAAAATCCTGCCCTACGATCCTTCCTGGAAAACAAACAAGTAGACCGTAGACAATAACAAAACCTTGACTGTTAGTTAAATTAATTGTGGGTAGGTTGCATTATGACTATCCAAACAAGGGAATAGAAAAATATTTGTACATAAACCATCTGTGTACACATCGCCTGAGCATCTCACCTCATAAAAATACATGCAACGGTATGTAGAAGGTGGCATATGTATTAAAACACGTGTCAAATAGTGTTCAACATTTCGCCTTTTCTGATGATTCGCTAGAAGACAGAAGACAGAAGACGAAGAAGAAGAAGGAGAAGAAGAAGCGGTTTGTAACTTGTTTAAGAGCGACCAGGGATTGGAGGTACAGCTTCTGGAAGCTCCCCCCACTGTTCCAGCCCAGCAGGGGTCTTGTTGGTTATGCTTCATAGTCTGGAGAGGTCTTTGTTCCTGCGTGTACACACGTGATCCACACCAATTGTTCTTTTGTTTGTCACATCTGCAGGACACATCCGTCCAGGCGAAGTGAGCAACCCACACACATCCGGGCTTCAGCACACATACCATACACACCATATGCCTGCAAGATCTTCCAAATAAGATAAGTGGCCACTTCCTTTTTTTTTTTCATGGAAAGTAAATAGACGTTGACCTATACAAGTTCTTTAAAGTTAAAGGAACGTAAAGCATTTAGACAAGAAGACCCTCTTATCCAAAGCAACGTACGATGAATTTAGGTACAGGTCATTAAGGAAGAGGTAGGCGGCTGCGGACATCGGGGACCCTAACACACTAGCCACTACATTATCCTGCCCCCATTTGCCGAGCACTTCGACTTGTGACAGGAGAGCCACGTATGTGTTGACTTTAGAGCGCTGGTGCTAACCTATGGCGTGGTCAGCCCTAATACCCAGGGTGCCAGAGTCATCCACCATTTAGGCCAAATATGCAACAAAACCAGCGTTTCCCACGGTCTCCATGCCGCAATAAAACCGCACCGGGAGCAAAAAGCTGCGGTATTGCCACACACAGGATCAGAGATGGGTGGGGCATCTGAGCTGTGATGGAATAACCAGTGTTGGAAGTTCATTTTTCGTGAGATGAACTCAGTTCCACATGCCTTGACTTAATGCTTCTTACTCAAGGGTGTTATGACAGCAGCCAGCATTGTGTGTGTACTTTGTGTGGTACTCCCTCCTATGGAACTGTTGTGAAAGGTTTTCCCAAAATGGACGTACGTAGGGAGCAATGACACATTGTTCCCGGTGTTATTTACAAAAAAACTTCAATGCTGATAACATTTTAGGTGTAACTGTTTGTTGTGTTGACCTTCAGTGTTTGTTTTCCTTGCAATTTATGAGCTTTGAAAATATATTTTTTCGCAACATTTGTTAGAGAACTATGACGATAAGTCTGTCAAGTTTTTATAATTATTTAGCTTGATTTACTGACAAAAAAAAAGAAAAGTGAATTGAATTCAAGTGAGAGAAAATTTTGCAACCCGCCACCTCATCTTGATGACGGACAAAGGCATGCACTGAGCAGCCCTGCGGCGTAGACCGGTGGAAAAAGAGGGGCGGTGACCGACCAAATGTGGGCGTGGCCAGGGGGCAGGGCCAGGGGCCCAGTGACTTTAAATACTACCGGCGGCTTCTCCTCTCCTCCTGCCTTGTGTCTGTGTGCTCCCGCTAGTGCTTAACCCAGCCCGTGCCTCTCACTCTCACACACACACTCTCGCTCTCTGTCCCTCTGTGCCGAGCTCCCACCAAGCCAGCGACGCAATGAGTTACCAGCAGACCTCGTACTCTGTCCGCTCCAGCGGAAGCAGCAGAGGGCCCTCCGGCCATGTGTCCATGGTGCGCAGCTCCGTGGCCCCGACCTACAAGGCGTCCAGCATCTATGCCGGCGCTGGCGGCAAGGGGACCCGCATCTCATCCTCCTATCAGTCGGGCGTCCGCAGCAGCGGCGCGGGGGCCGGGATGGGACTGGGCTCCGGGATGGGGGGTGGCGGCTTCTCCGGCGGCGTGCAGGTGAGCTCCAGCGGGGAGTCCGGCCACATCATGGGCA
The DNA here is from genome assembly GCA_026745465.1 of Lota lota. Lineage (NCBI taxonomy): Eukaryota > Metazoa > Chordata > Actinopteri > Gadiformes > Lotidae > Lota > Lota lota. The sequence goes on along the minus strand of JACYXH010000555.1, from coordinate 889,389 downwards.
ACGAGAAGTTTGCCATGCAGAACCTCAACGACCGCCTGGCCAGCTACCTGGAGACGGTGAGGACCCTGGAGCAGGCCAACGGCAAGCTGGAGATCCAGATCCGCGAGGCCATGGAGAAGAGCGGGCCTGAGTACCGCGACTACAGCAAGTACCAGGCCATCCTGGACGACCTGAGGAAGAAGGTGAGTCACGGCGGCCGGGGAGGAGAGAAGATGGAGGAGGGGTGGGGGGAGCGGTGAGAGGGTGGTGGTGGTGGTGGTGATGGGGGGGGGGGGGGGGGGGGGGGGGGGGGGGGGGGGGGGGGGGGGGAGTTGGTTGTTACTTGGGGTAAAACGTTTGTCTGGGGGGGGGGGGGGGGGTTTAAGGTGGGAGGGAAGATGGAGGGGTTTGCTACGGAGTCTGAGAGATCAATGGCAGGCGGAAGCCAGGAATAGCAGTTTATGGAGGAGTGGAGGCCGGAGAGATGTGAAATGTATGAAGAGTATGAGCATTGATGATTGAAGAGTACTCCAACTTCTACATTTGATGTTGATACTTACCTCATTGCTAAAAAGGTGAAAGAGAAGTTCAAAGAGAAAGCGAGCCAAGAAGCAAGGTTGATGATTTGACCTTCTTGCGCAGGTTTGAACTGACCTTATGAGGTTTTAGTTGTGAATCGTTCATTGTTCTCTGCATGATCAGCTACTGTGTGGGTAGCAGTCCCGGGCAGGAGGCCCAGATGGAAAGAATTTTTGTAAACCGGCGAGAGAGAGAGAGAGAGCGAGAGAGAGAGAGAGAATCCAAAATGGAGGACTTTGCAGGTGGTTCAGTGACCTTAAACATTAAAAGACAAACAACCGGTGAAGTTGAAATGCCTAGAAGCCCGTGTGTTTGTTCATCTCACACCCTCTTGGTAATTAGTCACTGTATGTATTCCCAAGAGACACAAAAGGTAGCAATGTTATTTTACAAGACGGAACACAGTTTAAAGACTAATATGTGTACAATACTACAACTGATAAGGAGGGAAGGCAGGAGAGAGTGAAAACTAAAGATCAACATGGAAGCAAACCTAGACAGGAAACCTGCACCTTTTATTTACTGTGGTCAGTTTTTTTCCTTTGTTAGGAGTTGAGAAACACTTTCATGAAGTGTACTTCATAGTGAAATGTGGGCGGTAAAAGAACATGGTTTTTAATTAACCTTTGTTGTCTCAGTGACTTCACTATAGTCATTTAAAAATGTATTAATTTAATCCAATCTCAGACATGAACTTTTCTCTGCTCTCTTTAAATCAAATCACTGGTGGTGCCAGTTTTAAGACACCACATCCAGTAAAGTTAAGATTTCTACAAGAATATTGACAATAGAAACAATGTTTTTCTCCAGTTTTTTGTTATTAAATCACTCGCTCATAATTTCATGAAATTGAAAACAAGAAAATGGTCCAGCTCAAACTGCGTAGCCAACCAAACACTGCAGCACAAACATTTGATACATTACAGAAATAAACTTGAAATCACTTTTGGAAAAGGGAACCATAGAGGTTTGGTGATTAGGCGTGGCAGCTAAAGTATTTATTTCCAGGCTTCCTTAAAATCGGTAAAAAGTGTGGGGGAGAGAGGCCCACATGAAGGTCAGCCAAGTCTTGAATACGAGAGGACTAACAAAACCAGTAAAAGGACGAAGAAAAAAAGGCTGACTGCCACTTTCTATTTGGAAGAGATATAATCTGTGGCAGTTTTTATTCCTGACAACTTGCATACTGTAATGGGAGCCAACATGGGTGCCATTTTAGTCGGCTAACTACAAAGTTTAACAGATTTTAGAAGTCAGTCATGTAGTCCTAACAGACCAGGGTCATATTGACTCTATTTGGGTCTTTGGGAGCCCACACTAACTCACCAAACAGGCTTGCAAAAACAAAGATTTTAAGTGCCGCAACAACAGGAAACCCAACCAAGCCATATGTACACTAATTTGCTCAAGTCAACATAAACTTTCACAGACCCATATAGACACACCGCTAACCCCCCCCCCCCCCCCCCCCCCCCCCCCCCCCACACACACACACCCACCCACCCCCACACTCATGTTAAGCAGTTACCTTCTACATTCCCCCTACCTCATGCAAATCACCTTCTCCCATCCTGCCTGCTGACAGGCGGAATCCTGTTCCTTAGCAGCCAAGGGGAAGCTGTTGCTTGGCAGTTAATGATTGGCTCATGGACATATGTCACCTGCATGCCTCCCATCCGTTTTCCCAGCGTCCTTATCCAACGCAGCCATTCTGCTGTGCAAATACTGGTAGCAACTGCTACCAGTATTTGCAGTGGCCAGACTGCCACTGCATTTGTTTTCGCAAAGACAAAACATGATTAAAAATAAATAGCCGTTTTACATGCTTGCTTTCCGGCTATACAAAATAATAATAAAAAAACATTGCATGTTTGTTTGTTTGTTTGTTTGATGTCGCCTGAGATAATTTAGTCCCTTCCAGTTTCTAAATCTTCTACATTTCTTTCTTCCACTTGAATAATCCTGGTGTAGGTGTTCGATGCCACTGTTGACAACGCACGCGTGATCCTGCAGATCGATAATGCACGCCTGGCTGCTGATGACTTCAGAGTGAAGTAAGTACAGACCTTGCAACCACAGACTGTAAAACTAGTAAAACTACAACCAGTAGACAACTGTTGGCAGCCCCACTGTTAAGGGGATGGATGGTTGCACTATTGTGGGTAGTAGTATAATGAAACAATGGCTAACATCATGGTTTGTCTGGGTTGTCTGATGAGTCATCCCAATCTTCACACCCTCGAGTCTATTGTATGTCTGTACAAACTACAGCATGGGTAATGCAAAATGACTTATGGTTTCACTTAAAGCATGCCAAGATAGTGTTACGATTTACAAAAGAAAACTGCTACTCCCAAGTAGCGGTGATTGGAATTCATTGTGTCATCATGCCCAACGATCACACAATAATGAATGCCATGGATAGGGCTATTATTAATCAAAGCACCGTGATCTTCTCTGTTCCGTGTCCAGGTTTGAGTCTGAACTGACCATTCGTCAGTCAGTTGAGGCCGACATCGTTGGTCTGAGGAAGCTCATTGACGACACCAACATGGGCCGCATGAACCTGGAAAGTGAGATCGAAGCCCTGAAGGAGGAGCTCATTCACCTCAAGAAGAACCACGACAACGTGAGTTCCATATATAGACTGTATAAAACACCAATCCATGTGAAAAAGTGGAGCCACAAGGACAGCCACATACACAGGCAGTTAACATTGCTGTTTTTGATTGGCAGAATCAGTTTACCTAACTTGAGCCAATCCAAAGACTGAACTGCAATGGCACATGTTTCACCAGAAATGGCGCTATTTGAGTAGTTCGATTTTTCTCTTCACTTCAAATTTAAACAAAAGCTTTTCATAGAAACCTATATGGAAATCACTTGAGGATTTATTAAAATATAACAGCCAAAGTCACCCTTGACAAATATTTGCAAACAGGGCTCATCCCTCAAGCTCCTAAAACACAAGAACACATGCGTGTTCTCCAGAGCACACATGAGACAAGCAGAAGGGTCTGCTCCTGACCTCCTCTGGGGAGGGGGGAGAGAGACGGGAAACGGGACATTCCTGTTTATGTGGGGGACTGGGAGGGTTTGGTAGGAGTCCTGATCTGAAATATAGTGAATTCCTCGGCGAGCCTCATCGTACAAATCACTTCTTCCTTATGCGGCCAGCGCAGGGCTGTCTAATCACCATCATCGAGATGAAGCGGACTACACCCGGGGGCTGCTTGTTTATAATTTAATGCAGCGTCTTGATTGAACTCAGGAGGTCAGCCATAGGCCAGTGACACACTTGCATAAAATGGAAATACAGATAAAACCTACCTATACTATGACAAAATACAGATAGAAAACATACCTATACTATGACAAAATACAGAGAAAATCTACCTATACTATGACGAAATACTGATGTAAATCCTACCTATAGTTTGACAAAATACAGATATAAAACCAATACTATGACAAATGCTGGATCAGGCCTAAACTCACAGGGTCACAGATTAGCTCAAAACCTTTACTATCCAAGTTGTAAAGCATGACAATCCGTACAAGGCTTAAACTTTGTGACAATTATGTGACTTGGTTCTGGTTACTTCAGGATGTGATGGAGCTCCGCAGCCAGATCTCCCAGTCCGGAGTGCAGGTGGATGTGGATGCTCCTAAGGGCCAGGACCTGGCCCAGATCATGGCAGAGATAAGAGCCAAGTATGAGAAGATGGCACTGAAGAACCAGGAGGAACTGAAGACGTGGCACGAATCTCAGGTAAACAGCTAGCCACTATTTACTTGCCAATACATTCACCCCTCTCCCCCCCACCTCCAATCAAATGATAGAAAGTATAATGTTATACTACTCATAAATGCAGGTTTTCTTTTTTATACCAGCTAATTTTCACTCAACGTCTCACATTCCTGACCAAAAGAATGTAGCCTACTAATAAATGGCTGGGGGTTTTCTTTTCTTGCAGATTACTGTGGTACAGACCGAGGTATCGCAGAACACAGAGGCCCTTAAGGGTGCACAGGTAGAGATCAACGAGCTGCGTAGAACGCTGCAGACCTTGGAGATCGAGCTGGAGTCCCAGAGGAGCCTGGTGAGAAGAACAGCCTCCGTCAGCCTTCGCTTCGTTGACTTAGCTTAATATGCTTAGCACCAATTTACTATATTCACTGTTCTCCTTTGGTCTGTGTCATCTAATTTCCTTATTTTTAATGTTTGTTCCTTTATTTTCTTTACCAACAGAAACAGTCGCTGGAGGGCACACTGAGGGACACCGAGATGCGCTTCAACATGGAGATCGAGGCCCTCAACAACGTCATCAGAGGGCTGGAGTCTGAGCTCACCCAGCTGCGCGGTAACATCCAGAACCAGACACAAGAATACGAGGCCCTGCTCAACATGAAGATGAAGCTGGAAGCAGAAATTGCCACATACAGAAGGCTGCTGGACGGAGGAGACTTCAAGTGAGTCGAAAAGAGATACTCGATGAGAAACATTTGATGAAAAATGGCTTCATAGGTCTAGCTAATTTGTAGAAAATCCAGCTACAGATGAAACTCATAGGCCTGAATTTTTTTATGTGATTACTTGACATGCCAAGTGACTATTCCCCCCCCCCCCCCCCCCCCCCCCCACAGACTTCAAGACGCCCTGGAAGAACAGAAGATTACCAAGAAGACCAAGGTGATGACTGTCACACAGCACATGGTGGACGGCAAGATTGTATCATCCAGCACAGAGACCAAGAACCTGTGAAGACCACCACACTGATCACCAACACTCCCTGCCACAAACGCTGTCATACAATTGGCCAAACAATAAATTATTGGAAACAAAGCAATTCATTTGATGATTCTTGCTTACTTACAATGCTAACATGCTAGCAAAACGGCAGAATATAGACCTAAAAATAGATTCTCCAAAACCCCTTCCTGTTTATAAAGCGCTATCATTCAATTGGCTGACGCAAACTGGAACACAAAAGGAATCTCAATCATCTTGTATTTATTTCATCGTTTCCTGTTTTTTCCTTTGTCTTTGTGTGTTCTTACCCGTTAAAGAGTGCAAGAGTTTACAACAAAAAAAGTAAATCTAAATTAGAGAACCCTGTATTCAGATCTACGCACTTGGGATATAAAAAAAAGACAAATTTAGACACTTAAATGATGAAGATCAATTTGTTATATAAAGAGTTTTGTATACATCATCGTTTTCCATGGATTTCTTTCTGTCTACTTACAACTGCCTTCTGCTGTCATGTTCAGAGATTCGAATAAAGCCAGATTTCAGTTAAGTCTCCCAATTTGACTGGAACTTATTGTCTATAAAATATACTTTATTTTCACACTGTATCTTGGAAACCTGGCAAGGCAAACAGCTGGGGCTGAACTACGATTACTATAATGGTAAAAGTACATTATTATGAATATTTATCATTATCTACTACATTTATGAATGGAACGGAGGCAGTAATTATTTAGGTAGGTTTTAATTAGATCACCACATACCGTTTTTGTATCTAAGCTAAGGTCTTAGTGTGTTAGCAGCAGGTACGAATTAGACACACCCACAACATTTAACTTGTGTTCAAAGGTCCCAACATCACTGGTTGCTCATTGGATCCAGAAACTGCACAAATGGAAATCTGGTTTAGTCACATGACCAATTTATTCTGCCATTTATTGACCGTTGAGTTCTTGAACAAATGTGCATATTTAGGTATTCACAGAGTATCTGTAGATACCTATTGTTATTGTGGGGTTTGGGTATTATTATTATTCTGGATTGGTAACGCCTATATCTCCGCGGTGGACATGTCAAACGTTTTCAAATTTGGGGTATATATATATATATATATATATATATGTATCCCCTGTAAGCAGGTGTCGAAAAGGTTTGGTGCCGAAATTCCCATAGGGGCGCTATAACTTCCGGTCAATGTTAAACGCTCTGCATTTCTGCCCCAATGGATGAAAATTCTGAAACTTTGTGTACATGCCTTTTTTCGCATGCTGAACATTTTGGCCAATTGGACCCATAATGTCCGTCAGGATAGATTTTGCTGTACAGTGAGAATTTCTTTAAAGCTTCAAAATTGTTCTTCAGAACCATAGCTTTAAATGAAAAACAGATTTGATATTCATGATCTATGGACTTGTCTGATCTTAAATTTAGAAGGGATTTTTGATTGGGTATAAATTGGCAGAGTTATGGCAAATTCGAAATATGCTAATTAGAGCATTATTATATCAACTACCAAGTCAGCTTCAGAAGGAAGCAGAAACTTGAAACTTGCGATGCACATAGAGGGCCCCTCCCTTAACATGTGTAAAAGGTTTGGTGTTGACATCTCATTCCATGACGTCACAGTGTCAATTAGAGTAATTCCTCAAAGGCGCAATGCACCGCTTAGCATATCGGGGGCTCAATATCACACAAAAATGGCATCTACTATTAAACCAGTGTGTGTGTGTCTGTGTGTGTATCTGCGTGTCTCTCCGTATGTCTGAGTGTGCATGTGTGTCTCTCCGTATGTGTATGTGTGTGTGTGTGTGTGTGTGTGTGTGTGTGTGTGTGTGTGTGTGTGTGTGTGTGTGTGTGTGTGTGTGTGTGTGTGTGTGGTGTGGGGGGGGGGGGGGGTTATGAGAGTAAATAAACTAAACAGTGTTGAGAACGAAGACAGAGGCATAGTTGTGTCTAGGAGTAATGACTACACCTGTGATTCGCTTGAAAAGGGCGGCCGCTGGGATAGGCGGTGCGTGGGCTGTGAATACCTTGTGTGACTGCTTGCAGTCCTAGTTATGTATTTATTACTTATTAGTGAAATACCTGACTTCCAGTGTGCATTTGTTTGGTGTCCTTATCGTGTCCTATCTCTGATCTCTCCTATCTCTCTGTCGTTATTGTGACAGTGTTATTCACTCATATTGGATTGTTTTTGCTGTACAGAATTGTATGTGTTCTCTATATGACTAATTTACTAAACGTAAATTGGTGCATATTAATGATTTACTTTCATATTAGTTGAGTGTTTTACTATATCACTGCATGTCAACAATGTTCTCAGTTTTATGTAGATGGCATTTGAGCAGACTTTGTCTTTGAAATAAGTGTGGATAATTGGACATTTGAACTCAACTGGGCCAGAGAGTTCAGGGTGAAGGACCTGTCGGGAGCAATAAAATGTAAATTATTGAACATTGCTTTTGAAAGACTTATCAGGGTTGCACAGTTATCCACCTGATAACAGTGCCTTGCCCATTTTTAACTCTCATTTGGCTGTGCCAAACAACGGGATAGGGCAAAGGTACAACAGTTATATAGACTGGGAGGGATGACAGGAAGTACAAGACGTTTTCAGGTGCCATATATAAAGTCCTTGACTCCTCAGCCAGCCACTCTCTCTCTCTGTAGTAGCCAGCCAGCCCAGGTCTCCTTCCTCCCACCCTCCGTCACTTCCACTATTCAAGTCTCAGCTTCTCCGATGGAGCCCCTCATGAGAAACAGTGCCCACCCCTTGGGACCCATGTCCCGGGTTTCCAGTAAGCACCACGGGTACGCCCACAGCGTGTCCGGAGGAGCCGGCGGCCATGGGATCAGGATCTCCCGCTCCACGTCCTACAATGGACGGGTCAGCAGCGGCATCGGCAGCGGCAGCGGCGGGAGCTACGACTACCAGTCTCTGGGATCCAACTCTGGGTCTTTCACCGTCGGCAACGAGAAGGCCACCATGCAGCATCTCAACGACCGCCTGTCCAACTACCTGGAGACCGTGAGGCACCTGGAGCAGGCCAATGGCAAGCTGGAGGTCCAGATCTATGAGTTCCTGGACAAGAAAGGCCCCAGCAAGGAGAGGGACTACAACAAGTACAACGCCACCATCGCTGACCTGAAGTCCAAGGTGAGTGGCATGTGGCTCGCACCAGTTGATCGGTCCATCTCTTGAAAGCATCATTGGCATCAGTCTCATTCAGAATTTTCTTTTTTGTTCTACATAGTTGGCTAAATGACAGACAAAAACAAAGTAGTCAATCTGTATCAATCTGTATAGTACTGTATACAATCACTTGAGTACTAGAGTCGTACTACCTCTACTCTACAATACTTAGTTAACATTTGATCCATATACTATTACGTCGCTGGTTGTATACTAACTTGTAAGGCGTGTAAGGCACACTCCCATGCAAGGATTCCACAAGATCAATTATTTGATCATTTTCAATTTTGTTCCTCGGAAGGTCAATAAAACCCATGTGTGCTGAGTTTATCCACTCACTTTTAGCTTAAATATTTAAGAAGTACCTCACATTTATTAGCTTTAAAATAACCCTCTTTTCCAATAATCCCTTTCAGATCTTAAACATGATACAGGGAAACGGTCAGCTTTCCATTGCAGTTGATAATGCACATCTCGCTGCAGATGATTTCAAAGTCAAGTGAGTGTCCGTCTATTTAACTATCCATCCATGCAACACGAAGGAATCTATCTTTAAACTGACTGACAGTGATCAAATTACTAATAGAATTCCAGCGTCCAAAACAATGCAAAGACTGAATTCAAAAGAGCGAAGGTCAAATATATTTTCTTTCTTTGATTGACGCTTGGCTCCAACAGACTGGATTACGAGAGCGTGATGCGTCAGGCGGTGGAGGCGGACATTTCGAGAATGCGTAAGATGCTGGACGACACAAACGTTGTCCGTCTCCACCTGGAGAGTGACATCGAGTCCCTCAAGGAGGAGCTGATCACACTGACAAAGTACCACAAGACGGTAAGGGAAATTAGGAAGAAAATATACGCAGTATACTGCTTTCAAATATTACTCCCTCCTCTTAAAAAAAGTAATAGCTCTTAACTTTCAATGGACCAATATTAGATAAAAAACAAAAAAATGGAAGATTTGTTAATGTGATTTTATGTTAAGGCTTAAGCATTGAAAACACCAAATTATGCCTTATAGTTTTGTTCAGATATACTCAATACATAAAAATAATTTCATTTAGGTTATATTCCTTTCGCAATCTCTCTGAACCGTAACCTCTTTTGTGTGGAAGGACCAAGTTAGCAGTGTTCAGGAAGTGGCTTGCTGACCGTTTCCCCTTCCACAGGATATGGCCGAGCTGCGTGCCCAAATCACACAGACTGGAGTGCAGGTGGACGTGGACGCTCCAAAGGGCCAGGACCTGGCAAAGGTCATGGAGGAGATGAGGGCCAAGTACGAGAGGATAGCCCTCAAGAACCAGGAAGAGCTGAAGGCGTGGCATGAGACTCAGGTAGGCCCACAGGAAATTCGGACAACATTTCGGCTTAATGCTTCATCTGGTCCTATGCCTAGGAGCAATATATAAGAGCAAAAAGCACTGTAGGGTTCACTTTGTGTTGTGTTGTCTTGGTTTCCTGTGCAGTTGTGGTTGGGTTGGGCCTGCAGAACACCTGAGAATGTAACTTGATAATGGCAATAAAATATGACCTGAAATGATTGTGCATGTGTGCATGTATGCGCATGATGAAATGATTGCGCTTTGATTGTTTGTATGACTCATACCTTGGTATTATTTGTGCCCAGATCACGGAGGTAGAAGTACAGGTGACCCAGAACACAACAGCTCTCAAGGATGCCAACACTCTCCTGAGTGAAACCAGGAGGAGATACCAGACAATGGACATTGAGCTGCAGTCCGAACTAAGTTTGGTAAGACAAATCATCACAACCTGTCTCCATCACAAAGTGATGATGACTTTCATGGGTGCATATTTCCACCCATGTTTTTCAAAACCCCATTTTTACGTCTATTGCTAGGGCAACGTTGCTATTTCCAACCTGTGGTCCTTCAGGTACTGTATGTGGTGCGTGGGATTTGTTGAAAATACAAAATATAGATAAATTGACGGTAGAAAAAATAAACATAATTGAAAATACAATAAAATTGCAGATTTTGTTCGCTGAATATAGAATCACGGCTTCTTATTCTTTCGAACGACACAGGTGATTTCCTTTAAAAAATCCTGTGCATGACTTCAGTCAAAACCGCCATTCCAAGGCTCACTGCATGCGTTTATTTATATATACTGCTCAAAAAAATAAAGGGAACACTTGGAGTTACATTGTGTTGTTTAAGTGTTCCCTTTATTTTTTTGAGCAGTATATTTTCTATCATTTACATATAAGGTGGTCCATGAAAGGTCTTTATAATAATATAGTGGCCCGCCTAAAGCCACAGGATTGGAACAACTGGTCTATTCTCTAACCCTCTCCCTCTCCCCCCCACCCCCCATGACAGAAAGGGTCCCTGGAGGCAAGCCTGCGGGACGTGGAGATGCGCTACAACATGGAGATAGAGAAGTACAACCAGATCCTCCTGAGACTGCAGGAGGAGCTCACTCACATCCGCAGCGACACGCAGCAGCAGACCAGGGAGTACGAGATCCTGCTCAACATCAAGATGAAGCTGGAGGCCGAGATTGCGGAGTACAGGAGACTTCTGGATGGCGACCAGCTCCACCACCAGTGAGTGTACAAAGCGGAGGGATGAGCCTCTGCAAATCTAGGCTAGAATATGGCGGTCCAGAGTATTGGGCGTGTATATGATAAGCATTTGACTATATTGACATGGGATTGCTCTGAGTTTGTTGTAGTGTGTGGAAACTGCCCCTCAATGTTATACAATATATCGGACTTCGCACATATGGAAAGAGCAAGCGACTCTATTGGTTAGATTCACAGCTTGTTCGATCAAATCTGATCCAAATCAAGCACAATTAACATGTCAACAAAAAAGATATCACTATTTGTCCACCAAATGACCTATATATTCCAGTTCAGGGCCTCACTCCACTTTAAAGCTGTTGTTTCTACCAACAAAACGTCATGCTTAATTCCCTCTTTACTTACTTTTCAGAGTGGACGACCCCAAGAAGACAATTCAGACCAAAGTGGTGACGGTCACACAGACCCTTGTGGATGGAAAAGTGGTGTCGGAGAGCAAAGATGTCAAAGCCAGTGAAAAAGTGGTCAACAGCTAAATGATTCAAAAGTAACATGGGCCTTCTTCACTTAGCAGCCATCTTGGGGGAACTTCCCCCACCCAACTAGTGTTTAGAACCAAGATGGCCGCTAGGTAAATAAGAACAATTAAGCTTTCAAGCACTCTTTTACAGCCGGTGTTTGGTTATTCTTAAAATGTAAAAAGCTGAGCTTTGACAAAAATAAAAATTTACAAAAAGCGAAAAAATAAAGGATTTTGAGGTGATGATGGCTACTGTGTCTGACTTTTTATAATTAAGCTACTGTTAATCTTGTTTCTGTTACCAATTCACCCTTCAACATCCTCCCACGCATTCCACCCTGGTCTGAGGCCACAAAATGTCTGCGTCAGCTCCTCCAAAATGCCCATTATGTCAGACAGTTCTTGCTCCCTGTCTTTTTCGAGGAGGGCCCCTCTATTTCCCATGCTGTTTCCAAATGCGTCCCACCACTGCCTGGCCCAGACCGCTCACAGGGCTCTGGGTTTGTTTTCCTTTGTTTTATTCAGTCTGGTTCCTGTTTTGCTTGATACAGACTGACCTCCGCAGCTCTCCTGCTGCTCTCTCACTGGAAAACTCCATGTCAAGGGGCTACAAGCATACTGATAGTATCACTTTACACACTATTGGAGGGAGACACTATGAACATTACAACATTGAACCAACAATAGGAAAATTACTACTATTTGTACCTTTCCCTTCGCGTTCCAAAGTATACATGAGGTAAAATCAAGGTAAATGTTTACCACCGCCCAACGCTGCAGATTATGAAACAATGTTTTGGAAATGTGCAGGAACCATAAATCACTGTGACTTCCAGCCAGACAGAAATGTTAAACGATTTCCCTACTAGACAGCAGTTGCCTAATATTTCCACCAACCACGTCCCACAGCCGTGCTGTGACATTGTAGTGCAGTTCTGACAAACTGGTTCCCTTGGTTCCTAAAAGCTGGTATGTGGTAGCATCGGTATAGCCCCGAGACTGTCTAGCCCTGTGACACACGAGACTGCTCAGCCCTGACAGGTCGTGAAAAGAGATGAGAGAAGCTGGGCAAGTGCAGCAGGGAGAGATTTAGAGAAAGATTTATACAGAGAGAGAGGGTGAGACAGAGACACAGAAGGAGAGGAGACACACACACACAAACGCACACCACACATGCAGAGGACACACATACACAGCTTGAACTCTATTAACAGCAAAAATGAATCAATGAATGAGTTAACACCCTAACAGAGACAGACACTGTTAGACAGAGAGACATTCAGACAACAATTGCTAGAAAGGAAGAGAGACAGAGACCAATGGACAGAACAAAGAGTATGAAATAATTGGAAATAATGAGGCCGGATACCATCTTCAGCATACCTGCCATTCCTGGGGAGCAGGGCCCTGTACAGGAGGCTTACAGTACCTGGTCCTCTGTAGGGGAGTGCTTGGTCACGCTATACACATACCTCACTCCAAAGGAGATCTCTGGAAATACCGGAGATAATAACTAAAGCCGAAAAGATCCAGGCCCAGACAGAACTAAAATAACAGTTCCTGATCACTGGATCGGCAAGGTTTTTGTTTTTATAGGACAGCGGCTAGCCTAATTCAGTCTTTTTGTTTCTTTTATTTGCAGTTTCTTCTTCAATGAAATAAAGGAAAGCCACAACATTTGTCAGCCTATTGTCTGTGTTGCATCCTTCATCCAACCAATATATTTGTTGGTGCAGACTTCTATTTACAAGAGCACATTCAAATATGGTGACAGGAGCGTTGCTTTGGTCAGCAGAAAACACTTTTTGTTTATGTTATGTCTCGCTGTTGCTTAGCAGATGTTTTCCAAAGTAGAAAATATTTGATTTGTTTCAACATACTGTGTTAGAATGTTTCAACCAGTGGAGACCTATGTCATCAAACATCAGCAAACATATCTACCATTCAATGGACAGATACTAGGACACAAACAGTGTTGCTTCTGGTTGTTTCATTGTGGGATACTGTGACCTTGTCCTCAAAATCCCTCCTCCCCCATTGAGTTGGGATAGCAGACATGTTGGTGTAAAAGACTGTCGTCCACCTGAAACTGCCCTAACTAATTGAGCGAAACTCACAATTGTATTTTGATGGTTTTTCATAATTGTCAAGTAATCAGACACTCTATCCAGTCCAACACAACAGATACTAGGAAACAGGATCGGGTGTGACAACAGGTGTGACAAAGGAAGCGCTCTACAAAAACAGGACTCTTTAAAAGAAATGACTCAAAGTAACCGTACGAATTTGATCCGATCTGACTGTTATTTTGTAACCTGAGCAGGGAGGTGACAAGGGCTTTTCACAGTTCGGTCCATGTGTACAGAACATCACAGCCTTGGCTTGTGTTCTGGGCTCTCAACATGTGAGCTGTTGCAAGGTTATTGCATCAGCCAAAGACAGCGTTGTCGTTGGCTTGTTGTTGTGCCAAACTCCCCAATGCCGTAATGTGTTTAGTTTAAAGTCCCTTGTCACACAAATTCAAACAAGGAAACTTTCTAATCAATTCAAAGTTGTGGTTGATATCAGTCAAGACATTGAACATTACTTTTTGTTTTGACCTATACACCGTTTGTAACTGGTGTGGCTCAAAACACTTATTATGGTCTGCTCCTCTTTTGTACCAAGGGCACCGGTTGTAGAATTATCTTCACTAGTTTAATTTACGAGAAGTGCCCTGGTACATGAGAAGAGTAGACCATGAGAAGAGCATAAACACTGTTATGAGTGACACCTGTGTTAATCCCACATTGATGCCTCTTTGAATAGCCAGCCACTTCATTTGGAATGTTATGCAAAGGTAGCCTGACATCACCAGACCATTAATCAGCAGCCATCTTGGTTGCTGTACACTCATCGTGTCAAAACTGCCCCATATTAGATAAACGGTAGTGATTGGCCCAACTGGGCTAGGTCTGCTGGAAATATGTCTGAACAAGAGGGAGGCCAGACCCATATGCTTGAGCAAATAAAACATGAGCTTGCAGATTCGTCTGGTTTCCAGACGTTGGACCGGGACAAGTAGTGATTGGTCAGGCTTGTGATTAGCGCCATTAGGTGTGAGGTGACTCCTAATTGTAGATAACTCACCATAACATCTAGTCATTTTTTGAGCGTATCAACAGATTGACAGGAAAACATTGGTTATCACTTTCATTATGCACACTGGATGCCAACCAGTTTGTTAGAAGTTATCACAAACTTCACACTGTAAGCAGCCAAACACCACTGATAAACCCTTTAGAGAATTTCATTCACAACTTTCACTTCTAGAGCCGTAAGTGGAGTCATTGGCCAAGGGCCTAGAAAGTACTTGAACACTATCTTCTACAAACAAACTCCCTTTTCTAAATGATCACACTCTTAAAACACAGTGGGCTGTGCCACTTCTTCACCCCAGGGCGTTTCATTATGTCCGTCTGTCCGTCCATCTCTTTATTACCCTACACATGTGTTGGGCGTGACGGCGGTGAGTCACCAGGTCATATAACACTCCCACTGGGTCAAGGGTCCCCTCCCGGCCTGGGAGGGGCCCCTGGAGCAAAGTTCACACTGCTGGAGGAGGAAGAAGAGATCAAGAATATCGAGATGTGGTGGATAGCGAGGAAGAATGAGGAGAAAGGCGAGCAGGATAAGGAGAGGGGAGAAGGAGGCGGCTAGGCTGCTGCAGTGAGAGAACGTGGGAGTGTCCTCAAAGAGTGGGAGTGCAATAAAATGGAATGTAACTGAAAATTAGGACTGAATTCTACCATGTCGTCACATAGATAAAATGAAGTAATAGAGGAGAGGAACGAGCGGGAAGGGAGACAAAACAAGGGAGACAAAAAAAGTTAGACAAAGAAACAGCAATGAATAGAGTATGTGGAAGGTTCTCTACTAATAAGTAGAGAACTCGGGCAGAGAGCCACCGCTAAGCCACGCTTTTCTCCTCCTTTCCTTTGATTTTCCGTCCCTCCCATGTGGGCAGGGGCCTGGAAACCGTCCCAGCCAAAGAAGCGCGCTGGCTAAACTTGACATGTGAGTCACTGGTCTGGTTTCCTTGGAAACGCAGACTGAAAAGACCGTGCTCCACCAGATTACTGTAAAACGCTGCACGGGCCCAACGGACTCAGATGATTACCAGTTGCGCTCAGCTAAATATACCGCCCAGTCCTTTATTACGGAGTACATTACACTTGAAAAAGTTTACCGCGTTAAAGCGACCACACCACGTTGCAAAGTTGCATTACTGAGCGTTATGTGCAACATCATAGCATAATTCATCTCTTTGCTACTTTCTGCGTTTGTCTTGTTTCCCCATTTACACACAGAAAACTAGTCAAATGAACCCTGACATTCTTTAAACGAGTAAGTAAGACAAATCCCAGAGAAGGAGGTCAATTAATAAAATGTTGACTGGTTCAATTCCTCCTGGGGAATGAGGTTTGGGATATCATCACACTTCTCAACTTTAACAGTGCATAACTGTTTACGATGGGTGGGTCGTGTTTGTTGCTTAGCACCTTGACTTTTGTTATCGGTTTTCTCTGCTGGTCTTGCCAGGTAAAGCAATCTACTAAAATATTAAATAGTAGTAGTAAAGATAATGTGTCACAGTGTTAAACCTTAAGAACGCTATAATCGTGGAACTGAAGGGCTGCAGTATTTCAGCTAAGCGGTGTTATTGCTGGACTTCCAATCCTAGGGTTCCTGGTTTGAACTGCAACTGTGTGTGTCCGTCACAACGCCCCTTCTAGCTAACAGACCTCTAACCTTACTTGTTACTACTGGCTGTAAAACTGCATTGTTGAAAGTTGATATTATCCAGCCAAAATAATCATTAGGGTAATAGTAATATCAACACACATAGTTGACTATCATTCCAGGAACACAATGGGGTGCCTTTGT
Organism: Lota lota; assembly: GCA_026745465.1. Lineage (NCBI taxonomy): Eukaryota > Metazoa > Chordata > Actinopteri > Gadiformes > Lotidae > Lota > Lota lota. The sequence goes on along the minus strand of JACYXH010000555.1, from coordinate 872,888 downwards.
GTCTGCGTTTGGATGTTTATTTCACGATAGTCATCGACAACACCAAACGTACCGAAGGAATACGAAAACCTTAAAGTCAAGAGAGATGTGTTTATAAAGATAAAGTGCAACACGACATTGAAGGCACTTCCAGCTGGCAGCAAAACTGTTGCCTACGTCCTCCCCTCAGACCTCCCCTCAGGACACAGGCTGGGAGCGATTCCTGATTGTGTGGGAGATCATAAAGATTAACAGGAAACCTTCTGAGAAAAGGAATTTCAGGAAGGGAGGCTCTATGTGTTGGGATGGCCACTACATAGACTGCCGACTGAAAGCCCCCGGTGCAATAAACATTACAATATCACTCAGTGTGTGTACACACACACAAACACACACCTGCAGAGCTCGTTCCCCTCCACGAACTCAAAGGGCAGTTGGTGTAACCCAAGTCTGACAAAGCGCTTGGTTCCTGTTTGGGCCAAGCAGACTTTAAACCCAGGGGGAGTAAATGGTGCAGAGAGTGAGAATCTGTCATGGGAGAGACGTGGGTATGACTTGCCGGTGGGCCTGGGGTGACACCCCTCCCCCTCAGAACCATGGGTGGCAGAGAGAAACCATCCATGTTGGGATCTTAAAGAGCCACCGCATTGGCCCCGCTTCTAGGCTGCTGGAGCTGTTTTTGTTTTGACGCGCGTCACTATGTCTCTCTGTCTCACTCTCTCCCTCTCCCTCCATGTCTTCATTATGTCTCTCCCCCTCCCCTCTCTTTCTCTCTATTTAAATTCGACCCACGAATCCCCCACGCCGGTTGTTTTCGTCCGACGCCACAAGGTATAACTCTTGCGCGTGTAGTTGGTGTAGCTCTACTTGGTACGCATGGGCACGGCCTTGCGTAACCGGGCGTCTCGTAGTGGCGAAGTCACGGGACGGAAACATGTCCTCGTATATTAGAAACCTTTGTTTTCTGTCTGGTTGGGGTCCTTGAAAAAGCACACTGACACCGCTTGTTCGGCGCTCTTTGTGTCCATGGTGAGAAATCTCCTTCCTGTCACTCCTTTCATTGCTGGGGGGTGTGTGGGGTAGGGGGTACGTTGTTTATGTTTTCCCTATAAAGTCACAGTACAAAGCGGCAGGGGATCAGTTGACGGTCAACCCATGATGTGTGCATGTTGTTTTAGCACTAGAAGAGGTGAGCACTAGCATATGGAAACTAGCATTAATCTGTCTCACGGGACTGATTGCTAAACAGCAATAAGGTCAGGGGGTTCCTCAGTGGGGTTACTGTTGTTGTTGCCCCGTTGCCATGGCTGCCTCCATGAGGAAGACGCTGTCACACGGTTGAATTAAACATGATGAAAAACCATGAGTGGTGTTTAGTTTAAAGGCAGGGGATCAGGTGTCACACAGCTGGAGTGCACGTCAGGGCTTAATTTGTGCCAGATCCGGCCGGAACATGATCTGGGACCGCCCAGATTGGGACCGGCACCTATTCGACTGGATCAGTCACCTCCTTTGTCACTATCAAAAATCTGTAAATACATTGAGTTTAATATTCAATGTCTGTTCTGTCGTTATTTTGTATTCCATTTAAGTTACTGACTACGTTAAATCGCTTGTTCGCCTCTTTTGGACGCATTTTAAAATCAGATTGAAAAGAAAGACGCGATGTCGATCACCCAGGTCACGCAGTGAGGCCTGAAGCGTGTGAGTTAGTGCTGCAACGGTGTCGGGAATTTCACACCGGTGGATGTTGTAAAAAATAAATAAATAAAGTTAATTCACGGTGCTTATCTTTCCCTGACTGAAAAGGAGCCGGCGGAGCCCACTGCTGCAGAATCGCGTTTTTAATCAACTGATCGTCATTTCTTTATAATTTCAAAAGCGGTTAAATTCGTTTGATCAAATGTATAATTCTTATAAAACATAAAGAATAAATACAATATCGCGTATGATTGCTGCGTGGAGATCAGTAGCTTTCGGATCCACTCATCGGACCTTCAGTGTTCAGCTAACAGTTTCCGTAAACCCCCAGCTTCCATAGCATGATTAGATTAGATTACACTTTATTAATCCTTGGGAGAGTAGGCCTGCTTTGAACACTGTGCAAAGTTTTGATGAAATCACACAGCAGGACTAGCGCTATTCAAGAGTGAAAAAACTAAATCCTGGGGAGAACCACAGAACATTGCATAAATATTAAAATATAAAAATACTTTTTGATTCAACAAATATCGGTAGGCCTAAATATAATAAAATAAATAGATAACGTTGGGCACGGTGTGAATAAAATCCCACTGGTGGCACAATCAACACCAGTTACACTGGTAACCGCAGCAACACTAATGTGTGTTTTGTGCACGCGAGCTAACATGCAATATGCATTAGGATACCCTCAGCAACAACGATTATGGTCCATTATAACTCCAATGGTTGTGGGCATATAGTGTTTACTATGCTCCATTGTCACACCAGAAGATGCAACAATACTCTCTAGCGGTGTGATGCGCAGTGTTTATTAGGATGTCATTGTTGTTTAGTTTCAGCAGCACATAGGTGTGTCAGGACCTGTGAGATTGATACGTTCCATGCTTGCGTTCCAGGACTTTTCCACCCCCGACCCACCGGATCAACTGCCTCTGTGTTCCGGCACTTCCTGATTTACAAATTAAGCAATGCTGCACGTGGAATGGTGTGGAAGGAATTGCGCAACAGTATTTAATGTTTATCCTTCTGTGTGTGTGTGTCTGTGTATGTGTGTGTACATACTTTGTGCTAAAGTGTATTTGTATGGTTCTGACTTATAGACGTGCGTTTCAGTCTGTGTGTACAGTGTATATTTAAAATCAATCATTTAAGAGACCTTCCGTTAAAAAGAGCTTTTATCACAACTGCAGACTCAATAGGCTTCATAGGTCAACCTTCAAGTGAGATAAGGGAGAGCCTTTAAACCCATAAGCATGCAAGGATGTATTCACCTGAGCCAGGGGAGAACAGGAAAGAAGCTTTGCGAAGGAGCACATAAGATGGATCTTCTTTCAGTGAAATAAGGGCCGGATGAGCGGATATTAGGATATGAAAAAAGCTGACGTTGTGAGAACTGTTCGTGTGTATGTGTTGTGCGTGTGTGTGTGCGTGTGTGTGGTGACCCGGCCAGTGCGGTTAACAGAGGTCCATCCGCCGCCTGTCATCACAATAACACCTCCATGCTCTCTCCTCTCTCTCCATGCTAGTCGTGGTGGACAGCTGCTTAACGCTGACACACACACACATGCATGTGCACGCAAACACACAAACAAAAATACACACAAATACATAATACAGACATGTGCAAGCAAACAAACATACACACTCACAAATACACACAAACACAAATACACATACATCAAGCACGTACACAACACAGGCTTGTAGGGAACAGCTGAATGACGTTATTAAAAGCTCTGAGTGAACATCAGCCTCTATTCTCTATTCTCTGTGGCATCCTCTCCAGTTTAATGGCTGCTCCCAAGTGACTGCTTTCTACAAATGACTAATAATTAACCGGAAGTAAGTGCATTCCTTCTTTCTTCTTCTGCTGCTGCTTTTTCCTATAAATGTTTAGTCAACAGGCTGCTGCACTTCCAGCACACAAGCCTACGTACAACTACACACAATGGTCCACAGGGCATTCGTGTCCTGACTGGAACAAAGGTCCCTGTGGACTCCAAACAATGCCTCTTCGTGCACGTTGTCTGGGTCAGGGTGCTCGATTGGATAAAAGATATTCACATATTTGCACAGCGGTTTCCGTTCATGCAAATATTTGCATTTTATTTCCCATTGTGTGGTTGAAAAGAAGTGAAGGACACAGAAGTCTGGAGCTATCAACCTGAGCCTTTAGGCACATAAATGGACACTGCAGACAGACGGCAATACAGACAGACTGAAAGACAGATAGGCAGTAAGCAGACAAAATGAAAGAAACAGAAAATGGAAATGAACCGGGTTCATCGAAAATGACTTACATGTTTATGTATATAAACTCAATCCTATTAACTGTTAAATACATCAAAGACATCAGGCAGACCAGCAGCCCAGACTAACTGGGCGACAGAATGGCAGCCAAGAAATTAAAGAAATGACTGGAAACTACACAGTACCAGTATTCATCAGAAGATGAATTGAACTGGTTTTCCAGTTCCTGCCGCTAAACACTGACCCCCGCAGGTCACACTGTGATACTGCAGCACTGAGACACGTCTATCCAGGCCACCATACCTCTGATATTACCAAAAAAGGCTGTCCACTGCTTGGTGCTACTGGGAATCTGGCCCCTATCTCTCATCCACAGAGGAGCACTGTTTCAAAATACCTCCGAAGGTCAAACAGGGTTAGATGCATGTGTGTGTGTGTGTGTGTATTTGTGTGTGTGGATGATACTATGTGAATGTGACACTGTGTGTGTGTGTGTGCGTGTGTGCATGTGTGTGTGGATGATACTATGTGAATGTGACACTGTGTGTGTGTGGATGATACTATGTGAATGTGACACTGTGTGTGTGTGTGTGTGTGTGTGTGTGTGTGTGTGTGTGTGTGTGTGTGTGTGTGTGTGTGTGTGTGTGTGTGTGTGTGTGTGTGTGTAGGCGTGGGAGTGTTGGGATCACAAAGGTGAATTATGATACCTGACCGGATCTTTTTTTTTTTTTTTCAGAAGCATTGTAATAATTAACAGTTTCTCCAGGATATAGATATGGGAAAAAGCCTTTGACAAAGGGCGGTCTTTATCTTGGGTGAAATCACTGGCAGTATGTTATATTAGGAGGGATTACTTTGGGGAGATGTCCAGATAAGTCAAGCTCTCCTTTTTTGGAATGATACAAAGCAATTTTTTCTTATGACTACAAAAATAAATAAACACATCATCATATGGGTAAATAAACCACAAAACATTTGAAAGCCAACTTGAAAGGTTGGGTCTCACCGAGTGAGAACCTGTTATCGTGTTTGTGTTATTTTCAGACAAACATGTAACGCTTTTTAGTAAAACATAATTGTTAAATGAGAGAAATTCCATATAAAATATTTTCCCAAGTGCTCATTTGCTATCGGCACTCTTACTTGAGAGAGGTTGACTAACTCACACTCACTCCTGAAAGCCAAATGTTTCCATAGTATCTATACAGACGAGGAAGGAGAGAAGGCAGAAGGAAGGAAAGAAGGAAGGAAGGAAGGAAGGAAGGAAGGAAGGCGCATCAGGGCAGGCTAGATCGCCGGGTTAAAGCGCTTCATATGGGCGTGCTGTTGGCCGGGTTTATTCTCGTTACGTAAGCGGGGTAAAGGTTGGTCAGCTGCGTTCTCATGCTCGGGGAACGGAGCGACCCGATCATAAGGAACACAGAACTCGTGCGATGATCTCACGTCAGGATACAGTCGCTCCTCGCGGCACCAAGCTAGTTGACCGGCCCCCTCCACTCAGCCTGCCGCTGATCCATGTGGCTGGAACCTCACCTAATCTGGTGTGTCTCAGGGGAACTGGCTCACCTCCATGCACAACCTCCCACCCCCACCCTCCGCCAACCACCCGACGTCATCATAATTTCGCACCCGGCCAGCTCCGACAGAATCCCCTTTTCCTTATAAGAGCGCAAGAGAGGAGGAGGCTCATGCTGTGGCATTCCACAAGGAGGAGGAGGAGGAGAAGGAGGATGAGGATCGCACACGAAAGGAAGCGGCTTTCTGTTTGGTTTTGATGATGTTGACACAAAACATGACCTCCGTTAGGAACGACCGTGGAAGGGAACGATCTGTCAGGACAAGACCGGGCGCGTATGAATGTGACGACAACGTTATCTCACCCTGTTGGGCCTCCCTGCCTCTCGTCATCACTTCATGGCGACCCGGACGCCAGTTCTCACCCAAAAGAGGTGGTGAATGCAGCTTTCACCTATCGGTAACATTACACGCCTTCGGTTTGCTTCAGTACAAAGACGAGGGGCAGAGCGACGCTCGCAGGCTTGCAGTTATCCTTGGTCTTAAAACACATACAGGCCCCTACGGACGTCCCATCCCTCTTCTGGTGCGCACTGACGTCTGGTTACACATACCATGCTAATAAACACTGCTCTCATGTGCCATAGTTCAAGTACACGGTACCCCATAAGTTGTTGTTTTTTTAAGCCTATTGCCAAAGACTATGACATTAAACATGATACATAGAAAGAGACTGAACGACTGGTGGTGCTGAGCCACGATTAGTTTCTTCAGGCCAAAGACGAAGACCGCATGGGATAATCATTTACACAAGAGTTCATTTCCCATGGTCGTCAAGCAGACAAAATGCAATGCAAAATGTCTGGCAAGAACACTAGGGCGGCACCAAAAGAATCATAGATCAACTACATGTTGTAATTCTAAGTGTAGTTTCAAAGACACATTTCGTGTGTCAGTTACATTCTGGTGAATTTCTTATCGCTTCTTAACCCTTTTAAAAATTATTTTGCCCTTGAAATGTGTGTAACCATGATGTTACATCATCTTGAAACCATGAAAGAATTTGTTGACTTAATTAAGTATTTGCCAACAAATGAGGGGAGGTGAAGCAACACAGATAGGAAATGGCAAAATGTTGAAGTACTTTGCTAGTCAATGCGGTATATTTTTATCGCCATAAATCCATGTCCAAATACTGTGAAATATTTAAGCCTTTGTTTTGGCACAAAACAATGTAAAGGTCAATGTAAAATGTCAGACAAAAGTACCTATTGCCCCTAAAGCAAATGGTGTGTCGATTCAACGAGGATGTAAATAAACACCTCTGCAATCACACTCTTGACTAACTATTTACAGAGAACTTATATTGAGAGAGGTAAAAAGACCTGTATCTCAGGAATCAAGCCACTGTTTCAATGGCTAGCTGTTGATGTAAAAAAGAAAGTTGGTTTACTTTTTATGTTTTGGTCTTTCGATAATGGTATGAAAATAAGATGAATAATCTCTTTCTAGAAATAGCTTTACATCCTCTGTCATTCATGTGGCACAACTATTGGAATTTGTAGTATTCTGTAGTAGTATTGGTTAACAGGTGTGAGAATCGGTTAACAGTGTTGATCAATCAATTATCCACCTTGAGCACCTTAAGCATCATGCCAATACTACAATTAGGAGTTACCAGTTCGACTCATATTTGCTGTTGGCAATGATCGAACAGCAATATATTCTCAGAAACAGAAACCCCGGCTTTCCACCTGTGTGAAATTACATCAAGTAATTGTCTCTATTCAAACAAAAATCCCCCAAATCCTCAAATTGGTGCTGAAAGCCTCATTACTGTACCTGTATCATAAAAAACAAACATATTACCCAATATTTAAGCATCTGTTTTGATGTGACCTCACCCGAGATCCAAAAATACTGTTCCCCTAATCTCAAAATAATCTGAAGGACAAGAGAGTTCCAATTTTGATGTGATTGCATGGCCTAGCGTCTATACAGACAGACAAGAGGAGATGAAATCCTGCACTTTGCCTGAACTTGTCAGGGACAGTCACAAAAGCTGACAGATACTGATTGTTTATATTCAAAGACATTTAAAAACCTTTAAGACCGAGATAAATCAGTTAATCTTAGCTGGCGGGTGACGTAACCACAGCAACACAGAAAAGGTTTCCCCCCAGTACTGCGAAAGTTGAAACATGATGTAATAAATTATTTGTTGCACAAATCAAAATGTAGACAATGGATTTGTAAACATGTTTCAGAGGCAGGAGATACAAACTCATTACATTTACTACACATACTATAATGATTATTTGATGGTGAATTACTTTACGAATGTGTGTAGTATTTTCTGAGATAAGTAAGGACTAGCTAAACACTAGGCAACAGACATTAGGCTATAGCCTTAATGATAGGCTATAAATGGGGTGTCAACTTTTCTCCCTTGTTCTGGGTGATGTTTTTCTTTCACTCCTTTCCTGATCTCTGGGGAGCATCGTGCACGCTATCTTGACAAGTAGTATTTATAGAAAGTCAGTTGTAAAAGAGATTGTAAATATTCGTACAAGTAAAATGCTTACTAACTATGAACAATTTTGCACAGCTCCATTAGAACCAAATCTACTCAACGTTGATTAGTCTGGCTCATTTAACGACAAATACAACTAATTTGAAATCAATATAACCAAATAATGTGGAATTATTTTATGTTGATAAAAAAGAAACGGATGTTTTCCAGCAAGAATCGTAAATGTCAGTTCTAGACCATGCATGTATGATATATGTGCCATAAGTATGTGTATTTTCACAGACACATTTGGATGTGGGAGAGGTAAACACAGAGGAGACATAGTGTGAGAAAAGAAAGAAAGAAAGAAAGAAAGAAAGAGGAACACGGATCAATCAGGCAGATAGTGAGACATGGAGGGAGAGAGAGACAGAGATTCAGATAGTGAGAGAGAGACAGAGAAAGATAGAGAGAGCGAGCGAGAGACAGAGTGAGAGAAAGGAGAAGTATAGAGCGAGCAAGACATGTGAACGATACGAGAGTGCGGTCAGATGACGGAGTGTGTAATTAGGGGAGCTGCACATCATGTGGATTTACTGCCACCATCAGCCTTTCACATGAACGGCTTCCCATGGAGCATGATGGGACACCAACACAGGCAACGCTACCACGGCAACCCTACCCACACCGTCGGCCTATAAGTGGATAATTAAAACACACCAGCATATTGGCCAGCTGAGACACCCACCAGCACACATGTTATTCTCCTCTACAACAACTTCGCTCTGTTATTAAACAATCACATTATGTCTTTGTCGTCCCATGACCACCCCCCACCCTCTCTTTTCTGCGCCATAACTATTCATATAGAATCAAACAATGACTTAACGCAGTGGTTATCAACTGGGCTAGCCTCAGGACCTACATGTGTCATTAGTAACGACCCAACGATTATTACAATATTAATATTGCTGTTATCAACAATGCACTCATGCACTGTTAAAACAGGGAACGCACATTGAGCTGCAACAAATGGGGCTAAACTCGATGACAAAGTAAGCCACTGAAACATGAATTAACATTGAAACATCAGTTTACTCATTGGCTCCTATTTCAAAGATTAAAGTTTGGCTTATGCTCTGCGCTTCACTCGAAACGCCCTCGGATCGCGACCCACAAGTTGAGAATCACTACCGTTTGCCAATTCGCCAAAGTAAAATATAAACCTTTTCAAAGAGAAACTAAGCCTGTTAGCTCTTTTCAGGGTTTGTCATACCTGAAGCTCAAAAACGACCATACCCAATCCTTCACCCCCCCCCATGCCCTCCCTAACCCCTCTGACTGTTTATCTGTGTTCTTTCTGAGTTTGCAGGTTTGTTTGGCAGGCTTGACTGCCAGAGAACAGATCTCTCCTCTGTCATGTCCTCACCAGGCCTGCCAGTGTTATGCAACATGTACCTTGGCGCGCGCGTGCGCACACCCCCCCCCCACCCCCAGGGGGCAGCTGCAACTCTGCGTCACAGCATGCATCCATGCAAAACCACACAAAGATGCATGCGCACAAATGTGCATAGGGCAGCATTGCATGCACAAAATAAAAACAACGGGCATCCATGCAAACAATCAAGCATGCAAAGCAACGGAAAAATATAGAAATCCTGATATTAACTGATGAACCTATGGGACGCAAGACATGACAACATGGATTATTTTTAAACAGTTAATTTATTCTTCATATCGAAGTGTCATGGCTTACTGTGGGAAACCCGTTATGATCAGTCCAGCTACAGATGGGTGCCCAGAAGCGTTCCTCAGCCTCCCTCCACTGGAAGAGTCTAGCCTAGTGGAACGATCTGGCTGTGACCCCAGGCTGAGGCTCAACTCAATCCCAGCCAATTAATCACCCCCATGAGGAACAGGACTACCCCGGCATCTGGAGCACATTTGCCATTGGGAAAGATGGCTTGGAGCGCCTGCTTCATGATTGCTGTTAACATAAGAGAATAATCTGAGATTTACGGGAAGAATCCCAAGTGTTGCTTGACCCATGAACACTGCCTACTTTGTACAAACCGTTTTAAGGAAAGGAAACTTCCGTCCTTCCTTGTAGCAGACTAGTGCTAGTTCATTTAAATTATTGCCGAATAAAATTATATATATTGGTAGAAGCTTGGCTTGTGGCATTGACAGTGATCACTAGCTTCTAAATTGGCGTCTTAATGGTTTTGTAGTGTACTCTGCCGAGACACCATGAACCAACACATCAATGGCAGCCATAATAAAGACACCATTCACAACAGAAAGCCAAAGGTTGGAATCTTGGAAAGGATTTTGCTCGCACAACAAACAGACTGTTCTGCATGGCTGACGCCTCCGTCGGAGTGGGTGAATATGAGGGACTAAAACGCTTTGAGGTCAGAATCGCACCATATAAATAAAGTTGATTTACTCCAGATGTTGCCGACATGAGTTTTAGGACAGAATAGGTGCATTGCAATTGCCAATGTAAATCTTGCTGTATTCTTAGCCTCAGGAAACTGTAGAGGGGAAATGAGCCTGGATTTATAATCAATATCTTCAAGCTTTGTCATGAACGTTCCAGTTAAACTCACTATTATTAAATGGCTTTCGCATCCTCTTGTTTTATGAAACCACAATGCCCGAGCGAGACCAAGAGTGGTCCACCAGATATTTCCTCTGTTTATTCGGCTCAAACCCAATCCATTTCCTGTGTATTTATTGGCCGGCGGTTATGATAACCTACGCGTTGACAGGATCGAAGAGACTGAGAAGACAAATGCAGCAGCCTTTTTTTAAATACCATACTCCGTTTTCATCATCATTGTCCTGACATCACCGGCCTTACGTGCTTGTTTATTTAGCTTCATCGCAGGTCATTTCATTGATATCGAGTTCATTCATCAAAACGCAGCAAGATTAAAAAGCTTATGTTCATACATGTCAACAAACTGCATCAGAGTAGAGGGAAATTGTTGGGCGATGACGGTTACCCAGCACCAATAACAAACCCTGATCGTGCACTGCTGATAGTTCTCCAGTGTGGCGTGATGTATCCTGAAAACCTTTCTCGAAACCGCAGATATACCCGAGGATGGCTCTCGAGCTCCACGCGATATTTAAATGATCAACTTCCGATGTTTATAATGCTTACAGCGCGGAGAACTCCACAAATGAAAACCAGGGGTGAATTTAGGTAAACAAAAAGACGCTGCTCGGGTTCTCAAACTATTCTGGGAAGAATTCCACCTCGGAGGCCCCAGTGCACCCAGACTGGATTCATTAGGGGTGACTGATGTCCGTGCCATCTCTCCACTAGCAGACGGGCTCCATGTGTGTGTATGGGTGGCAGGCTAAACCTAGCTAGCGCTGGGCTAGCTAGCGATGGTGGGCAACCGCATAAGACAAACACAGCCTCTCGCCATCATTAGTTCTACATTTCAGGTACGGATTCTAAACGCTCTGCCACGTAGCGTAAACACTGCTGCATACACATGTTGTGACCTTTGACTGTGGATGCTTGCATTTGATTACTAGTTTTAGTTCAATTAAAACGTTCCCGTTAGAGGAATATTATTGGATGTGAGGCGTGTTATATACACAAGGAAATATCCCAGCACAAAAACTGCACGAAAAACAAAATCGACACACCCGCTCATAACACCTTCTATTTTTGTATATGTAACACGCCTTGCGATATCTTGATAGGAATAGTGCTATATCAAATAAAGCTTGTTATTATATTACTTTGTTTCCTCGCAACAACTGAAAAGGTACCAGATTGCATATATCCTCACCATCAAGGTTAGTCATCAATGATAACGCCTGTCAGTTTGGAACTGAAACTGATGGTCCTCGTCAGCTTGTTTGCTTGAGCCTTAGCAAATCCAAACAGCGGTGGTAAGATAGCACAGACTTCCTCCTCTATAAGTAATCATGCTCATCTACAAAAGACAATGCACGCATATTGTAATGAGAGAAAGCTGTGAGTAGTGTAGTGATTGTATAAACGAGGTCAAACCAACATTTTGGCCGTAAATCCCCCAGTTTACTGCAGATCCAGCGTTGACCACTGGAATGTGATGGGAGGAACGGTGTTGTCAAAACAGTGATTGATCTGTTTTGGGAGTTATTATGAGAACACAGGCTCCGACGGTGATGACCGCCACAGAAAATGTGTGAGGGAGTGTGAGAATCTTCCTCCTCTAGTATTATTAAATATTAACTCCTCCGGTATATTTACTTATCCTCCGCCAGACTCGTTAAAGATTTGGACGGAGTTAAATGAACCCCGCCCCCAGTTAAGATAGTGGGGCTTTCCTCACATTCCCAAGGCACATATGTTTACGTACAAACACACACGTACACGCACAGACACATACACTATAAACAACATGACGAGCCTATTAGCAAAACAGCCGAGCTGGAGATAGTAATAGTAATAGAATAATCTTTCTTCCAAGGAATAATAATAATAATGTAAAAATACATTTACAACACTATAATTAGTAGTCAAATCAACCAAATTATAATGATTAATAGTGCTGCATCATTGTATAAACACTTTAAGAGCCTAACAGGTCTTCTGTGCAAAGAACAGACAGAAGCCTACTTGAACAGAACTAAAAATAACAAAAGAAAGCAGAGAAGCCCTTTCCTTTCTTGTTAAGGGAATGTTTCCAAGGCGAAAGTGCTGCAGACATTTTAAGAGCTTTTAAGAGCGAGCAAACGGAAACCCATATTCACTATCATCGCATTTTACTGTCTGCACCGCCATCTAGTGGTGAACAAGCCAATGACTTCATCGTGAAATTCCCCGGTAGCGGGTTTAGACCATCTTTGGTACCAAGATGACATATTACAGCCCTAGCAGTTGTGGAGATATACTCTATTTACTTTGGGTATGTTATTTCCTGAAAGAAACTCAGAAATAGGCCTAGTGATGAAGAGGTTAAAGGGCCCCTATTTTATCACCAAGTGTGAGTGTGAATAGCCATAAAAGCCATTTCAAAATCTGCCCTGTGACACAAGGACATCATGAGTGGGAGTGTCCACCCAGATGTATGATGGATAGATCAGTCTACCATCCTACCCAGTCGACTGTACCAACTGGTAGGCTTATATTTCCATCATACATCTAGGTGGACCCTCCCACTTGTGATTTCACTTTATTACAGGGCAGGGCATATTTTGAAAGGTGTCCCTTATGGAACCCATAACATGACGTTAGTGGGTCATGTTTGGTGAACAACATAATATGGAGTTTGTTATAATACATATGTATCCAAACTATTCTAAAATCGTTTTTATCTGATGATTTCTAACTGGTTATTACATATCTATTCATCTAACGATCATTGCGTTTTGAATTTACACAGCGATATCAAGTAGCCTATAAGCAATTCAATGTTTACAATATAAGGATAACTTTATTAACAAGTTTTATCCCACACTCCTACCAGTCTGAAAGTACGACGGCTTGGCTTCTTTCGGACGTTCATCTTAGTTCATCAGTTATTCTGCTGCTTCTCCAATACAGCAAACGAATCCCACACTCAACAAACCACCTGTTGAATAAATATACTTATATAATTCAGAGATTTTTCTCTACATAAAAAAAATACAACAATTCCAACTCAAATATTTAAGGGAATAACATAAGAAGAGACGTAGCCAGTCATTTAGGAAATGCTCACCAATCCCAGCTTCGTAAATACGTACGCCCTCATCAAACCACATGGTGGCGCCACATACACATGCTGTAAAACGCAAGGGACAGATAAACTAATTAAATCAGATAAAACAGGAAATTGAACCCCAAATACATTTCATGTCAAACGTGAAAGCAATTTACAATTGTAATTTCAATATCATAATGTTTCGAACAAATTAAATGTTGCATGGATTAAAGCTAATGCATCGATTTTTTTAAGCTAACAATCTTAATCATGTTGCGTCTTGTTAGCATCAAAAGTTTCAGTTCTCACCAACCATTGTGAGTCCTGCAACCATTTTCGGTTAAAATGTTTGGTGTAATCAAAGCTTCTTGAACATCTTCGGTGTAATGTTTCGATATAATTGGAGGTATATTGAAGAGCTTTTCAAACTTGACGAGTGTTTGTTTGGAGCAGAGTACTTCAGCCATTCCACGAAGGAGCTGAAAGGGCGTGTTCCTTAGACAAGGACATCATATGTCATTGGCTCGGGTTTTGCATGACAAACCAATTTACCAATTGAAAAATACAGATCTTAATGACTTGTCTCCTAATTTGATGAAAACTGATTTGGAATGAAAATGTCAGTTTAAAAGAATAATTTAACCACAGGAATAGTATTTGAATTTTTCTGCTTAGCTAAGTTATTCTCTGAAAGCTGATACTGATATTGCATTAATACTCTTTCATTGAACCCATAAAGAAAGTTAGCTTCTGTTTTTAAACATCTCTAGGAACGTATGTGTTGGAGCAGTAGCATCTATTTACATAACCATAACCTACCATGTATTTGACTGTGGGCGAAACCACAGGCCCAAACCAAGGGGGCCATGCAAAGTGGACACAGGTAGGCGTTATGTTGGGTTTGAAGTACCCAGGGAGTTCTCCCTGTGATTCAGAGGATCAGACTGCTTGCTGCTAAATGCTTGAGAAGGAATTTGAATAACATCAGCCACCTCTCACATGGCCACGTTGGGAATAGAAACCTAAATGTTGATTATGTGTGTGGTCAGTGAAAGGAGAATAACTTCTAAAAATAAATTATGAGAAGTTGAAGGACAGAAAAGGCATAAAATAACACACATATTCACATAACATGTATGTTTTTCATAACCAAGACTGGATCCAGTCCCCTCCAAGTGAAGAGTAAAACTAAAACATGGTTATAAATCATGGTTCACTACTTAACGAAGGTTGTAATTTTCTAGCACTTGTGTACTTAAAAAGTACTGCACATTCTGTGTATTTGTTTATTTGTTGAAATCTGCTGCATATTATTGCATTGCATTTCCGGTGTTGTCATATTGGCTTTATTTCGATTAGATGGGTGAATGAATGGATGGATGACTGGATGAATGGATGAATGGATGGATGAATGGATGAATGGATTAATGGATGGATGGGAGGAAGGATGGATAGAATTAGATTCTAATAGCCATTAGAAACTGAAAATGCACTTCTTTAAAAAAAGACTATTTTGATGACTTCTGCATGCCTTTACTTTTGGAGAGAACATATTGCTGCAAAAAATGTATTTGCAATGTTGATGATACAGAATCAAAATCTTTATGTGTATTTACCAAATGATAGAAATGATAACTGGCGAAGTTGTGGTATTTCAAGATCCATTAGCCTACTTAAAGGAGAAGCTACATGGTTTTCACCTGACCATGTGCTATGCACCATGTACCATGATTGCATTCCCAGTTCTACAGATCCACGATATTCCCAGCCGCCATGGGAAATAGCATGGAATTCCTGGTAATCCGGCCAGCATGAGGATGTTTCAGTGTGAGACCGGCCTAAGGAACACGGACACACTGAATTTATTACCCCAACCCAGGGGGTGTGGGGGGGGAGGGGGGAGGAGGTGGTCCTCCTCCCTGTGGTCCGCCACAAATCTGCACCATCCTGTGGCTGCGACTGGGCGATGATACCCCCCTCGTTCACGTCTCCCTGGACCAGAACCACAACCAGCCATACCGCACATCACGGTTGAAAATCCTATAAGAGTTTAAACCGAGTTTGTACCCCTCCCCCTCCCTCCATCCCCTGGGACCTCAAGTCCCCAAGAACATCCATCAGTCTATGTCTTCATGTTCAGGAAACAAGCTGAGATCTGTTGATCAATTTTGTGACATCCTCCCCGGTCTGTTTCCATGTCTCAGTTTTTTTTTTTCTCTAATAGCGGTTCACGTTTTTTTTTCTTGCACCGGAGCCAAACGATTTAAACACAAGCAGTTGACTTCCTGTTCCCGCCTGCCACCCTTCCTTGGGTCAGGGCCGTGTGCCCTCCCTGTCTGACCCCTCAGGTGTGCCCCCCTGGATCCACAACCTTTCACCCCCCATGTGCCAAACTCCATTAGCAGCGGGCGGAGGTGGGGGGTAGTGCTGGTGGTGGTGGAGGCTGCTTTTTTGCTGTGCTTTCCCTGCTCTGGTATGATGATGGGAACCAGGCATGTGCTGTAATGCATGCATGTTTTACATGTGTGTGTGTGTGTGTATCTGTGTCTTTGTGTGTGTGTTTTAATGCATGTATGTGTGTGTGTGTGTGTGTGTGTGTGCATCTTTGTGTGTGTGTTTTAATGCATGTACAGTATGTGTGTGTGTGTGTGCATCTTTATGTTTACGTGCATCTTTGTGAGTGCATGTGCATGTTGTGTGTGTGTCTGTGCGTCTGTGTGTATATATGTGTCTTTCTCTATATGTGTTTGTGTGCATGTGTGTGAGCATGCGTGTGCATGTGTGTGTGTGTGTGTTGTGCGTGTTTGTGTGTGTGTATGTTAGAGGTGGGGGCGAGAACAAGAGTAAAACGAGAGTAAGGGAGATCGAGGTAGAACCCAAGGGGAGAGAGGAGAATGAGAACAGGGCCCACAGAGCCCCAAACCAGCTGCATGCTCTCTGGAGACATGTGTTTCTTAAAGTCTTTGACCTTAACCAGCCGTCGCTCTGTTCTCAACTTATCCTTGCTTAGCCCTGCCCCCTTCGGTTCCGCCCTCCATCAAACCAATTGCAAATCATCTCTCTCAAGGAGGCTAAATTCCCAGGTACTCACCAACTGAACCAATATAAATGCGGTCTCCATTTTCTCTGCAGTTGATGCAACATTGCATGCAACATTGCATCAACATACTGTGTCAGTTAACTGAGAAGTAACCCATAAATAAACCAGGGCGGAAATCACTAACATGAGATTTGGGAAACAATGAATTCATTGCAAAATTCTGTAAAATAATGTATGACTATAAGTGACTTTGTGCAATATAAAAGATAATGATGTAATGGGTGGTTTTATGGACAGTAAGGTAATATGGTAAATTAATATGGTACAAATTATGCCATAATGTTATATATTTACATATTATATGCAAAAGAACAATCAAAGCATAACAATATAGATTTCACAAATGATGAGATATGGGACGTACAATTTTGATAATAATAGCCTAGTATCTAAAAGTGAAATAGCTCTAGTTCGATTCAATTAATCACGAAGAACTAGTTTGAAATCAGTAACTGACTTTATGTAAATGGAAGCTAAGAGAGAGAGACAGAGAGAACACATAAATTATACTTATTTTGCTCTGAACTCTTGCGTGCACAGCAGAGAAAAGAGAACGCAGACATCCGATATTATCTCTGGTACGGGGGGAGATGATTGTTGATGTGAAACATTTACAGCCGCATTTCTGTCCCTCCACTTCCTCTGGTCTTTTCCATGATGACTAAAACTTCATCCCTTTTCAAACTCTGCTTCCTCCGTTTGTAGTCACAGCAAAGTTGGCAGCCTGGTGTCTGATCTGACGTCAATCAGTCCTGATTCACTGAGTCTGTGGAGCGAACAGTCGGGTTCAATTGACTTGACATCGATACAAACACACTGATAAACGGTTAACTTTAAGATAGGCATGCAAAAATATTTTTGCACGATTAAAGCACTCTTGGATAAAGCCTGGACTTTTCCAATTCCAATTCCAATTTCAATCTTAAATTCTAGCTGTTCTGCTGTAGTTGGCTGGAGTGTTTTAATCAAATGAAATATTCATGTCTGTGCTGGTGCATTTTTCACTGTTATTTCATTCTCTCTGTGGTTTGTGAATTGGGACAAGGCCATTGTTTTGTCCATCGTGTCAATCTGGGTTAGAACAGGTTGGGGCAGGCCTACGAAAGGGTTCCCGGTTAGATTCCCGACTTTTCTCTGCAAAGTATCTTCAGCACGACAGCAAGGAATTTGGATGAGCTGGTCGCTGACTTGTGTATTTGAAGTATGGCATTACCTTTAAGGCATGTTGAAGCTATTTTCCAGTGTCGAGAAAAGAATTGTATGAATGCAATCCATTAGTTGAACCATTGTATGATCTGAAGCCAGTGCACATTATGTTATTGATGAACTGTATTCAATTCAGTACAATTCAGTGCTTTTTCAATTTGACCACTGCCAGGGTTTGGGGTTCAAGTCCCACCAGGGAAAAGATTATTGTAAGACACTTTGGGGAAAAGAGTTAACCAAGTGGTGTATTTTATTTAGTATTAAGTACATACTAAGGATTTAGTTTAGATTGTGAACTTGATTTTTTGCATCAACGCTGACGTCAAAACCTGGTCTATTCCTGTCCTTTATTTTCTCCTGTATGTATTCACCCACCATGTTTCTCTCTCCTGTGCTTTCTTCTTCTTTTCTATGTGTCCATATTTGGATGTGGGGGATCTAGCCTCCTCTGTCATGTTGTCTTTAGTCTTCTTCTTCTGTTTGTCCTCATTTCTGTTCTTTTCCCTTTGGCCCCTTGTTCCCTTGGCCCCCAAAGGCTAAATCTTGCTTACTTAAACGTGCTTTCAACCAGACTTGGAGCCGATTCAAATGCCTCATAACACTTGCCAAATAAAGAGACCTTTAATAAAACCTTCTTCCAAAAAGGTAGGCTCTCTTGTGCCAAATAGCAGTCTTGTTTATTTTCATCTTTTCCTTGGCTGTGGTGAGGAGGAACTTTTCTTTGGCCACTCTGGTTTTTTAATGTTGCTTGTGTATGCCGTAACACTATTGACACAGCCATGAGAAAAGTCTCGCAAATTGCCTCATTCTGTATATTATACTACACACTCTCTCTCTGTCTCACTCTCTCTCTCCCTCTCTCCCTCTCCCTCTCTCCCTCTCTCTCTCCCTCTCCCTCTCCCTCCCTCTCTCTCCATGTGTTCCTCATGTGAAAACAGGATCTGAGCCCAGGTTGATTAGAAGGAGTTCATTTCACGGCAGTAGGAACCTGGAGAGGATCAGGATGGGGGTAGGGTGGTGGTGGTGGAGGTGGAGGTGGTGGAGGTGTGGGGCTTGTTATAAACATCATCGAGCCTGAGCTCACGTCTGAGGTTGGAACCTGGAGAGGGTCGGGTTAGGGGATGGGTGGAGGAGGTGGAGGTCATGGAGGTGGGCGGTTGGTGGAGGTGGGGGAGCGGGTTATAAATGCCGTCTACTGCCTAATGTCTGATGGCCCGTCTGAGAAGACCCGGGGGGGAGGTACCTAGGGTCTGACCCAGACAGAGAGGCGGAGGTAAAGGGCTGTGGACTCTGGAGAACTGGGGGGAAGGGGGTTAGAAAATGTAAACAAATGAGTATCCCACATCCCATTCACCAAAAAGAAAGAAAAAAAGAAAGACAAACAGAATTACAGAAACAAAAAACAAAAGAACAGGAGAAAGACAGAAAGACAGAAAGAAAGAAAGAAAGAAAGAAAGAAAGAAATACATAACGAACAAACAAAAGAAAGAAAGACAGGAAGACAGTCAGAGTGTAACACAGGGGGTCCATGAAGACTTAGTACAGTAAATGAAACAGTGTTGGAGAGAGTGTGAATCGAACCCTGGGGCGGAGGAAGACAGAAAGACAGAGAGAACAATGTAATAGTGGGGGTCACAGAAGACAGGAACGGTAAATGAAACAGTGGTGGAGAGAGGGTGAATCGAAAGCATGGGGTGTGTGTGTGTGTGTGTGTGTGTGTGTGTGTGTGCCAGGGGTGAGGTGTGGGTGTTTGGAGGCCTGTCAAGAATTTCCCTTTTATGGGGTCCAGACTCCCAAGTCTCATGAGGCTTCAACGGCAGCCAAAACATGG
Organism: Lota lota; assembly: GCA_026745465.1. Taxonomy (NCBI): domain Eukaryota; kingdom Metazoa; phylum Chordata; class Actinopteri; order Gadiformes; family Lotidae; genus Lota; species Lota lota. The sequence goes on along the minus strand of JACYXH010000555.1, from coordinate 853,095 downwards.
AGGAGGAGGAGGCGAAGAAGAACAGGAAGGAGAAACAAAGAACCACAGAGTACATGCAAACTCCTCCATCAGCTCTAGTTTCACACCTTCTCACTCTACTGAGACCTCACTGGCGAGTCACTTCAAAATGGACGCAGCGTCCCAAAGTAGAAAAATGGGGATTTATTTTCCCACATTCCAAACGTTTGAAACAGAGAGCAAGCCGTGGCACTGCCTCGCATTAGTTCCACTTTATCTGCTGGACCAAGAGCCCCCCCCGGGGTACAGTGAGAACACAGAAGATACTGTATGTCTGTGCTTCGAGGACTGGAGCTCAGTCAGGAGGGGAGGCAGGCCATCCTGGGCGGGCAGCGACTTACAGAGCATCCTGTTATTTACTATTTATGACCATAAACAGAGACTATGAGTCGCTTTTATCCGAAGTGGACTCAGATGCAAGTCATTAAGGAGAAGGGGGTTGGGGCATCTAGCTCAAGGATGCATGCCGATAGACTGGTGACATTGGGAATCGAACCCGGTACCTTTCCCCTGGGAGTAGAACACCCTTGTCTCTCCACGATCCCCCCCCCACCCAATCCTACGGCAACAGCTGCTGATGCTGACGCATAGGTTTGTCTGTTTGTCGTTCTGTCTGTCCGTCCGACCACTTCACAATGCCGTCAATGTCTTGGCGGAGCGACGGAGAGAGGCCTGTATGTGTTGAAGCTGGATGCCAAGGAGCACTTGGAAAGAGAGACGGGGCCGGGTGGAGCGGGCGGGTGGAGGCAGTGACAGAGAGTCATTGTACGTGTGAGAGTGAGGCAACCGGGGTTTGGTGCAGCATGGGGTAGAAACTTTAGCTCGCGGAAGGATTGTAAAGTCAAAAACGGAGGAAGTTGGAGAGGAAAGAGGAAGTGGAGGATGTAGATGGAGAGAGAGATGGAGAATAAACACGAGGAAAAGCGAGCGAGTGTGGAGAAGCAAAGGGCATGCGACCGCAGAGGAGTTCACAAGGGGGGTGGGGTATCAGTGACCACAACGGGACATAACATGGTCATGTAGGCCAAACAGGAAGCACATGCATGTGCCCAGAAACCAGAGAAGGGTGGGGGAAGAATCAGAAAGCGTGACAAAAGAAGTCCAGAAATATAAACAGGACAATAAAAAATGAAAGAGGGACCTGGGATCCTAGCATTCCAAGCTGGGTGGATGTGTACCGCTCCAAGTGAAGTAGTGGCAGGGGAGAGGGTGTGTACATGGGAGGTCATGTGACAGGGAGGAGGGGGGGAGGGTGTAACAACTTTAGGGGATATCTACACACGCTCACCCGCCAGATGAATCCAGCATGTGTGAGAGAGGTGGCCGCGTTTTAAAGTGTGTGAGAGAGTCATTGAGTGAGGCAATTGTTTTTAGAGAACGAGGACTACTTCTGCCTCCCCCTTCTCCTCCTCCCATCCTCTCCTCCGCCTCCACCCCTCCTCCCATCCTCTCCCTCTCCTTCCGCCAAGAGGGACGAGCGAGGCCGGGAGAGAGCCAGGAAAAGGGGTAGGGCCTTCATTTCTCTTCCTCCTGCACTACAGCTGACAAAAACAGCTGGGGAGTCCAGAGACCAGAGCCCGCTAGAGAGAGGAGCAGGCAGTGAGGAGCAGGAGCTGGAAGGGGGAGGAGGAGGAGGAGCAGGAGAAAGAGAAGGAGTGCCTAGGGAGGAGATTCTAAGGAGTGGGAGCCAGAGGCGGAGTAGGAAGCCGACACGAGGAGTAGATCAGGGCCAGGGTTGTTCATCTCTATGGGTTGTGCTCTGAGTTCAGAGTGGTCCGGACAGCAACAGGAGGTACAAGTGTTGCCGACGGCAACGGTTGCCAGGAGCTCCTCTCAGAAGAGGAGGTCGGTGGAGAGAAGCAACAGCGCCAGGATGAGGCTGTCCAAAGTAAGTGTGTGTGTGTGTGTGTGTGTGTGTCTGTGACTGTGTGTGTGTGTGTGTGTGTGTGTGTGTGTGTGTGTGTGTGTGTGTGTGTGTGTGTGTGTGTGTGTGTGTGTGTGTGTGTGTGTGTGTATGTATATGTATATGTATGTGTTTGTGTGTTTGCGTGCACGTGTATGCCTGTTTGTTTGAATCCTGCGAGGATGAGCCTGGCGGGACACTTACTGACCAAAGTAAGTGGGTGTATGTGTGTGTGTTTGTATGTGTGTCTGTCTGCATGTGTCTGGGTTTGTATCTGTGTGTCTACCCTTGTGTGTGTGTTTATGTGTGTGCGTCCGCAAGTGTTTGTTCATATCCACCCATGTTTGCTTGTTTGTTTACATGCATGCCTACGTTCCCAGATGTGTTGTTTCAATGAAAAGTTCATACAAACCCGATGGGCATAAAAAGACTGCAGAATTAACATTAGCACATGCATGACTGCATACACAGTCACACACACAAAAGACAAGCAGGTCTAAAGGTAACCTTTCTCAGCCTGAACGCTGCAGCATTCTGGGAGTTTGATGGACATGGCCCAGGGATTCCAGAAAGACTGCACAGAGATTGAGTGCACATTTCTTGGGGGGAAGGGGATAGGCCCATGCCAAAGCTTAGTCTGATTCAGGCTAGACTTTACTGACTGAGTCTGGATACCATGTTGTTTGGGAAGTGGGAAGTTCCAGAAAAGTTACCACACATTAGTGACGGCATTGAGAGAAACCAAATGAGCTCATTTACCTCATTACAGGGGTACACTTGATACATTTGTTTGAATACGTTCACTGAAATACATGACAAGTTGGGATTTATTTACACATGAAATGCATCTCCACAGAGACCTCTCTTTGTGGAAAACAAGGGAAAACAAGGGAAAAGTAGGTAATGTTAATGAGAAACGTGTGTTTTTCAAAACAGATCCTAAAACACATACATATTGTAAACCGAGAGTAAACTGACCTGATACAGATTGATACAGATTTGATATAAAAAAAAATATATCCGATTTTTCTGTCCCTTTCTTTAAAGACGATGACAGAGTGTGGCTCCTCTGAAGCCCACATCTGTGCTGAGGTACAACAGCGCTCTGTTGTGTTGCCTCCCCCCCCCCCCCCCCCCCCCCCTTCTGCTCCTTGGCTAGGGGGTCCAAAGCTAAAGTAAACAGAGCGGTGGCTAGCAGGGTAGGCTAGCCGGGCTGGCTAGCTGCATGGCTTCTCAAGTGCTGTGAGTCATGCGCTCGGTAACCAGAGCCCTCTGTTTGGAGAAACGCCAGCGCTACGTCACACTCCATCACGTAGTGCCGTTACACAGGGAGCTCTAACACACATGCAGATGTGCGATGTGGGGTGGGGGTGGTGGGTGGTGTTTTACAAGTTTGTGGGAGTGGTGTGTTGTTGTGTGTGTTTTGTTTATGTGCTGGGTTGTGTTGTGTGTGTGTGTTTGTGAGTGTTTGTATGTTTTGTTTATGCATGTGTCGTTGTGTGTTGTGCTGTTTTAATGTGTGTTGTGATGTGTCTGAATGTGCCTTTGTAAGCATGTGTGTGATCGTGGGATATGTTGTGTGATGTTGTGTCCTTGTGTTGTGTATTGTAGGTGTTGTGTATTTGTGAGTCGTGTATGTGTATATGTGTTGTGTGTGTGTGAGTTGTGTATGTGTGTATGTGGTGTGTGTGTTTGTGTGTGTGAGTTGTGTATGTGTATAATATGTGTTGTGAGTTGTGTATGTGTATATGTGGTGTGTGTGTGTGTGTGTGTGAGTTGTGTATGTGTATAATATGTGTTGTGAGTTGTGTATGTGTATATGTGGTGTGTGTGTGTGTGTGTGTGTGTGTGAGTGGTGTATGTGTATATGTGGTGTGTGTGTGTGTGAGTTGTGTATGTGTATATGTGGTGTGTGTGAGTTGTGTATGTGTATATGTGGTGTGTGTGAGTTGTGTTATGTGTATATGTGGTGTGTGTGTGTGTGTGTGTGTGTGTGTGTGTGTGTGTGTGTGTGTGTGTGTGTGTGTGTGTGTGTGTGTGTGTGTGTGTGAGTTGTGTATGTGTATATGTGGTGTGTGTGTGTGTGTGAGTTGTGTATGTGTATACCGTATGTGGTGTGTGTGTGTGTGTGTGTGAGTTGTGTATGTGTATATGTGGTGTGTATGTAGTGTTGTTGGCTGTGAGCAGCGTGGGAACGTGGAGCCCTCTGTTCTCCATCCTCCATCTGCAGCTGGTCAGCTGGTCCTGATGGGCTGTGGGAACCACTCACAGCCTACTCTCCTCCTCGTTCTTCTCCTATCTCTCCTCACCGTTCTTCTATTTTTTTCCATCTTTTTATTTATCTTCTCGCTTATTTGAATCATTCTATTTCTAGTTCTTCTTGTTACTCTTCTGCTCACCTCCATCTTTTCTCCTCCTCCTCCTCCTCCTCCTCCTCCTCCTCCTCCTCCCCCCCCTTCTCTGTTGTTGCTTGTGGATCTAAGAGTGAATAGTGTTTTATGTTTGATCAGACTCTTATTGTGGTACTGTAATTCTTTGATTATTCTAGACGTCCTTGCGTCTTACACATCATTACAGAGCACTGTATTCAGGCCCTGGGTTTGGTTTCATTTTGTCAACACATCCCAACCAGTGTTGCCCTCTACTTCATTAAATAGCATTTTTCTAAACATGGTATTTTCATATTGAATACGTTTTTGTTACACTTTCTATCACTATTTCCCAATGTGAATTTATGTTACATATCCCCCAAGGTCCTGTCCTTCAATCTTGTAACCATTGGCAGGGACGTTTGACAGATCAAGGGACAGACACAAGATAAGTGTTAACTCTTGGACTTAACACCAACTGCGTCATTTTGAAGTGGTATAGCGGCGCATCAATAAGCAGCCCTCTGAGACTGGCTTCACTAGATCCACTGTGTATACAAGGCTGAGGACCACGCGCTGGAGTTATTTGTTATGTTACATATCATCCTGGTTCTGCAGTCTCAAGACTTTGAGGATGACGCAATGTTTACCTGAGTGGAAGAGGGCTAGACGTTGAGGTACCACGCTGGTGGAAGTGTTTTTATAGACGTCTCATTAAAGAGTCGGCGGTCCCACACGTGGCTCTTGTGGATGTTTGTTGTGAAACGGTGATCTGACGGACGTGGGATGATAAAGACCGGCTGTGTGTGTTGTGGTTTAACGTCTTCTTGGCAGAAACTGTCCAAAACATGGATTTCATTCCCATATATTCGGCCAAGGATCACAAGCTGTATGTGGTTATTATAATCTAATGACTGCTGAAGTTCAATTTACTGAACATATTGTCTCGAATAATTTAGGCTGTGTTTGTTTAAAGGCTCCTGTTCTATTTACTTTTGACTTGCAGTGAATTCAGATACAGGTCATTAACGAGGTGGTGTGGAGGAATTTTGCTCAAGGAGGCCTCCTGATTACATTATCCTGCCTCCTATTCTTTGGAGATTTGTTGTTTTCATGATTTGGCTTTTGGCACATTTGACACCTTATAGGTAGGGTGGGCAATTTGTTGAAACCAGCCAAAGTAAGATCGATTTTGAAAGTATCCAACAACAAAAAATCCCACCCCTCCCTTCAGGCCTCCCTCTGAAGCCACTCCCCCAAAGCATATTACAGGCCTGCGACAGCACCAGATACCGGATATTTTCCTTTTTTCTGTCAAGGCATTTGATTTATTGATTGCTGTTGAGATATAAAGAGAATTTCGCCAAATATGACGGAAAATGTTTCTAAAAAATAAATTGCCTACCCTACCTTTGAGGCCAACTTACGTATGTTAAGTCTAGTCTGGAGTCGGGTGTGACTCTGACGTTACATACATGAGAAGCTAAACTAAAGAATTTACTGAAATGAAAGTAATATAGAGAGATTTCAGCTAACAGCATGTGACTGGTGTGTCCCTACAGCGCAGTACAAACAACATCCTCTGTAGACTTGTGGGTGACCTCAGGCATATACTATGTATATATATAATCCTTTATGGTTTTGCATGTGTTTTCTTTGCGTACTTCATATTCTTTAAGGTAGGAGGCTCCTTCTCATGATGGCCACGTGCCACAGGCATTCGACACACACACACACACACATGCACGCACAGGCACACGCACACACACACACACAAACACACACACACACACCTACACAGATGCATACAAACACATAAACACATACACACACACACACACACACACATACACACACCTACACAGATGCATACAAACACATAAACACACACACAGACATGCACACAGACCTGCACACGCACACACACATGCACACACACACATCCGCACACACCTACACAGACGCATACAAACAAATAAAACACACACACACACAAATCAACAAGTTCCTAGTACATTAAATAACAATGATACCATAATAAAACGGAAATGGATTGAATGTAATTGGAATTTGAGTTGGAATTGGAGTTGGACTTGGAGTTGAATAAAATTAAATGTAATTACATTTAATTGTATGGGTCGTTCCCACGCTCTCTCAAATTACAAATAGCTGAATTCCTGCGTAGGGTCCAAACCCAAGGGGTGTGTGTGGAGTCGGCTGGATTCCTGTGGGTAGAAGAACTAATGTTCTGGTCAAAAAACTGTGACCAAAGGTTCAAGGAATGCTCTTTTTGTGTAGTAGTTCATTATGGTGGTGGTGGTGAAGGGGGGGGGGGGGGGGGGGGGGGGGGGGGGGGGGGGGGGGGGGTTAGCAGAAATGCATATGAAAGCTGATGTAGGACAGATAGAATCGGCGTAATCCTTCTGCTCTCTCCCGAGAGACACGCATAAATCCCGGATCCCAGCGCCAGCCTCTAAACCAAACACCTCGCCGCAAACTACGCACCCAATATGCTCTCCTGTCTCTGCTCCCTGAGAACGTCTCGCTTGATGTTGATCCAAGATCGACTCTGAACAGAAGAATGTTCTGGGGAAACAGCATCAGGGAGCAGGGTGGGTTTCCTGGCAGTGCGCAGGCGAACGGGGCACCTGAAACGGCGGAGGATAGGATTCAGCGTGTTCTACAACACAAGGGCATACTAAACTCTAGCTGATTACTCCCATGATGCCACTGTTCCTTCGCCGGGCCTCCTTGACCCACTCTTGGTGGGATTCTCATGTGGGTCTGTGTGTTCTCTGTTTCTCTCTCTGGTGCGGTCGCTGCTTTCTCTAATGCTTGGTCTCTCTCTCTCTCTGTCTCTCTTTCTCCCTCTTTTATTTCCCTCCTTCCACAGCTGTACCATATCAGCCCTTGGCTTAAGAGCGCTGTCTTACACAATCAGAATTTGAGCTTCATACCCCACTCTCCTGCTCCCTTCCTCCCCTTCTTTTTCTTCCTCCTCTCCTCATCCTTCCTTTTCCCCCCCTTCTAGCATTTCCTTTTGGCTCCGACCCACAGCCTCTCTCTCTCTCTCTCTCTCTCTCTCTCTCTCTCTCTCTCTCTCTCTCTCTCTCTCTCTCTCTCTCTCTCTCTCTCTCTCTCTCTCTCTCTCTCTCTCTCTCTCTCTCTCTCTCTCTCTCTCTCTCTCTCTCTCTCTCTCTCTCTCTCTCTCTCTCTCTCTCTCTCTCTCTCTCTCTCTCTCTCTCTCAGCCCTAACTTGTGTGCTCTGGAGACAGGTTGGAAGAGAAGCAGCTGGTGGGGGGGCCAGCTCTGTCGTCTCCTCCTGGTCTGAACGCACCTTGTGTCCCTGCAGCGTTGCGCTGTTGGCACGTTGGGCTGTGGTTGTTTTTGTTTGAGCCTTGAGGTAGTGTTACCGAAAGCTGGCAACCGCAACTTTATCTCACCACAAAATGCTTTGATTGGTGCGCTTAGTGATAAACACCAACGGTTTCAGGTCTGTTTGTTTGTGGGTTACGTAAGGTTTGGGTTTTATATAATTGATCCAAAGTCTCAGTGAAGGCCTAGCTTCAATGCCTATGATGTCATGTGTCTCTTGTCTGTTTCATTGAGTATATATTTTTTTGCATTGCATTTTGTATTTTTTTTTACAAATGCAGTGATAATAGACTGGGAGAAGCAGGCACAATCATTGCTTGAAATAGTTCTCCAACCAACATCTCCTCCAGGGAGACACAGCCAGAAGCCCCCCATAACGCAGTCACACACAATCAGAGTATTCACAGTGTTCCCTCGACGGGCGGGAAATAAAACCAGACCAAACGAGAAGATTAGTGGTTTGTGTCCGTCTGTCCTTAGATACCATCTGCTGCAGAAGCAGTCGCAGGTCATTGGTTCAATCTCTGAGGTCAACGAGTCATCATACTGCTACCTGTGTACTGCTCAGACTGCTGTCATACGTCAAACAAATTAACAGATGCACACACACACACACACACACGCACACACACACACACCTGAGTGTGTATGCACCAAATATGTCACATGTGGAGTTTCCGTAGTTCTGACTAGAGACAGGTGACATGACACATGTGATGCTCCATGTGCTGTTTTTGGGGTACAGTGGTAAGCACTTATAGCAACACAAACAGTGTTATGCTATGATGAATATCATTTACATACTGTACAGTTCACAGACCTGTACAGTCAGTCCCGCACATATGGGAGCCACTAAAAGCTTGCAATGGCAGACTGAGGTAATGCCACATATATTAGCAGTATTACTGTATAGTAATACTGTGGGATTGAGATTTGGTCTTGAAATGTGCAGGCTGAGAGAGGCAAGCGGCCATGTGTACCAAGTCTCCTGATTACATATATTTAGTAGCTCTTAATACTCCAGTTCTCTATCTGTTCTCAGGCAAATAATTATCATTTACCAGGTGTGTTGTTTCGTCACCTGGTGTATTTCCCCCAGTCGCCCACTTGGTGGTGCTGTTAGCAAGGTACACAGGAGCCTGCCGCCCTCCACCTGACAAAACAGAAGTCCCGCTACTTCTGTTAGCATTATCTGAAGGCGAATATACACTGAATATTACACTGCCGTAAAAAAATAAATAAAAAAAAGTGTTTTTCCCTGCTGAGAGTCAATAGTGTAATTGGCAAAATGCCTACCTAATGACTTCATGTATTGGTCCATTGAACGCACCCACCCATCCTGGCCTTATGGGTCTCCAGGAAGCGCGTGCTTGCTAACGTGCAGCGGGGCAATGACTTCACTTCGCTCCCACAAATGACATCCTCTATGCTCCCATCCAGCCAATCTGGAGTGCATGTCTTAACGCTCCCCTCTCCGGTTCTGACCAATCAGGGAACATGCTTCTAGTAATACTATTCTTACAGACGGCGGTTCTGCTTGCGCTGTAGCCCCACCTCGTGCAGAGCAGGACAGGGGGCGAACCCTAGAGCAAGGAAAACAAGTTATTACAGAACCGCGAATGATGTTCCTCTTCTTGGTGATCCTTCCCTAAGAACTATATACTCATGAGCCAAAAATCTGGATTAGGGAAAATGAATAAGGTAAGGCAACACAATTTTGCGTGTTTCCACGACAAACCTTTATTGTATTTTCTATTTTTATTGCATTTAAGTAAGTTTCAGCATTTGGGAGTTGGGGACATAATCTTGGAATGTGTGAATAGATATACTATATTTAGCCTAGAGCGTTCAACTTTTCATGCGTATATCAGAGTTGTCAATTGTGGCATTTTCTTAAAGATTAAATTTGAAGAAGAGAATACGATGTAAGAAGACCTAAGTAACACTCTAGAGCAATCTGTCATCATCAATGCATCCCTCGTTGGTATGTCGCTTGTTGTTTGCAGGCTGTCAAGACAGTCCCACGCAACTTTTTCCTCTCACAAAGAACTGATTACTTTAAAGCGGCATTATTACGCACAGTTTAAACTGTTAGCATACGCGCGGTTTGGCATCACTTTTGTCAATGTTGTTAGTGTTCTTTCTTGATTGAGCGCTCTTTAACTCCCTGACATAAAGTTATGAGTCTTTGGTCATATGATAGCGCTCCCCTCCCCCGCCTCTCTATCGCGAGCTCTAATACAACTGCGCCATGCAGGTCGCAGTAATTAGGATATCTAATTGGTTTGAGCGTGTTCGCATGAGCAATGAGCGCACCTGATATTCTCTTATCGGTGTGTGTGTGTGTGTGTGTGTGTGTGTGTGTGTGTGTGCGTGTGTGCGTGCGTGCATGCGTGTGTGCGCGTTTACAGAACGTAAGAATGTAAAGAGAGTGAAGGAGGGCGATGAAGTGCACATGCGTGCGTCATTTCGACGGCATTGAGAGACGTAATTCATGACAGGAAACAGGAATAATCAGCATCCTTTTAGTTATCAGCACCTGACAAATATAGCCTGCTCTATTTTATCCATCCACCGCAATAGACATACAGCCTAACAACCACACTAACCAAACAGCATATTCCATATCATATTCCCAGGGCTAAAGTTCCTTCCTATTTGTTCAAAACACATGTAAAAGCAAGGGACTTATCCCGCGATAACATTGTCCCCACCTCTCCAACCTCTCTCTGTCCCCCTGATAACACTGCGAGCTCATTAACAAATTGCTTCCTGCGTGAAGCAAATCCCATGTTTTGTCCGATAAATAGTGATTACGTCACAGGGGTGGTAGCGTGCGAGGGTAAAGGCGATGTGTGTGTGTGTGTGTGTGTGGGGGGGGGGGGGGGGGGGGGGGGGGGGGGGTGCTGGTGTTGGGGAAGGATCGCTGTGAGTGATCTGGTGTCAAAGGAAATATACATAATTGAGGATGATGATTGATTGATCACACACACACACACACACACACACACACACACACACACACACACACACACACACACACACACACACACACACACACACACACACACACACACACATATAAGTCTTTCATTGTTTCATTCATTTGAAATGTCAACTTGTTATGAAAAATCCACCCCCCCCCCCCCCCCCCCCCCCCCCCCACACACACACACACACACACGCGAATACACACACTTGAAAGCCTTGCACAAACACAAAAAACGATGAACTTGCGGTGTCTTTCGAAGGCGCTCCACTATGGTATTGCCAAGCCAACAGTCTGGAGCAGTGCCCAGTCCATTCACATCAGCTGGTGCCAAACTAGTTTGATTCAGTCAACATCTGAACCAACAGCGGTTCAAACACACCGCGTTGGCACGGCCAAACTCTCACACAACTCCATCAAACAACCACTACTTCCTGTTTGTTTGTGTTCTGGAGAAGAATTCTCAGGAACTGGCTGTTTGTACCACGAGTGCACAAAGTTTAAACTGCAATGCATTGAATCATGTAGTCATTTGTCCAATGGGACTGTCCAATGTCAACCCCAATTTACTATACATGACATGTTAACTGCTTTTGTCACGAAGACAGGCTCCGGGTCAGTTTCAACAGACTAAACTATACCGGCCAACTTTGGTTTATAGTTACAGTCTACAGACATATTGTTATTTTGTACTATTTCGTCTTTTAACAGATGCTTTTATCCAATCCATCCAGCTGATAGTGTATTCAGATACAGGTGCAGCATGTATGATGCAGCAGGTAGAGGTCAAGACACCTTGCTCAGAGATGCCTACATGTTAGGCTGCGGACATTGGGTATTGAACCCAGAACTCTCTGGCTGGGAGTCAAACACCTTAACCACTACTCCACGACCCTGCTAGGCATTACGCTGCAGAAAGGCACTTTAACTGGTCCATGGTGGTCTATGGTGGGACAGGAGCTGGGTGTCTGGTGTGCACAGGGGGTCACGGTACTGGACATGCCCGGCCTGAGAGTCACCAGCCTGGGCCTCCACTGCTGGGATGGGCTGGGGCTGCTCAGACAGGATGGGAGTGTCGTGGACATGGCGTGATGGAGTGTGTATGTGTGTGTGTGTATGTGTATGTGTGTGTGTGTGTGTGTGTTTGTTTGTATGAACACGTGGAACAGGCACGGGAACAGAGACAGCCTGTTCCAGAGGTGAGGTCAGTGTAGCGACATGACACACTTCCGTACAACACACGCACACACACACACACATAACCACACACACATAACCACACACACACACATTCACAGAACATGCTGCCAACAAATGAGTCAAGGACTCACATACAAGAACATGTGAGTTAGGGAACTCCCTCTCCAGCACAAGACACACACACACACACACACACACACACACACACACACACACACAGACACACACACACACACACGCATGCCTACATGGACACACATTTATGCAGACACACTCTTACATAAACAGACGTATGTACACACAGACAAACACACACACACATACAGGCACACACACACATGCATGCATGCCTATACAGACACACACGTACACACAGACACACTCTTACATCAACACACTCACAGACACACACACACACACATACAAGCAACGTACACTCGCTGTCAGTTGAAGGACGTACAGTGCACCACCTTCTCCTACTTACAACAATACACCATCCTCCCCCCACCCCCCACCCCCCGTCCCATCTGTTTCACCTTCCACCGCACCACTGTACCCACCTAGGTGGGTTCCGGTCAGGGTTAGGGTTAGTGGTGGACAGTCAGACGCTGACAGAGAGGTGGATGAGGTGCCAGAGCAAACAACTCCCAAGGTTACTCAACATTGGGCTGTTATCAGCACTATTATTGATTTGTTTGCTTTACACATGTTGGTTTGACACGCGAGGAAAGCGCTAAATTAGGGCTGCGTTTCAGATGATTGATCACCAACGTTCCACTGAGGAAACCCTGAAACTTTCTGTAGCCCTTTATCACGATGGCCACTATTAATGGAGCGCCTCAAAAGGACAAGGTAAACATCTCCCAAGCCCAGTGGGAAAGGAAGGAACCTTGAGAGGAAACACATGGGAGAGATCCCTCCATTAAGGGAACCATCTCTCAAAACACACACTTATTATAAGGGAGAAGATAAAGAGGTACTTTCTCAATCCCAGAAGTGAAATCCGGGTGTCACGGCAGAAAGTGCAGGACCGTAGTAGAAATGAAAAGGGATTAACAAATAAAACAAGAATAAAAAAGAACAAGGGTCCACCCTTGGGATGACCAGGGTCAAGAGTTCGATTCCCACTGGGGGCAACACCAGTGTAAGATTGTATGCGCTCTCGCTGTTGTAAGACGCCTTGGATAAACGCAGCCACCAAATGGCTCGTATATATAGATATACATACAATAGATGGACTGGTGTGGCCAACACATGGACGCTTGAAATAGTTCTCCAACCAACATCTCCTCCAGGGAGACACAGCCAGAAGCCCCCCATAACGCAGTCACACACAATCAGAGTATTCACAGTGTTCCCTCGACGGGCGGGAAATAAAACCAGACCAAACGAGAAGATTAGTGGTTTGTGTCCGTCTGTCCTTAGATACCATCTGCTGCAGAAGCAGTCGCAGGTCATTGGTTCAATCTCTGAGGTCAACGAGCAATGTGTCACTGCTGCCGCACAATGTCCATCGTTGTCCCAAAGAATCTGCACTATTTATGAGGGTGTGCATGCGTGTGTGAGTGTGTGTGCGTGTGAGTGTGTGTGCTTGAGAGCATGAGCATGCATATAAACCGTTGAGATGTATGTCATTTGTTTATATAAGTAAGGGGTGGTAGTGGTGGTGGAGGTGGTGGTTTACGACGGTATGTTTTTACGGGTGCTTTGGGGAGGTGTTAGCATGAACAAGACATTTAAATGTGGAAATATGTCAATATATTGGCCTCTTTGTGCAAGTGTATTTATTTAAGTGTGTGTGTGTGTGTGTGTGTGCATCTCTCACATGCGTCCCCCCCCCCCCCCACACACACACACACACACCCTGATCCAATCTCAATCCAGCTACTGTTCTTGTGATGGGTGGCAGGGCACGCTGGCACGGAGATGATGGGGGTGGGGGGGGGGGGGGGGCTTAGAAAGCATCTCTTTGACGGCAACAACCTCTGGGTCCGGGACTAAAAATACTGGAACAGGACCTTCTTGTGTGCAGCAGATGTTGGGGGTGTTGGGGTGGTTGTGGTGGTGGTGGGGTGCTTTTGGGGAGGGTCATGGTGGGGTGGGGTGGTGAGTGGGGGGGCGTGTCTGTCAAAGCGTAGAGGATTGAGATCGGAACGTGGGGGACAGTGGGTAGCTGTGAGTGGTTGTGCTGCTTCACGGACCGTCTGCTGGGACCCAGGTTTACCCGTAAGTGTGTGTGTGTGTGTGTGTGTGTGTGTGTGTGTGTGTGTGTGTGTGTGTGTGTGTTTGAGGTTGGCCCACATGAAGAGGTGTTCCTCCAGCTAGTGGGAAGGTGAAGTGTTGCCACGGCGGCAACAAGCTCTGTGCTGCCACGGCGATAGATAGTGTTTTTCGCGGGAGACCAGAAGGGAGACAAGACACATTAGGAGACCAGAGTGTGGGTTAGTGTGCAAGATAAGTTAAGGTTAGTGTGGGTGAGTGGGTAAGATAAGTTAAGATAGTGGGTTCTCAGGATGGTGTGAATAGAGGCTGTTAGATCATTTTTAAGTCTCCCTTCCTTATTCTGCAATTTGAGGACCTTTGTGACAGTTGGAAGTGGGAAAATGTGCACCGATATTGTGAGTTTTCTATTTTTTACTTTAGTTTAAATTTCCTTGTATTTTCTTCTGCCACCTTTATGTGAGGTTAAACAACATTTTAGTATTAATAGTATTTTTATTATTATCTTAACATTTTTTCAGTTGCTCAATTATTCTGTAACATACATCTTTAAATTATCTATGTCTTTATATTCAAACAATCCCGGTCTCTGTTAAGGCAGCAGAGCTGGCCAGTCCACTGCTGATAGTTTGAACTCACAGGAGAATCTGTTTTAAATAAAGCGAGTTACATGGGCAGGGCGGTTTTGTTCATCCACAATATAAAACATAGTGACAGTAATAGTTGTCATGAGACCTGGGCCTCATCTCGCAGGTTATTCTCTGTACGTGTGTGTGTGTGTGTGTGTGTGTGTGTGTGTGTGTGTGTGTGTGTGTGTGTGTGTGTGTGTGTGTGTGTGTGTGTGTGTGTGTGTGTGTGTGAGGCTATTGTTTCAACATTTGTGTTCATTGAGTTATGCTGCCCACACAGAGTGCTGTATCATCCTTGAGGTTCCACTGCATTTGAAAACGTTCCCGTATATTCCATGTGAAGATTTAGAAGCATTTAAGTTAGTTCGAAGTTAACAGTTTTGGACACTTCATAAAAACGAAATGAAATATTTTGGACTGATGCCCAGATTTTTCCAGGTCACTGAATCAACCTCAAGTGGTGGAATGTGAAGGGGTGACAGCGTAAAGATAATGTATTAATACATAGCGCTGCTCTATGTACTTTAAGGAAAATATGTTGTAGTGCATGTCACAATCCCAAGATTAATTTATTTAGCTGACAGTCCAGCTGAGCATTAGGCTAGGTCATGCTATCCATTAGGCTAGGCAATGCTAACCATTGGGCTATAATATGGTTAGCATATTATAGCCCAATGGTTAGCATTGCCTAGCCTAATGGATGCTAACCATCTAGTTCATTCCTGCTAACCATCAGGTAAGATTATGTTAAAAACTAGGCTTGATCATGCTAAAAACCAGAGAAGCTCATGCTAACCATTTGGCTCAGCCATGCTAACCACTGACAGACAGCTACTACCTTCTACATATCCTCTGAGCCCTGGTCTGTAGAGGAGTGTGTTTTTCTTGGCTAAGCTAACCAACCCACCAACTAGCTCCAGTACAACTGGGCTCTTTGCGTGCAACTCTTGCCCTGCCAGTAGGCCGTCATGGATGATTCTGAGCCAGGGTTTTCGAATCATAGTTCAGAGAATCATAGATGGACAATTATTCTTTAAAATAATGTGCCAAAAAACGGTGTAGGTCTACCATTTCCTCCGCCGCTAATGTGAACAAGCACATCAGTTTGGATGCAGCGCTGAGGCATTCCGCGGGAAGATTTGCGGTAGGGACCAATGCAACGTTTCAGGTCGCCATGGTTTCCTGACCAAAACAAACTTTCTGAAAACTCCATCCCTTTTCCAGAATACACAGCGATACACAGCTGAAGTGCTGAGCTCCAGGCTAGACATGACCGCCACAACTGTTTTTGAATGTTTGCAAATGTGTCCTTTTTGGTTCATTTTAGAACAAGTTTAGTTTACAAAGACAAGTTCACCGAAAAGGCAACTGACCAATGGGAATGAAGCTTAGCAGCATTATTCCTCACATTCAGTGTAAGTGAAGTGAAGTTCTGTGCCTAAGGTCTATGGAGGGTGTAGCCATAGTCGTTGCCAAAAGGGAAGGAAGGGGATTGAATGAAAATGTTGTTGGTCTTCGGTCTTTGCCTTGTTTACTTTTGTGCCAAACATTGACAACGTTGAAACAACTGAAATGACCCGACAGTGGTGTTAGGCAGGCAGGCTTTGTTTGGCGTTTTGCACTGCAGTGTTTCCAGTTTGAATAGAATGACCTGCGTAGTGCCACATGCCCAGGAGTTGATGCCAACACTTTATTCAGGAAGTCAGATTCAAAATTCAGATTCCAACTTCCACGCATATGAACACTCATAACACACAAACACACACTCACTTGTTTTGCTAACATTGTGTCAATTTGTGTGTCTGAGCAACAGGTCTAGTGACTTTCTGTGCTTATTTTATTACTATAAAGCATATCGTTCACCTTAGCATACGGATGTATTTAACACATGTATTTAATGACTTTTATCAAAAAAGTAATATGGTAATATAGTAATAATATTCTGTGGTCGCACTGTCCAAACCTCACCTACTACCCCCTAATGAAATGCTCCTGAACCAAACCAACACCCAGCCCTACTCACACCATTGGGACCAAACCCTGACACTCTTAACCTTTAACTAATTAACACCGCAGGCACCACTTCAATGGCTTCAATGCATGTGGCGAGGGGGCCCCTAGGGGCCTTTACGCTGCCGCTGGGATTGGGTCTGAACTGGCAGGAATGTTGCCAGGCCGGCCTCCATGTGTTTATCCCTCTGCCCACAGGCCTACCGTGGGCAGAGGTGGCAGTAAACGAGTGGCTTTATTTAAACTCTGTCACTGGCCCCGCTTCCCATACCACAGTAGATATGGAGATAAGGATATGTGTTTTGCGGTACAAACACACACACACACACACACACACACACACACACACACACACACACACACACACACGAAAAGTAAATGGCCACACCCACACACGTATGGGGAATGGTGGTGACACGCATTCACACATGAAGAATAGGAAGAGAGCAGGGGAACTGTATGATGATGACCCATGCGTGTGTTGGGCCCAAGCCGGTACGTAAACACACCCATCCACCACAGCGTAATTGAATGTTTGTGCAACGCTCCTGCCGAACACATTTCTAGATACAAGTGAACGCCGATGAAGACAGAGGCGGTATGCGCACACCTTCGTGCAGAAAGGCAGCCGGGGTTATTCTCGTTCTGTGGTCTCTGCTACTGCGACAGTCTGCCGCGATCTTCAAGACCATGTGAAACAGAGGAGCTTACACTGCTTAAAGTGTGGCTTATTTCCAAGTAAAACAGGATATTAGTGTGGGACAAACAACGTGGGAGCGACGTGATTTGATCGTTTAGGATTAGATTGACGAGAGTAAGGGGGGGGGCGGACATCTTTGTTTGGAATGTTATCCAGGCCTGCCAGGACCTGTTAACCAACTGATGGTCACTTCCTTTAGAGGACAAAGCATTAGTTAAATGTAAAACATGAATAGCTAAACATTGATAATGATTTGCCATGCTTATTTCTTTTTTTATAGATGCATAATCTGAGTGATGAAATCACAAGCTTACAAGGTAGAGAATGTCAATAACATCTTAGTACGTCATGCTTGCTCTTCACCCTACTTTTGTCCAGGGATGGACAAATCCAATTCTGGAAAGTAAGAGCCATGTTTTTGCTCAGACCATACACTGAGCTGGGTGACTTCACTCACTAACTGGAGCTATTGGTTCTGATAATCAACAAGTCCAGATGGGTGACTCAACATCCTGGGCTGGACTTTTGGCTTTCTGAACCTGGATTGCCCCCTTGTGAATCTGTGTGTGTTGCTTCGTATTCTTCACTGACTGAGTGGCAGCCATCTTGGCCGGTTTGTGATGCTTATATTGAGGTGTGGGGCAAAAACATTCCGCTTGTGTAAGCGTTTCTGCAAGTGAGGAAAGCGCGGTCAGGCCAGGGGACCGAGGAAGCTATAAACCACCCATCGGACCACCAACACCCACCACTGGTATCACGTGATACATGATATGACCATCAACCACAACCACCACTCCATCTACAGGTGTGTGCGTGCGTGTGTGCGCGTGCGTGCGTGCGTGCGTGTGTGTTTGCCAGCCGTGTACCATCTATGCCAGGCAGCTGCCAGCTGTCCAAACACTGTCCGCTCCCTGGCAGCCCAGGCTGAAACAAGAGGATAATGGAAAAGGGTGCAAACACAACTTTCCACTCGCTGTTTTCTGACATATAGGAATAACGGGCCAATACACACACACACATACACACAGACACAGGAAAGAGGAAACAAAACGTCCTTTATTCGTACACATCCGTTTGACACAGCGAGGGATGGAGGGATGTGTTCAGACCAGCATATGGCGGCCTACCTTCTGATAACGCTGTTTTAATAAACTCACCCTGATGATGGACTGATGGCGGGCTTTTATGTGTGTGTGTATGTGTGTGTGTTTGTGTTAATGTGTGTGTGTGTGGTTCTTTGTGTGTGTGTCTGTGTGTGTGTTTATGTGTGCGTGGTTCTTTGTGTGTGTGTTTATGTGTGCGTGGTTCTTTGTGTGTGTGTGTGTGTGTGTGTGTGTGTGTGTGTGTGTGTGTGTGTGTGTGTGTGTGTGTGTGTGTGTGTGTGTGTGTGTGTGTGGATCCTAAGAAAGATTATGCCAAGTCCACATTGTAAAAGTATATCCCTCCTCCATTGTCTGCTATAAGAATCAGAATCACATTTACATACATAATCACCATAGCAACTGCCTTCATCAACATCTCCCATCATAACCGTTTAAACCAGCCAGTTTGTACGTCATATCCCAAGCATGACATTGCAGATATGTACCAGCCCTTGTTTTCACATCGTTGCTCTACCACTCTGACCATGTGTCTCTTGCCCCTTAGTGTTGTTAGCTATTCATGTGTGTAACACACTAATCCCCAGAGCACACACACACACACACACACACACACACACACACACACACACACACACACACACACACACACACACACACACCTGACACTTTCCTCTGAGAATTATTTACAACCTGGTGGGAGTTTCTTTCTTTCTTTCGTTCTTTCTTTCTTTTATTATTTTGTCTGTTCTTTGACATAGGATATGTGCCAAAACCAAACTGGTCAAAGTGCCACAGGTTGAAAGAGATTCAGAGAGAAAGGAACTACGCAAAATGCACATCCTGTCATGTATTTATGGTTCTAACACACTGCAAATCTGTGTGTGTGTGTGTGTGTGTGTGTGTGTGTGTGTGTGTGTGTGTGTGTGTGTGTGTGTGTGTGTGTGTGTGTGTGTGTGTGTGTGTGTGTGTGTGTGTGTGTGTGTGTGTGTGTGTGTGTGTGTGTGTGCAGACAGGGAAGGGGGAGCCCCACGTCTTTAAGGAGAAGACGTTTAAGAAGAAGCGCCAGTGCTCGGTGTGTCGGCAGGCGGTGGACGGAGTGGGGTCCTTCTGCAGAGGTGAGAGCTCAGACATTACCATAACTTTACCATGACCAAACCTTACCATAACTTTACCATAACTAAACCTTACCATAACTTTACCATAACTAAACCTTACCATAACTTTACCATGACCAAACCTTATTATAAAACTTTACCATGACCAAACCTTACCATAACTTTACCATGACCAAACCTTATTATAACTTTACCATGACCAAACCTTACAATAACTTTACCATGACCAAACCTTACCATAACTTTACCATGACCAAACCTTACCATAACCTTACTATAACCAAACCTTACCATAACAAAACATTATTGCCACCTTACCATAACCAAACACTACTGCCACCTATCCTTACCATAACCAAACATTACCATAACCTTACCATAGCAAAACATTATCGCCACCTAACCTTACCATAACCAAACACTACCACCACTTAACATTAGTATAACCAAATATTACGGCCATCTAACCATACCATAACCAAATATTACCGCCACCTAACCTTACCATAATCAAACATTACTGTAATGTAACCTTACCATAACCACACATTACCGCCACCTAACCTTGCCATAACCAAACATTACTGTAATGTAACCTTACCATAACCACATTACCGCCACCTAACCTTACCATAACCAAACATTACTGTAATGTAACCTTACCATAACCACACATTACTGTAATGTAACCTTACCATAACCACACATTACCGCCATGTAACCTTACCATAACCACACATTACCGCCACCTAACCATAACCAAACACCACCCAACTCTAAACTACCAACACCACCAACTAACACCACCTATGACTACCAATACCAATCCAACATATATACTGTATGTAATGCGGTCCTTTTTCCATTCATATTAAGAAGGTTGGAGTACTACAAATCATAACAATGTTAATGTTTTTTCCTCCTCTTCCTCTATTCTTCCTCTCTGTGTCCCTCTTGTTAGTTTGCAAGACGGCTACTCACAGGAAATGCGAGTCAAAGGTAAACATCATGCCCAAACATCATGCCTTGGTTTCAAAATCTTCAACTTTATGACTTTATGTGCTGAAATGACTTTTGTTCCAAACATTCGGCTCTTGTGTTTTGGCATAATGTCTGTGACCTAAATTATGTGAAAAGAAAGAAAACACTTTCTATCCTACCTCCTCTGGTGAAAGTCAGTACTGCAGGGACGACCGAAACACAGCAGAAACTAAAACACAATTTGATCTCACAGCAGCAGCCTGTGGGGCTGAGTCATTAGCCCATAGTACTGGGTCACAGCGCCAGGGTTGTGTTACTGTGCGCGGGCCACATGATCGGAGGATCGTGTATTGCGGGCGGGGTTCGGCCCCTCTGGCGGAGGTTTCCAACATGAAGAGGCCTCTGTTTCAGAGGGTTTTCTTTTCCCCTCTCCGAAGGGGCGGACGTGAGCGGAGCCACGGTCCGAGAGAACGTAGCTCCACCACCTCTCTGAAAGACTCATTGATGAAGAAGATGAGGGGATGGATGCTTGTAGGAGGATGACGGGATGGGCGGGGGGATAGGGATGCCAAGGGTAAAGGCAGAGGGAGGGAGGCGCAGAGCGGGGGAGGGTACCCTGGCATGGAGGGTGGGTGATGGGGCACTGTGCCAGGGTTAGGAATGAAGAATCCCGTCAGGAACAACAGACCCCGTTCTGTCACTGTACTGCAGGCTACAGCAGAACCAACACAGGGACTGAGGTCCACTTTCACTATGCCCGTTGAGTCACAAGAAACGTACACAAAAAAGTTGTGTAAGGAAAAAACCAGAGCTTTTTGGAACAATATTGTTTGGAAGACCTTCGTTCTTTCTGATATATGCAAAGTGTAGAGGTGGTACACCCCGGAAATGTATTTTTGTGGGCCACAAATGTGTCAAATAATGATACACACACAGCGACAGACAGACAGACAAGCAGGCAGGCAGGCTAACATGGATAGAAGCACACTCCAGCTGTATTGCCTAGAAGGGGTGGATCTGTGTCAAGTCCATCATGGTAACAAGTGTCTGATTCTTCCTTGTTGACCAGCGGTGGTAGGCGGTGCAGATAGCCATCAGGGCTGCCCAGGAAGGGAGAGGTCAGATTAGGGAAGGGTGTGGAAGTGGAGCCCCAGGGGACCATCCCCGATGGTATCTCACTACGTCTCGCCGAGGGGGCTTTTAAAACAGGACACCCATGAGTCACCAGACCACCAGGTCCTGTTGAAAAAACCTCAACGATCGCCTCCTGAATGCGATTCACTACCTCAACGTTCCTTTAGCGCCAGGGCTTGAGGCGCATTGAGCAGATGTCCGCTACCTTCGGGTAGCATTATAGCGGTCTGCGTCGCTAGTGCGAGGTGTAAAGAGGCCGTACATTTAATGACTTGTAGGAAGATTAACGCCAGCCTCATGCTCTCCATTCTGTACTCCCCATGCCATTTGGATTCCCTGGCTGTTTATGACAGGCTAATGTATTGGTGTATCTGCGTGTGCTTACTCATAACGTGACTAACACACACGTATATACACACACACACACACACACACACACACACACACACACATCTGGCAGGCTGCTCTCTGTCATCTGTGCTCCATCCTGTTCTCTCCAGGATGCTATTTTGGGCTGGACCAGACTGTTGTTGTCCTGGTGACAAATCATCTTGAACTCCACCAATCCCCCCCCCCCCCCCCCCCCCCCCCCCCAGTGGTCCAGTACTCTCCCTGGGAACCCACCATGTTGTCCCAGTTCATTCGTTTCCATAAATAAGGGGTTGTTTTGTTTACATAATCTTTGTTGGGCCAGACGTTTCTCTCTATACTGGATCAAAGTTCTGTCTCTTCACCTTTATCTGTTCTACTGAAAATTAAATATGTAAGCTCGATTTGTAATCTTAGAACCTCTATATGTACGGTTCTTCTTAAAGTTCCCCTCAATGTGTGCTTCTCCTTCCAACTCGGAACATTTCCGTACAGTTTGGTATTCCATGTGTATCTCTAGTTGTCCAGCTCGCTCTTCTCTGCCTCCAGCAAGGCACACACACACACACACACACACACACACACACACACACACACACACACACACACACACACACACACACACACACACACACACACACAACGCTCTAAACACAGCTTTTTATCAACATGTTGTTCTCTCAGAGAGCGGTTCCTCCTAATCTTTGATCTGACTTGGAATATGACATCCGCAGGGAATACGATGAGGTTGTGGTGGGGACAGACAGACAGATAGAAAGAACGACAGGGCTTCTGAGAGGAATGTTACAAGGAAGAGATATGGAGGGAGGAGAGGGATATGTGAGATTACAGCCCATAGTAACGGACTAAGTGACATGGCTTTGTCACAAGGCATTTCCTGTGCTCTGGGAGTGGAGCCCTACAGGCCCCATGTTCAGGTTCTCACAGACAGTTCGCCCGGCTCTATGAGCAGGGCAAGGACTAGACTTACAGGACTCCCTGCTGGTAACACATCGCTAGGTCCCAGGGGGGGGGGGGGGGGGGGGGGGGGGTAAACTGAAGAAGAAGAAAAAGAAGAAGAAGAATATAGCGATCGCTATAAAATCCTACTGTAAGACAAACTCTTCTGTTCATTTTCATTTTTTTTTGGGTTGATTGACTGGTGTGGTGGTGATGGCGGTGGTTGGGGTAGGGTGGGGGGTTGTTGGGGGGGTTTGTGTGTGGGGGGGGGGGTTGGGGTGTTTTTGGGCTTTTGCACTGGCTTTTTTGTGGTTGAGCTGGCAAAGGCAAAGGATTTTAGTGAAAATGCATGTTTTTAGAACATTATTAAAATATGTGTTATTCATAGCTATACGGTTTATTAGTCAACTCAGTTAATGGGAATTGTGTAGAATCTTTGGGAAACCATGACAACCAGCTAATGCTTGCAGCTAGCTAAATGCTAGCTGTGGTGGTCAAAAAAGGATTTTAGTGAACTAGAACATTAAATATATGTTGAGTTGTCATGGCTTCAAAGACAGGTTGTACCCCAACTAACAACATGGACCATACAACGAAAGGAAATGTGTTCTCACCTCTGGAGAAGGAAGTCCTCTCTTCAAGTCACTCCAAAGCTAGAGGTTTAAAGAATCAGGACTAGTGACACATGCAGTTGCTGAGAATCTTCAGGTCATTGGTCTCACACTAGCTGATAAGGCATTAGAATCTGAGCACGAGGAACAAGAAATGACAGTTGGCTGAGTGATCTGTCAGGTTTGGCTCACTGCTAGGCTAGACTAACATCTGTTTGGTTGTCTGTTTCAGATCTCACAGTACACAGTATGCTCCCTCATCAACCGTAGCTGGAGTCCGTATCCCTATTAGCATTTTGTTTGTTTCTTAAATTCCATCCACTCTTATCCACTCAGGCCTCTGACTCCCTGACCCTTATCTGGTCAAACACGTCCCATAATACCAAAACGTTTTTTTCTCCTTAGGCTAAATGCCCTACTGTTTACACATGCCGGTCTCTCCTCCTCCGTGTAGGACATAGGGGGGAATGCACAGTTCAGCACAGACAGATAAAGAGGAAGAGAGGATGTGGAAGGAGGGATGGAGGGTTAGGTGGAGGGCACATAACAAGAGCCTGCTGTTGTTTCCTGAAAATCCGGAGGTCCTCACCCGCTAAAGCAACAGACATGCAAGATGAAAGGAGAGGAGGGAGGAGGAGGAGGAGGAGGAGGAGGAGGAGGAGGAGGGAGAGAGTGGATAAGAGGAGATGTGGTGGTTAGGTGGCAGTTGTTCAGCACCTGCCCGAAACCACCCCTCTTCTCACCTCACTTCCACTCCTCCTCCCCTCATAACAGCACACTCTTTCGACCCCTCTTTCTTTTTCACTCCACTGTCCCTTTCCCGCAGCATTTACACCATTCATCTTACTTTTCTTTCATCTCCGACCCCTCGCCTTCGATCACCCCTTTCCGCCTCTTCTCGTTGGATTCTACCTTGTCTCGTTCATTACATCCACTAGAGGGGAGAGAAAACAAGATCAACTGTAGAGATGAAAAAAGGAGTTGGAAGATCCTGCGTTTTTGGAGGACAACAGTAACCCCCTTTACTGTCGCCAACACCACAGATCGGACCAACACTTTCCATTTTTTGCACAGACCCCCGCCTCGCGGGCAACTGACCCTTTCATCGTTTCCTGCTCCAACTGAAGGCATGTGAAAGGAAGGAATGGACTGGTTTTCGTTGCAACAAGCCAAGCCGCAGCTGACCCAACATGTTTATTGCCAACGATTCAACGATACAATCGGATCTGAATTTATGAGTTTTTTGCAAAATGGTCATGGTACAGGTGTCACTGTAGTTTCCATAACATACGGTTGCATTTAGCTGTCATGCAAGCCAAGAACAGCAGGATGTTCTCATTGTAAGCCAAGGGCAGGGCTTCAACGACTGGGCGCCGGATTTCAAAGTTCAACTTCAATGATCAAAAACGTTTTTTAAGATAAAAAAAATGAAAAAAAGACAAACTGGTACAAAGTGGTGAACCCACCCAAGTATGTTTTCCATAACAAACAACATACGGTTGGCATTCGCTGTCTGTTCTATGAAACACGTTTATTTTATTAGTTCACAAGAGCTGCCAGCATGGTGGCTTAATTTTAAATCATTGCCCTTTAAAAAGTTGAAATTGAAAGGTTATTTGGAAGGAAACGCAAAGCAGATCAATGGCTGTAACTGCTTTATGCTTGGCTTGCTAAAGGGAGGGCTGGTCTTTGGTTTTTTCCATAAGGATCAGAGTGAATCAGGCCAGATGAGCAGATCTGACGGGAGATCTCCAACATGAGCCACCGTATCACTGACTGCTCTGCTAATTGCTGAGATGGGCTCACTGGATGTGTGTGTGTGTGTGTGTGTGTGTGTGTGTGTGTGTGTGTGTGTGTGTGTGTGTGTGTGTGTGTGTGTGTGTGTGTGTGTGTGTGTGTGTGTGTGTGTGTGTGTGTGTGTGTGTGTGTGTATTGTGCATGCATGCATGCGTTGCATATTGGCAAGAAAATAAGCTTGTCTAATTGGCAAGGGAGTCTAGCAGGTCCTCTCTGAACAGAACTTCCAGTAGGATATGTCTGGTGATTTGGTTCTTGTTAAAAATGTTTGGACATGGTGTTTCACCAGACCCGTACCATAGCACTCCGAGCTTTGATTGCAATATTCTATACTCGTACTATAATATAAGGATAAACACATTTCTTGTGTAGATTGCAATAGAGCTGGGATATGAAAGTGGAGCTTCTATGGTTGCCATTACTTCTTGTCGTAGTTTCAGCTTCTAGTGGTTTCCCCCCCTTTATTTTCTTTGCAATGGCCCCCTCTCCCTCCTCCTCTTTGTCCATGCCTCTCCCTTTCAATTCAATTCATAAAGCTCTATTGGACACAAGCGGACACAAACGGTACCAATACCAAAGAAAGATACCAAGTTATACAACAGCGGAGGGAGGGAGGGAGGGAGGGAAGGATGGAAGGAAGGAGGGGAGGGATGGAGGGAGGGAGGGATGTGGGAGGGATAGGGCGAGGGAGGAAGGGAAGGATGGTAGAAGGGAGGGGAGGGATGGATGGAGGAGAGAGGGAGGGATGGATGGAGGGAGAGCTGGTGGGATGGATGGAAGAAGGGAGGTGAGGGATGGATGAAGGGAGAGAGGGAGGGATGGATGGAAAAAGGGAGGTGAAGGGTGGATGTAGGGAGAGAGCGAGTGAGGAATGGATAGAGGGAGAGCTGGTGGGATGGATGAAGAGAGGGAGGGACGGGTGGAGGGAGGGTTTGTGAGGGAGGAATGGATGGAGGGAGGGAGGGAGGGAGGGAGGGAGGGAGGGAAGCACCAAGGCCTGTAATAAGGCTGTTGGTGAGTTCACAGGGGAACTTTTTTGCATTTCTATCATTGTTGATCTCTGCTGATCATGCTTGTCCCAGGGCTTCCTCTGCTGTTTATTTTTTTTACCCGCTTAACTCTTCCAGCCCTTGTTTGGCCTGGGAGGAAGCACCCATTGGTGGGTCGCAAGGGTCGTGTGTGCATGTGTTCTTGTGCGTGCTCCATAGCAGGGTGTTGTGACTGCTGTCCCCTGTCTCCCAAGACAAAGACAGAGGGGGGGAGAGAAACACAGTGAGGAAGAAATAATGAGACAGACAGACAGACAGACAGACAGACAGACAGACAGACAGACAGACACCCTTTTCTTTCCTTTTGGGGTAAACATTTTTGTGTGGGAACAAGCATTGTTAGAGAAAAAGGGAGAGTGACAGACAGAGAGTGAGTGAGTGAGTGAGTGAGTGAGTGAGTGAGTGAGTGAGTGAGTGAGTGAGTGAGTGAGTGAGTGAGTGAGAGAGAGAGAGCGAGAGAGAGAGAGAGAGAGAGAGAGAGAGGGAGGGAGAGAGGTGGAAATATGTGCCAGTCAGTGAAAATTGTAGATGTAAAAAAAGGAAAAGAAAAACAAAAGACAGATGAGCATTGTTTTGGCGGGAACAGAAAACAGAATAAGTAGCGCTGAAGCCAGCCCATAGGATAATGTCTGCATCGACAGGGTCCCCGCCCCTCCCCCCCTCCCAACCCTTTGCCTTGACTTTTGACCCGGGATAATCTCTAGTATTATGTGTGTAATTTCCGCCCACCTTCCCATGGCGAGGAAGAATCCGGCAGGCGAGGTGGTGTTATTACACGACATCCTCCGTAACGGTAGAAAATCACGGTGGAAACCACTACCTGGCTGTCCACTCAGACAGGGAGGGGATGTCTACTGGGGACTGTCCTAAACACTTCCCTCTATCATCCCTGTCTGCCAGACAACACACACGTTTCTCTAATTAGGGTGGGGCAGGATAATCCCATTTAAAAGGGATTCTTGTTGATCTTCAATGTACCTGTAGGCATCCTTGAGCAAAATAATGCATAACGCCTTAATGACATGTATCTGAATACCCTGTAAATTGCCTTGGGTAAAAGCGTCTGCGAAATGACTAAATAGTAACTTACTACTACAAGTCACCATCCTTTCCAGTCAAATCCCATTATTTCTTGTTAGCCCCATGCTATTTAGTAATCGCTATGTACAATGGCAAGACATACGCATGATCATACACTTTCACTTCTCATGACGTCACTGTTAGAGTGTTGGTGAGTCAAATACAATAGAATGGGATTATCTGAGTAGTGAAACTGTTGGGTGTGTAACTGAGCGGTTAACTCTGCACCATTTAATCCTCATTAAATGGTGCATGGCAAAGGCATGTGACCGGCATTTAATCTAGCATCGGCTACCACTTCCAATGCTGGCCAACATTTGGAGACCAGCAGATATCTCTCTCTCTCTCTCTCTCCCTCTCTCCCTCTCTCTCCATAGGAAATTAAACGTTAAAGATTATATCGTTGCTAAAATGTCCCTTTCATTGAATATATATATGTAAGATAGAGCATGCTTTTACATTTTCTGAGTTCTCCTTCAAAGACCAGACATCACCAGTCCTGGTCGTGACAATGGTAGGCCACAATGGTACATGGCATTCCCACGTCCTTCCTCTCGCTTGTTTAAGAGCCATATGCCATGGGCACACCAGTAACAAAACCCGAGATCGGAAATATCTCCCTATTGTCTGCCCTTGTTCTCATATTGCTTTGATCTCTTCTTCTTTTCCTTTTTTTTTTTAAAGCAGAGCAGACGTTTGCTCTGTTATGGTCTGGGTTTGAAAGTTCTTCTCTGGGTTTGTGGACTGCGGGCAGAGAAGAGATGATTTAAAGATAAAGACCTAAGAGTTGTGTGTAAGAAGAACACATTCACAAAGGCTGGTAGAGCCCTCTTTGACAAACAGCCCTTTTAAAACCTTAAAGTAACTGAAAGAGATCTGGCAGTTATGCGAGTGTGTTGAGGAATGATACCACAATAAGTTATCGCTGCTTTTACCTCCTTAGCTCCCACTGCCCTCGTGATCACATGCCCTCAACAGACACGTAGTTTAAAACAAGCTCATCCCACAACTTCTTACTTTCATAATGCATAGGATTTAAAAGCCATGCATGTGGATGATGTCGATTCCCAGCGGGTGTTGTACCGTGTTGCTCTAAAAGGGCGTCAGGTATTTGAAGCGGTACAGACAACGTACTGTATGGCTGACACCACCACCTTCACTCCACTCTCCGTGAGTTTGTGCCTAGGATGGCCGCCAAGGGTCGTGTTGGGATTCGGGGTGAGTGAGTGTGTTTGGTTCGCCTCACATTATCTGGAATGTGACAGTTGACAGGTGTAGCTAAATAGGCCGTTACATTAAACAGAAGCGCCCATCCTCCCTCCTTCTCAATCACTACCACCCCCACCCTCCCATTGGACAAGCCATTCTGTACAGTACAGAAGTACCACCTCCCCTCCACCACCACCACCATGGACCAATATAGTACAGCTCATTCCATCAGCCACCCTGTTCTTCAGATCAGAGCTGCTCTCACGGAACCAGTCCCCACCAATATAATGTCTTGTTTCAGGCTACTTCCTAGAAAAGCCTGTGTTGTGTCTGTTTGAATACGTTGCTGGAACGTGTGGACGTAATTCCAGCAGACTGATTATGAGGTTCAGTGGTGCCCCGGTGGTGCTGAGGGTTCTACAGCATAAGGAAACACCTCATATGGTTGTGGTTCATATCGCCGCAATTACAAGCAAAAGGTCGTCCCTCCTGGGTATACAAGTATGTACAACATGACTGCCCTCCGGTCAAAATCAATCTCTCTCTCTCTCTCTCTCTCTCTCTCTCTCTCTCTCTCTCTCTCTCTCTCTCTCTCTCTCTCTCTCTCTCTCTCTCTCTCTCTCTCTCTCTCTCTCTCTCTCTCTCTCTCTCTCTCTCTCTCTCTCTCTCTCTCTCTCTCTCTCTCTCTCTCTCTCTCTCTCTCTCTCTCTCTCTCTCTCTCTCTCTCTCTCATGGAAGCACAAGGTCTCCGTTGGCGTCACAGCTCTCCACTGATTGGACGCCGCTTTCACCAGAGGCGTGTGATTGGATGTCTCCTGGGGGGGGGCGGTAGAGGCTACTGAGGGTAGTGAGGCACCGCATGGTCGTGAGCGTGGGTCAGGGACAGACCTCTGCGTTGTGCGTCTCCAGCGCTGTGTGGAAATGTAACTCCACATAGGAATGCAGCAGGGGGGGGGGGGGGGGGGGGGGGGGGGTGGTGCTGGAAGGGCTGAGAGTTCTCTGCAAGATTAAAGAGCCTCACGTTCATTTCTATCCCTGTTGATTCACACATTTGCTAATCCATCCGATCTATCGATGTCTAAGTGTTTTGACGCAACACGTAGAGTAGGCCCATGGGAGGATGAAGACAGTGTCAGTCTAGCGCTGACGAAATGAGGAAGAGGAAGAGGGAGGAGGAAATGGCAGCGTTAGGGGGAATGACGGAAGGAAATTTAGCACATGTGGGAACGCTCGTCACAAAGGTCTCGGCCACTTTTACCTGACTGTTTATGTAGTCATGGTTACCAGGCAGGTAACCCTACCTGGTAACCAGTCTCCCCAAATGGGAAGACAAGTGACAAGTTCGGTTTCTCTCTCTCTCTCACACACACACAAATCCGTACATACTCGCCCCTATACACACACACACACACACACACACACACACACACACACACACATGTGCTGCCCTTTTTTATTGTCATCCTGGATGGAGTCCGAGTTGGACCTTTAGTACTGCAACTGCGCGCTCACACACACACACACACACACACACACCCTTTTCCCAGACAAACACACCAAAACCCTTAAAATCCTGTGGACACACACACACACACACGTTTCCCACACTAATAACATACCATGGCTGCCAGCTCATGCTGCAGTGAGCCAGGCGTAACCCCTTCTCTGAGCCCGGCTATGAGGCCTCATATAGAGAGTAGTGGGGACCCTGCATTAGCCATCAGCCATTAGCTATTATAGCTTAGCCATGGGGCTCCTTGAGGTTCTGATGGATCAAAGAACAGGAGACAAAGCTGCTGTGGGGGGGGGAAGTGAGTGAGTGAGAGAAGAGAGAGAGAGAGAGAGAGAGAGAGAGAGAGAGAGAGAGAGAGAGAGAGAGAGAGAGAGAGAGAGAGAGAGAAAAGTACAAAACTAGAGAGAAATAAAGATAAAGAGGGGAATGTTCATGCTGCTGATGTGTGTGTGTGTGTGTGTGTGTGTGTGTGTGTGTGTGTGTGTGTGTGTGTGTGTGTGTGTGTGTGTGTGTGTGTGTGTGTGTGTGTGTGTGTGTGTGTGTGTGTGTGTGTGTGTGTGTGTGTGTGTGTTGGGGGACTGGATGGAGAGGATGAAGGGAGAGAATTAGGGGTAACAGTTTAAATAAACAGGAAGAAAGGGGGAGAGATGAAGGAGAAGAGAGCGAGACCTCCAACAGCTGGCCCACGATGGAGTAGAAGCAGGTGGAGCAGAACGGGGTGCATGAATGTTCTCTTGTTTTCCCGCTCAAAAGACTATAATCAACTTCAGTATATATTGACTCAGAGGATAACCAACGGCTTTCCTCAAAGGGAAAGCTATACCTGTTTGGTATGCTAACCAGCTACGCAGCTACAGTTTCCACAGGGAACCGGGCATTCTGGATTAGCATCTGAGTGATTTCAGATGCTTCAAGGGGGAGCAGTAATGGTTTAAAAAAAAGAAGGCGTACTGGCAAGGGTGTTCGACTCCAAGTGGAAAGGTGCTGGCTTCAATCCCCCAAAGTCTGCGGCCTACCTTAGCAAGATGAGGTTGAGCAAGATGTCCTAACCCCCTACCTGCACCTTCATGAAATGTATCTGAATTCACTGCTAAACCATCGCGTCGTCAAATAGACCTCCAGTATAGAATGACAAGCTTGTCTCTCTCACTCTCTACTCGTCTGGTCGTGATGAAATAGGAGCCAGAGATGACGGTTGAACGGTTGGAATAACACTTTA
Organism: Lota lota; assembly: GCA_026745465.1. Lineage (NCBI taxonomy): Eukaryota > Metazoa > Chordata > Actinopteri > Gadiformes > Lotidae > Lota > Lota lota. Next base: position 821,542 of record JACYXH010000555.1, on the reverse strand, counting down.
ACGATGACGGAAAAGCCTCGCAGTATTTCAGCTCAGGCGGGCCGTGACGGCATGAGTCGGTCGACTTCTTCAAAGGAGATGAACTCAGCGCTAATGGCTTCGTTTTGTTCCTTTGTATTTCCTGCCGCAACCCGAGTCCCCCTTTTTTCCACTTCGTTTTGAAGTATTTTCTAAAGTCACGGCCTGTTGTTGGCTTCCGCCGTCTCCAACGGGTCTCAACCGGTCCAGGAGCCAGGAGGTCTCGCTGTGTGGGTTCGGATGGTCGAGAGAGAGGTTGTTGACTAGGAATAAGAGCATGGTGGGGCGCCCCACTGCCGAGACAGAGAGACAGAGAGAGACAGAGAGAGAGAGACACACAGAGACACAGAGACACAGAGACACACACACAGACAGATCAGAGTGAGAGAGCAGAGGTAAGCCTGAAGGTGAATCTATGGAGAAGTTTAAAGAGGTGACTGGGCAGGTCAAGCCTTTTACTGGACAGGCAAATAAAACGGGAACTTGGAAAGGAATCCATTTAGGGAGTCCATGAATAGCACTGTACAGCTTTGTACTCAGAAAGACTGAAGTGATTGAGCTGAGAGCAAGAGGAAAGGATCGAGACAAAAAGACTGAGGAAACTAGAAAAAAGGGATTTAGAAAGAGAGAAGGAGAGAAAGAGGAAGGAGAAGTGAAGGAGATGGGATTAGCAGGAAGTTGGCCCGGGTCAAATGGAAATCTGAAGTGATGTTTGCTCTGGCGTAACGCCCTCCAACCCATCAAAACACACATACACACACACACACACACACACACACACATACACAAACTTCGGCGCACACACGCCACACTCACACATGCAAAACACAAACACAAACACACACAGGTGTAAACTGGACAAAAGGTATCCATGCTGGTACAGTTTATTACCAGGATTACCAGTCTACACTGCTCCCTGAGAAAGGCTAAATGTTTCCCCACAAGAATAAATAAAGAGCCATTTAAAGAGATTGGAAGGAAAAATATTGAGCAAGAAAGAGAGATCAGAGGAATTGGAGAGGGGAGGACTAAAGACTTTTAAAAGAGGAAAATGTGACAGAGAGGGAAAGCGATGGGAGAGGGAAAGCGATGGGAGAGGGAAAGCGATGGGAGGGAGAGAGAGAGAGAGAGAGAGAGAGAGAGAGAGAGAGAGAGAGAGAGAGAGAGAGAGAGAGAGAGAGAGAGAGAGAGAGATCACTTGACATATGGTGAGGATTATTTCAGATGTAAACAGTGACAAAGAAAGATAGATAATCAGGAGATGGAGCCAGGTGAATGATGAGGAAAGATATTTCAAAGGTATTTTTAAAAGCTTTTACTCCAGAACCTGTAAATCTTTGCCTAACCTCCCAGTCACTACACCTCACTAATAGTACATATAAAGGTTGAGCCGGGATTCTAGACATACTGGGCTTCTCAGCTCAGATAGCGATCCTGCAAAGCTGTCATATAGTTCTTGTGAAACCAACTGTTGAACGTTTTCTTTACCAATGTAGACTATCTGAACATCACACTCACTTCGTCAGTCATACCCTAAAATGCTCTGTATCCTAACAAACAAGCCAAAACACACTGACGTGCCAAGTACCCTAACATCCAAGCACATGCATGTCTTTGGAGGTAGGAGGAAACATGTTTATGAACACGGGGAGAACCAAAAAACATCATACAGAAGGGTCCCGGTGGGATTTTAACCCATGACCTCTCGTTGTGTGGCAGCAGGGGTGAACACTACGACCGTTAGCTAAACAGTTATTTGTGATATCTCAGCTCTTGATTTGATATTGTTCTTCCTGTTTCATATCATTTCACAATATGAGTAAGAGCTGCCTGCTTCAAAAATAATACCCTGTGTTGCTGTTGTCTTGTGTCCACACACACACACACACACACACACACACACACACACGGGCATCCACACAAAGGAACACATTCTCACAGACACAAGCACACAAACAAACACATGGGCACACACACACACACACACAACACCCCTGGACACACACACACACACACACACACACACACACACACACACACACACACACACACACACACACACACACACACACACACACACACACACACACACACACACACACACACACACACACACACACACACACACACACACACACACACACAAACACACACACAGGGACCAGACCACATGAAAGCAAAACACGTGGCAGGAAGCGATGTGTGTTCTCTGGAACGTTAGCATCTAAGACGTCTGACTGACTGTGACCAGAACAGAGAGCTATTGGAGAGCTCAGATTGAAACCAGGGTTTCTGTTTCGTCAGCGGCGCCCAAAAAAAGTGACTTGAGGCAACACTGCTTTTAGCTCATTATCTGTTGCTCTCACTTCCTGTTGACGTATGCGGTGATGCTGTGTGGAGACGTTTAGACGACACTGTCATTTACACACATGAAAGAATGCATACATGTAAACATGAGATACAGGGGAAAGATTTACACTCGTAAATATGATACAGTTAAAAGAAAGAATGGCAGAAAAAAAATAACAAAAGAAAGAAAGACTCCCATGACACACAAGAACACACACCACACAAGAACACACACACACACACACACACACACACACACACTGAGCAGACACACCCACAGTGGGGGCTCAGTGTGTTACTTCCTTTCAGGTCTACACGGCCCTTGGCCTCTTCCTGTCCCCACACAAACACACCAGGAACTACAGTGTGTGTGTGTGTGTGTGTGTGTGTGTGTGTGCGTGTATGTGTGTTTATTATTCCAAGCATAAACAAAAGTGTGTATTGGAAAGTATGCACACGGCGTGTGTTAACGTCATAGGTCATGTGTGGTCACGGAATGAACATGTGTATGTGTGTGTGTGCGTTTTGTAATTGCGTGTGTTGTATAAGCCTGACTGTACCCCCCTCCCCCTCTCATTAGTGGTGGTCTTCAAGTGGCTGTTTCCCCTGGTCACACTCCACTGAGCGGCAGACTACACCAGACATGCATAGGATGTGTGTGTGTGTGTGTGTGTGTGTGTGTGTGTGTGTGTGTGTGTGTGTGTGTGTGTGTGTGTGTGTGTGTGTGTGTGTGTGTGTGTGTGTCTCGACGTGTGCGTGTGCGGTTACATGTGCATGTGCGTGTGCGTGTGTGTCACGCCTGCCTTCATCCATGTAAGGGAATGTATCTCTTTCTACCTGTCACTCTGTGTGTATGTCTGCCTGGATGCCTGTCTGTCTCTCTGTCTGCTTGTCTGTCTTTCTGCCTGCTTGCCTGTCTGATATTATTTATATGTCCGTGTGTGACTGGGGATCTAGTCTGTCTCCAGGTACATGGATGTTTTATGTTGAACTGTTTTATGATTCCAACGTGACAACAGCAGTTTGATTTACATGACCCTCAGGGCAGCCGTGTCTGAGTAGTTTCACAGACGCGTGCGCTTTTTACAACTGTCTGAGGATTGTGTGTGTGTGTGTGTGTGTGTGTGTGTGTGTGTGTGTGTGTGTGTGTGTGTGTGTGTGTGTGTGTGTGTGTGTGTGTGTGTGTGTGTGTGTGTGTGTGTGTGTGTGTGTGTGTGTGTGTGTGTGTGTGTGTGCCATGCGTCAGCAGACGACACTTCTGATAGTGTATGTGAGATTGCAAGGATGTCTGTTTGAACATGTTGATTCTGTGGGTGTTTTTGTGTGTGAGATTAGATACACGAGGGTCTGCCGGTATGTGAATATGTGTGTTAATCGAATGACTGTCCCTCTCTCTGTCTGCCAGGCCACTTCTCCATGTGTTCCAGCCCCCTCCAATGATCTGGTAAGATACCATTACTCTCTATCTAGTTACTCTCCTTTGTTACGGTCCTTAGTTAAAGTACCTTAAATACTGTCCTTAGTTACTGTTCCTAGTTATTGTCAATAGTACTACTACTCTCCCTATGCATGGGCCCTAGTTACTCTCCTTAGTTACGGTCCTTAGTAACTGTCCTTAGTAATGGTCCACAGTTACTGCCCCTAGATACGGTCCTTAGTTTCTGTCCCTAGTTATGTCACCTAGTTATGGTGCCTGTTACTGTCCTTAGTTACTGTCCTCAGTAACAAGGTCAGGTGTACCAAAGGGCCCGTCTAGAGTTCCTCTCTCCTCTCTGTGGATGATCAGCTGTGCACGGGGGTTGTCCTGTAAAAGTCCATGTTGATGTTTCAGGAAGAACTGGGAATGTTTAGCCATCAGGGAGTCTGTTTGTTGAATTAACTTTCCCTTCCTACCCCCAACCCCTTCGCGTTTCCCCTCTCATATCCTCCCCTCCCTCTCTCTCTTCATCCCTCTCTCTTTACTCTCATCACCCTCTCCTCCACTACCATCACGACCCCTCCCCCCGACAATCTCTTTCTTTCATCCTCCGCCTCCCCTCTCTCACTCTCTCTTCCTCTCTCTCTCCCTCCTATCATCGCCCTTTCCTCGCTAACACCCCTCGACACCCCACCTATCACTTCCTTCCATCCTCTCCCCTCCTGCCCTCCCCCCTCCCTCCCCTCTCTCCCCCCTCCCTTGACTCCGGGACCCCAGCAGAGAAGGGGGACGGCACCGTCTCGGCACATCCAGCACCTGGTGAGAACACTTCACCTCTGCTTCCTTCCTCCTCTTCCTCACCCCCTCCCCCTGTCCCTCCGGGTCACCACCCACGTACCTTTTATCACCCTAATGAACACCCCTAATCTCATGTTGACAGACACCAGTCTAGTTGTTGAGTAATGAGTATTCCGTATTTGAATCATAATGGTAAAGAATATTTAAGAAAAATGTGTTAAAGTTGAAATGGCAGTTTGTTTGTCCTCAGGGGTCGACCAAGTCACTGAACTACACCAAACAGAGAAGCACTCTGCCCAGGTAGAGTACCATACATTCATTCCAAACACCATGTCCGTTATGTTTATATCATCTATTGCTCCAATGTGTATGTGTTCATAATGTTCATGTCTTCTTCCATTTACACAACCCCTCTCTCTGGCTCTCCCCCCCAGGAGCTTCAGTGTGGACCGGGTGATGGAGCGCGTGATGGAGCGCAACTACGACTTCGACCTGACCTACATCACGGAGCGCATCATCTCAGTCTTCTTCCCTCCCCTGCTGGACGAGCAGCGCTACCGGATCAACCTCAAGGAGGTCACCGCCATGCTGCGCTCCAAGCACCAGGACAAGTTTCTGGTGAGGGACCTAGACACAGACACAGACCAAGAGCCAGACCCAGACAAAGACCCAGACCCAGACTCAGACCCAGACCAAGATCTAGACTAAGAGCCAGACCCAGTTCCAGAACCAGAACCAGACACAGACCCAGAATCAGATCCAGAACCAGACAAGATCTTCTAGGGAGTCAAATCAGTGCCATGGATTTGTTGTTGTTTTGTATTTGTAGAAAGTTTTTAGTTATTGCTGAACATTTGCATTACACTATTACAAACTACAAAGATACATAGAGGGAGAAGAGACGGTAAAGTAGGAACTTTGCTCAAGATCGTTTACAATTAATCATTTAGTAGACACACTTTCATCCAAAGCGATTTACAGTGAGTTCAGATCCATGTCATTGATAAGCAGGAAGGGGTGAGGGCATGTTTCTCCCTAGCTACTACACTGTCCTGCCTCTAAATCACCTTGAGTGAAGATTTTAATGATAGTAGATATTTATACATACACGTATACTGCATGCACAGTACTGTATAACAAGCTTTATCGCCTTTATGCGTTTTCCCAGCTCTTCAACCTGTCTGAAAAACGTCACGACATCAGTCGTCTAAATCCAAAGGTAACAGTCACTCTCCTCTCTTTTGTATTTCTCACGTTTAGCATTGGATGAGCAAAACGTTCAGTTACAAACAACTAAATGTATTCATGTAATCCAACCTTACACACATAACCTCCAGCCACCTCCACTTCCAAATCGACATTTGCACACAAAAGATACCCCAAAATAAATAGAATTTAATGACAAATATAACATACTGATTTTATATTTGTCACAACAAAAACCATTTCTCCTTATATTTTAAACATTTTGTATGTATTATTTGCACCAACATATACATTCCTTGTATGGTTGATCTAGTGCAACCAACACCAATAAATCTAAACATTCTGACTCCCACTCCCTGAACCAACAGGTCCATGACTTCGGCTGGCCTGACCTCCACGCACCCCCCCTGGACAAGATCTGTGCCATGTGCAAGGCCATGGAGACCTGGCTGACCTCCGACCCCCAGCACGTGGTGGTCTTGCACTGCAAGGTCAGAGTTCAAACGGGGGTCGTGATAATCACTGGGCAAAATCTGGTTTTTGCAAGGGAGGGTTTTTGCAGAGAGAAACAATGATACTTTTGTAGTAATTAGCTTGTGATTACTGCACAACTGACGTAAATAAGTAAAGAAAAAAGACTTTGAGATAAAGAACGCCTTCGATTCGGCCCTACATCCTGGCTAGGGCTATACCGGCTATATTTCCAGCAACTATCCACCAATCACCATTGGTCTGGGGACTCTTATCTATGTTTAATAATCGTCATGGTAACAGGCAGTCCTGAGGGTCCCGGGAGTGTTCCCGGTGTCTCAGGGGTCGCTATGTGCTGCTGTGAAGGAATCCGTATGTGGAATGTTCTCTGGAATGTGACAGGAAGTGAAGAACACCCAGACTGAAAAAAAGTACTCCACAGGGAGCTTTTTAATTATAATTTCTTTTATATATTGTATCGTTTCCCGCTCTGTTTGAGCGGGAAATCTCTCTCTCTCTCTCTCTCTCCATTCTAGCTGACACATTCTAGCAGTTGTTGTAATGTCTCCAGGGTCCTTATCCTCTCCCTTCATTCCTTAATCACAAAAACACAGCTTCCCGATACAAGAATGTGACTACCGAGTTATTTTGGGGACTTTATCACGTAGCTGTAGTCTCATCCCTCTCTCTGCATCTGTCTCTCTCTTACACTTTGTCTGTCACTCTCTCTCTTAACAGGGCAACAAGGGTAAAACTGGTGTAATAATGGCAGCGTACATGCACTACAGCAAGATCTCTGCAGGGTAGGTCACTGTGTGTGTGTATGTTGTGATGATGGAAAAAATGAAAATAAAAAGACAATAAATCATATATATATATACCGTATCAAAAACATTGTGAAACACATTCTGATAGTCTTCTTTATGTCTCTGCATGCGTCTGTGTGTTTGTGTGTTACTGTGTGTGACTGTCTGTGTGTGAGCAGGGCGGACCAGGCTCTCAGTACTCTGGCAATGAGGAAGTTCTGTGAAGATAAGGTGTCTTCATCGCTCCAGCCGTCCCAGAACCGGTAGGGGAGGAAGAGTGTTTTCATTCATTACTCAATACACCCACACACTCAGATTAAAGATAAACTTATTGTGGCCTTATGAGTGCCATTCTTTTCCAACACACAACCCATTCCAAGAAGAGGTGATGGAATTCATTTACAAGCTAAAGCTGGTGTTTTCCCATGGAACCCAACCTGTGGGTGTGACCAATTAAAACATTACGATAATTCCCAATAACATCTCTCTCCTCCCTCCTTGTTTGTCTCGCCCACCTCTCAATCTTTCCTTCTTCACCCCCCTCTTTCTCGCTTTCCCTCTCCCCTTCCCTCCTCTCTCACTCTCCTTACATACATCTCTATCATCTCTCTCCCCTCTCTGTACCTCTTTCTCACCTCCCACTCTCTCCCTCTCTCTCCCTCCCTGGCTCTCTCCCATTCTATCTCTCTTTCTCAGGTATATATATTACTTTGGGGGTCTGCTCTCTGGGGCGATCAAGATGAACAGCAGCCCTCTCTTCCTCCATCAGGTCCTCATCCCTTCCCTCCCCAACTTCCAGGGAGAACAAGGTGTGTGTGTGTGTGTGTGTGTGTGTGTGTGTGTGTGTGTGTGTGTGTGTGTGTGTGTGTGTGTGTGTGTGTGTGTGTGTGTGTGTGTGTGTGTGTGTGTGTGTGAGAGAGAGCCAGAGAGGTAGAGATAACGTGTCTGTGTGTATGTGCATGGGTGTCTGTGCATTTGCATGTCTGTCTGTCTGTGACTGTGTGTGTGTGTGTGTGTCAGAGTGTGTCTATTTAACACAACTTTCTTTGGATGCATCTCTCTCGCTCCCTTTATCTCTACCCATCTCTCTTTGTATCTTCTCTCTCTCTCTCTATTCATTACTTCTCTCTCACTCTCCCTCTCTCAGGTTACTACCCGTTTGTGAAGATCTACCAGTCCATGCAGTTGGTTTACACCTCCGGCATATAGTAAGTTTGACCAGACCACACGTTTAAACGATGGCTAGAAACAGTAACCCGCTGACAAGTACTTAGTATCACACATAGTTCTGTCTGTCCTTCTATAATCCTATAATCTACAAACATGATTAAAGTGAGATTAAAGTGTGCCTGTTTATGGTGTGTGTGTGTGTGTGTGTGTGTGTGTGTGTGTGTGTGTGTGTGTGTGTGTGTGTGTGTGTGTGTGTGTGTGTGTGTGTGTGTGTGTGTGTGTGTGTGTGTGTGTGTGTGTGTGTGTGTGTGTCTCCACCACAGTGATCTACATGGCACGGGTGGACGGCGTCTGTGTGTGACCGTGGACCCAGCTCTGCTGCTCAAAGGTGACATCATGGTGAGTGTTATTCAAGCCTCATGGAACATTACAAACACACAGGGCACCAGTAGCCAATTAAATACTACTATGGTAAAGACCCAACGTTTGGCAAACGTTTGGCAAACTTGCCTATTTAGCAGACGCTTACTATTCAGCAGACACAATTAATGCCGGGATCAGACTACACGATTTCAAGTTTTCTGGGACGCCCTGACGTAAAGTCTGGTGTATGTGTGGATTTTTTTTGAGCATTGTCGCATTGTCTGACAACTGCTACGACGTGTACACGGACGTTGGCGAACACATATTGACCCCTCCTCCCCAATCCCAGGTGAACTTTACGCCTGAGTGGGAAAACGTTACGTTTTGAAAACGGAAATGCGCCGCGGTCAACGAGTTGCAGGCCCCGCCTCTAGACCAAGTCACGGCAAGATTTTATGACGCAATGATCGCCGTATTTGACAAAGGTACCATCGTGAAAGACAAAGATATTGTGTAGTCTGATCCCAGCATTAGTGATTTACTCTAAGATACGTGTGAGGAGGAATGGTTCACAGGGCATCCTGCTTTCGGATGCCTAGTGGAAGACTGCGGACTTTGGGGTTCGAACCCTGAACATTTCGGACGGGAGTCACCATTAGAGTTTTCTTCCCCCACATTTATTTTGCATTGTATATTTAGAATAATACAATAATTACATAAATGAGATATAATCCAAATCAGTTATCACAAACTGCCCCTTATCTAAACATTAAAAAACGTGTTCTACAAAGCTCTCTCTCTCTCTCTCTCTCTCTCTCTCTCTCTCTCTCTCTCTCTCTCTCTCTCTCTCTCTCTCTCTCTCTCTCTCTCTCTCTCTCTCTCTCTCTCTCTCTCTCTCTCTCTCTCTCTCTCTCTCTCTCTCTCTCTCTCTCTCTCTCTCTCTCTCTCTCTCTCTCTCTCTCTCTCTCTCTCTCTCTCTCTCTCTCTCTCTCTCTCTCTCTCTCTCTCCAGGTGAAGTGCTACCACAGGCGGGCCCAGACTGCAGACAGGGACACTGTGTTCCGGCTGCAGTTCCACACGTGCACGGTGCACGGCGCTCAGCTGTGGTTCGGCAAGAGCGAGCTGGATGAAGCGTGCACAGGTGAGGTCGAAAGGGAGGAGGAGGAGAAGAGAAACGAAAGGGAACCGATGGATGAGAAAACGAATGAAGGTTGGGGGACGACTAGAGGGGGGGCTGGGGTTTGAGGAGTCATGGGGGAGAAGTGGAAGGTGTGTGTGTGTTTGAATGTGAGGTACAGGGCTATCAGAAAAAAGATTAAATATGAATGTACACACATAGTTTCAAACAGGCTGGTGAGTGTTTTGAGCTGAACTAGGCAGTGCATAACTGGTAAGATATTTCTTCCTAACTTCCCACACAGTGACAAGTCACAGAGAGTCTGAATTTACTTTCACGGTCTGGTAAAACTCAAACACCACCCTTCTGGGCCCAACTTGGGTTGGAATAATGCGTTTCACCTCCACCCCACCCAGCTCTATTAAAGCCAAGACAAGACTAATGACAATGATGTCAGGAAAAAGACGAATAAAGTCGGCCGTATTGAATACCTTCCACCAATGGTTTATGGGATTTGAGCGCACCAGTGCGTCACGCAGGACTACAGCCTTGTGCGGTGGCTCTGTTAGGAGTTAGGACCTATAACACGCGACCCTGAGGGGTTTAGGGCTGAATGCGGCCTTGGTTTCACCGTTCTGAATGGACCCTTACTGCCTATTCACAAATGAAAACCTTTTAATAGTGGAAATGTAAATCACCGCGTTGGACTAATTGTCCTAATAGCGCCGTTCTCTGGGAAGAGTGCCATGCAGGAATAAATTCACTCTATTGTAGCGTGTTAGCGCAAATAACATTTTAGCACTGAGGTAGAAGCTGGCAGCGTTTTAAATCCGTTAAATGGTTGTTTCTTAATGTCTTTATTGGACCAAATTATGTAACAACAGCTCTCTGGAGGGAGATGTTGTCTTGTATTTATACGTATGAAGACTGCGTGTTTGTGGAACAAATTTTCCCTCGGGAAAAGCACGAAGAAAAACAAGGAAAGTCACAGTGTGTCCTGGATTATTGCTTAATTCCAAGATGAACACACTCATTACCTCATTTCCTTTCCTCGGTTTCACTCTCTGTGAAATGACCAAGTATTTAGTAGTTAAACGCCTTGGTACAGAGCAGGCACTGTACATAGCGGCCCTTCCATTAGGCCTGATGAAGTGAGTGGAATGTTCATTCACCTTTTGGAAACACCTATGGATGACTCATAAAGTACACAAGGTAGTAGCGCTAGGACTACAACACCAGGGCCAGGGCCTTTTTTCTTTTTTTTAAGAAATGATACGGTATGAATCGTATGCTTGATATATTTATACAATGGAGCGAGTGAAAAGCATCCAATGTCACCCTACGCCAGGTTTTCAGTTGGCAGAGAAATGTACTTTCCACTGACTGCAATGAATACAAGTACTAGTGAATAAACCAACAGTTGTGTTGATATCTCTGGGACTGCATTTCAACGTACAAATGATTTGCTCTTCCCCTCAGATGAGAGGTTCCCATCAGATGCCACGGTGGAGTTTGTCTTCTCCTCTGGGCCAGAGAAGATCAAAGGTTGGTTCCCTACTTTTTAGGCACTTTCACTTTCTTTTATAATTATATTGAAAATTAATTAAGGATCTAATATTCCATAGTGGAACAGAGCACTGGTAAAAATAATTTAAGCAAAGAGAAATAAAAGGCAAATAAAGGGGCAAGGATAGTGTAATGGTTCTGGTCTCCGAAAGGTTATGGGTGGATCCTCAATTTCTAATGCAAAGCGCCAAACCTCTACTTGCTCCTGAATGGTGGATCTGAATCCCCTTTAAGTCACTTTGGACATCCTTCAAGCAGCCGCTACAAGACTCAATAGTAGATATGAGAGTGAGAATGGCTCCCCCTAACTGTACTCCCGAACATTCCTAGCTGTATCCACCGCTACATCAAAACCTAATCCAATCCCAGCCACGCCATCGTTCCAAACAACACGTAACAGGACGCGAACACCGTTGTTTCCTCCAGGCCGAGAGATCCAGAAGAACGACCCGGCCGTCACCGTCGACTACAACACCGGCGACCCTGTGGTGCGCTGGGACTCCTACGAGAACTTCAACGAGCGCTTCCAGGACAGCCTGGAAGGTGAGCGCACCCTCTGGGGACGACTGGGAGTCACCGGTCGTCAAAACAAACACACTCTTCTCTCGGCTCAGTCTGCTGACGCGTGGGTGGATTCCCAGAGTCGTTAAGCGCAGCGCTCCTTCACACAAACATCTTGAGGTTGATCAGGGAATCACTACCAGACGCCGGAGCAGTCAAAGGATAGGATAGGCCGTCTTGATTATGAAACGCCCGGGGCTCTGGACTTTATATTTTTAAGCCAAAAGAACAAATATAAATGCTTAAACATTTTGTCAGAGTTGTATATTATAGAAACTTTGACCTTATTTGTAACTATTTGATACCCTAGGGAATTGTTCCATTTGTCTGGTGAGGCGATGGAACTGAGATCACTTCCTTTACGAACATTTACACCACACTTCTATGGTCTACAGGAGGGATGACGAGTTATTCGATGCAACACATTATCTGGTCAACACCAGCGTCGGGAATTCCATTCTTCCCTGTTCCATTCTCCCATTCTGACGTCTGAATCCCGGTCCTGTCTCCTCTCTCCCAGACATTGCCCACACCCGGGGCCCCGTGGACGGCAGCCTCTACGCCCAGATCAAGAAGCGCCGCTGCCCCAACTCCGGCTCGCTCACCTCCACCAACGGCAGCAGCCCAGGGGGCGGATTCATCGACGACAGACCCAATCATCCTCTCACGTCGGCCAGCTGCGACTCCTCCACCTTCTCCGCCCATTCCAACCAATCGTCCATCCAACCAGCGGAGCGGCAGGTGGATAAACTCCGCCCGTCGCCCCCCACCCGGCAGGAGAGGGAGGAGCTGGACCGCATGCTCGGGGGGATCGAAGGAGGCGGGAACCGGGACGGCGAGCGTGAGACGGCCATCTTGGATGACGGAGACTCGCTGCCCTCAGAGCCGTCGTCGGGGACGTTGAGGCTGGGGCGGTCGTGTTCCTGCAGGGTGGGGTACCGGTCCCAGCGCTGCGCCGAGCCCGGCTGCGACCGCACCCTCCTCATGCCCAACGGGTACTGCCTGGACCGGGCGCCGGGCACCAATGGGCACCACGGTGCCACGCCCTCCGCCAGGTGAAGCAGACTTTAGTTTTTATTACTATCGTTTACTATTTACATTTACTATAATGTGCTGGTAGGGGGAAGGGCATCTTGCTCAAGGATGCCTACAGATTAGGCGTAGGACATTGGGGGTTTGAACCCTGAACCTTTCAGCTGTGTTAAACACCCGCATCCTGCCACTTTGGTTTGCCACAGCATTTTATTCATTTTATTCAAATGTATGTCTGCACTGGTGTATTTATTATTTTACCTTCTACCTTCGATTTTACGTTAGTCTTTTAAATCATTGTCTTTGATTGACATTTATCATGTTACCTTTGAATGGCTTATGGGTTGGGGTGCTGTTTAAATAATCCTGCCTGTCTTATCCTTGCCTCGCCAGCCCCAAGTCAGGTCTGCCGTCCCACCTGGATCTGTGCCAGCACTACAGCCCCCACACCCACCAGCCCCTCCCCCCGCCCGACCTGGTGTGGGACCGCCACGCGGGCCAGACCCACTACATGCACCGCTCCTGTTCCGACTCCAGCCCCCCCGCCCGCCACCTGTACCCCTACCCCCCCTCCGACATGCACCCCCTCTCCCACCCCCTCCCCGGGCGCCTGCTTTGTCGCGGGGACGACTACGGGAGCCCCTACCACCACCACCACCACCATCCGCCACCCCCGGCTCACGTCTACCATCACCACGGCAACAAGGGACCCGCCTACCCAGACCCGATGCTGCTGGAGGGGGGTCTGGCGCCCCCTGGCTGCCCCTGCAGGGACTGCAGCGTGCGCAGGGAGGAGGAGGACGACGCCGTCTACCACGGCATCCGCCTGGACCCCTGGGACCGGGAGGCGGAGCTACAGCACCGAGGGGCGGAGCTTCCACAGAGGGGCGGGGTTCCCGGGGAGCTGCACCACTGGGAGCACAGAGACCCCGGGCAGCAGCAGCAGCAGCAGCAGCCGCGGCGGACGAGAGACCTGTCCCTGCACTGGGAGCGGGAGCGCGAGGCCCAGCTGCAGTGGGAGCGGGAGTACTGGCACCGCCGGGCCACCGTGGCGTCCTTCGCGCCGCACGGCCAACACGACCTGCCCGCGTTCACCTTCGACCCCCTGCCGTCGGGGCACCCCGCGTACCCCGAGGCGTCGCGGTCCCACGCCCACTCCCACCTGGACCTCAAGTACAGCAGCGGCAGCAGCGGCTACCAGACCCCCCGCCAGGCCTGCCCCTACTCCCCCTACCAGCCCTCGCCCTCCGAGAGCCGCGGCTACGCCTCGGGATACCAGTCCGAGTCCACCTCCCCGCTGCCCCAGCCGGGGGAGCGGGCTGGTCACCATAGCAACGGGGCCACGGAGCACGGCCAGCAGCCGCCGGGCTCGGACACCCAGGTGACAGGTGAGCAGAGTCCGAGGATAGCAGAATAAAGGTCAATAACAATTAAGACGTTGGGGATCGAACCCAGTGCAATCGAGAGAAACATCCTCACCAGTCCACTATCGTGCCCCCCGTGACCTCTAACTGTCCTTCCCTCCCTAGATGCTCTTCGCAGCTCGGGCGAGAGCGTGGGCTGGAGGGACCACATCACCCACGGCTCCTTTAAGAGGGTCCACAGGCCTCAGGTGGCCTGCTCCACCCCCTCCGACATGTCGGGACCTGCCACCCCCGTCCACACCAGCAGTCCAATGTGCCCGCAGGAGAGGTATGATCGACCATGTCTCTCTCCTCCACAGGCTTCCCTGCTGGCTTCACCAGCCATGTTGGAGGTTAATGTTAAGTTAAGCGGCATAACATATGTCTGTGATTTCAGAGGTCAAGTCAAATACAAAGAATTCTCACCTGCCTATTATCAAGACTTGCCAAACATTTATTTGATGCTCAATACTAACTGTTGTTTTCCGTAACTGGAAGCAGTGGGTTAGCGCACAAATGTTTTACGTCACTTTTCAAATCCATGTTGTTTAATAAAGTCAGCATGTCCGATGACCCAATACCTTACTTATTTGTATGCCAAATCCTGTATTGACATGCTATTGACGAAATGGAACACGGGGAAGGTATTAGTTGCTGAGAGCATTGCTCAGCCACAAATTACAAAGTGTTTTACAAAAACCGACCCCCAGCCCTGTCTGGCCGTAGAAAGGTGAACTAGACATCCAGTGTACTGCTGTAGGATTCATGGATTATC
Organism: Lota lota; assembly: GCA_026745465.1. NCBI lineage: Eukaryota > Metazoa > Chordata > Actinopteri > Gadiformes > Lotidae > Lota > Lota lota. The sequence goes on along the minus strand of JACYXH010000555.1, from coordinate 806,490 downwards.
TGACTCTGTTTTGTTCTTTTTTGTTTGCAGTGCCAGTTTAGGCGTGAGGGAAGATGAGATCAGGACCACAGACATCCTCAACGGTGACTACGACCCTTCCCCGCCCCAGCAGAGCCACATCCACCCGGACCCCGGCCAGGCCCGCACACAAATCACGGACCCCTCCTCTTCGCCGCAGTGTCCGAAAGACCAGTGCTCGCGAGTTGTCACGGCAACCACACAAGCAGAGCCTGGCAACCGCTGCGGTGTCTCCGTGGACCCGGCCGCACCCGTCCCAAAACAGAACCACTGTAGGTCGACTACACATGCCTCGCCGTCCGCCCAGAACCAGGACACGTCCGCCACCACCGCCGCCGCCGCCGCCACCCCACCTGTACCGGTGAACCACGTTTCACCGGTCACCTCCGACCCGGCCTCCCCAGCCCAGGGAGCCGCCTCGTCGGACCCATCCATGGAGTCGGCTCCCCACAGCCCCCCGACCACCGGCCCATCCCAGGACACCAAAGCTCAACATGTGGTTACCCAGGCAACGGTCCACCCCGAGAGCCCGACCCGAACCGTGGGTCCCCCGCCGCAGGCCAACGGGACGCCCACGGCCCCAGATGTCCCCAAAGTCAACGCTACTTCTACAGCACCCGTTCCCGAGTCCCCCACCCATGGGTCCGGCTCATCCCCGCACCCTCCCTCCAGCAGCACGGACGGCTCCCCACTCTCGGACTCCCCAGTTCCTGGCTTTGCCACCCTGGGCAGGAGGCTGATGCTGAGCGGGTCAGACCCCCATCACCCCCACCCCCCCCCGATGAACCACCACGGAGCCAACGGGCACCAGCACCACTATCACCCCGGGGTGGCACCCATCGCCGCGGACAAGTCCTCCCCGGCGCACGGAGGCTACCCGGCTAGCGGCTACGCCCAGCCCCACCCTGGGGGTACCCATTGCTACGCCACCCTCTCCCACCCCCATCCTAACGCCTACCCACAGCCCCCGTTGCCAGAGAAACGCCGGCACCCCAGCCAGCCCGGGTCACCCGAGGGTGACGTGGCGGTGGGCACCCTGGGTCGTCTCTCCTCCGCCTCTTCCTCCTCCGTCACCCCGCAGCAGCACCACCATGTCACCTTCTCCCCCACTGTGGGGGAGCTGGCGCCCTCTGCTGGCCAGACGGAGGCAGGCAGCACGGTGGAGGCAGACAGCTCCAGCAGGGTGAACGTGAAATTCGTCCAGGACAGCTCGAGGTTCTGGTACAAGCCGTCCATCTCCAGAGAACAAGGTGATAAAATTGTTCAATCCAGTTTATTCAGTTGGTCTGAATGGGATGAAGACAAAACATGAAGGTAGAACGGTGGCCTAGATAGTAGACATGACGATGATCATATTGTATCGATGATGAATTTCTCTTTTCCTTCAAAATGTATGTTTATGCATCGGAATTCACTGTATGTTGCTTTGTACAAAGGCAGCTGCTAAGTTACTAAATAGTAAATAGTCACACGAGTTGAGGACAAATATAATGTCCAACATCCCTCCCTGAAGTTTACTGTATTGATTTATTTCTGCTGTAGCGATTGCGGCCCTGAAAGAGCGGGAACCAGGGGCCTTCCTTATAAGGGACAGCAACTCGTTCCAGGGGGCCTATGGGCTGGCCCTCAAGGTGGCCACGCCCCCTGCCAACATATCCAATCACAGCAGCAAAGGTAGGATGTCAATCAAAACTATTTACTAAGAGGAGTACTGCTATCTTCGTTTATATATATATATATATATATATATATATATATATATATATATATATATATATATATATATATATATATATATCTTTATGCTGTTTCACTACATAATAGAACAACCCACTTTATTCTTTCATCTAGTGATTCACATTGTTGGTTTTTGGTTTGAAACGTAGAGTTGCCATGTTGCCCCTAGTAACCAGTACTTCCTGTGCATCACAGTGTTGGACCCCCAGGAGCAGCTGGTCAGACACTTCCTGATTGAGACGGGCCCCCGCGGGGTCAAGATCAAAGGCTGCCAGAATGAGCCCTACTTCGGTAGATCAACCCCTTCTCCTGTGGAGCTCTGAACCTTTTAAATAGATTGGATCAAACAAAACGGGGCAGGATGGTGTAGTGACTATAGGGAGTTTGACTTCCAGCTAAAGGGTTCTGGGTTTGTCAGCCTGCCCGTTGGCATCCTTAAGCAAGATGCCTGAACCCAACCGCCTCCTTAATGTGTCTCAATACATTTTAAGTCACTTTGGGTCAAATACTCTGTTAAAGATTAAAATTGTAATGGAAAATAGTTGGATAGTACCGTCTGATTCACAACATCAACCCTTTATAGTTAGTTTTTGTGTAATCTCAATGGGAATCAAACGCCTCACCGTGGCAGTTTAAATGCCATGCTCTACCCATGAAGAATGTGAGTTAGTGGACCACTCCTGTGATCCAACCATCTGAAGTTCTGCTGTCACCCACAGGGAGCCTTTCTGCCTTGGTCTACCAGCACTCCATCACCCCCATCTCTCTCCCCTGCACCCTAAGGATCCCTGACAAAGGTCTGCTCAGCTTCCTATTCCCATCATGTACCGGGTTCAGTGGGGTATTTTACTGATAAATTCAAGCAAACATATCACGTTGAAAAAGCTATGGGAACAAAACCACAAATCTGTTATTCAACATTTGCTTGTATGTATTAAGTATTAAGCACAGAATAAGTTCTCTACTAAAAGTTATGAATAGAATGGGAAACTGAAATAAATGAATGTCGTTTCAGATGCAAGAAATGTAGGGAATTAAGCTGGAATTATAGCTGTCTATATAATACCTATAGTATTTAAGCAGGAGGTTCAAATCCTTAATGCCTTGCCCTGGTGTCTGATTGTGTGTTTGTCCACCCTGTCAGAGCTGATAGGAGTGGGCCAGGAGGTGCAGCCCCCCAGTAACATGAGCAGCGCTGCTGACCTGCTGAAACAGGGAGCAGGTGAGCTGCTCAGACCCAGCACAGTAGCTCTGACCCCAGATCAGACTAATACTGGTTCAAACTGATCTTATTTCTAAGTGATCCTCTCTCAGGCTGATCCTAGATCAGACTGATTCGGAACGCACAGGATACTTTTTCAGCAATTGTTAGGTGATGGAGAATGTGTGTCCTTTACTAATGTGCTAAATAACAATACTAATAAAAAACTAATTGTATCCCTACTACCACGACTAGTACTACTTCTACAACTTATAATAACATTATACAAATTGATATGTATACATGGAATTTCAATTAAATCCTTTTAGGCAGAGAATTATATGATGTAGGTACCAGCAATTATTGCCCTCATCTGATTGGTCATCAGAGATGTTAACCCTCTCTCTCTCTCTCTCTCCTGCCAGCCTGTAATGTGTTGTACCTGAACTCCGTGGAGACAGAGTCTCTGACGGGGCCCCAGGCCATCGCGAAGGCAACGGACGCCACCCTGGGCCGGAGCCCGCGTCCCTCCGCCACCGTGGTCCAGTTCAAGGTGACCACCCAGGGAATCACCCTGACTGATAGCCAGCGCAGGTATGAACACCAGCCGCCAAGACTCTAAACAAACTCATTTCGCTCTATTCAAATTAAGCTGTACTTTCTTAATAGCACAATAAGATGCAAGATTTGCGATTTCAAGCTAGCTCCAGTCTATGCTGTGACAAGTTTGACTGCCAATCAAATGGCTGAGGTCTTGTTATCTCGAGTGACGTCTAGAGATTATGTTCTTTATGTAGGTTAATCAGTGGCCACAGCAGCAGCACTCAGTCACACGTGACTAGATCATGATTGATTGCTTATGCCTGGTTACCCATCCCCCCTGCTCTGTGTTCTACTTACAGGCTGTTCTTCAGAAGACACTACCCGGTCACCAGCGTAACGTACAGCAGCGTCGACCCAAAGGACAGAAGGTGGGCCCCAAAAGACACCAAACCCTCTCGTTTAGACCTGATGAACCCGGGTTGTATCTCATTTAGAAACCATAGCGACACCAAATACAAATCATGGCAGTCATCGCATTCTTTCACTGCACCAGCCATGACCATGCGACAAAGCTGTGGGCTGTGACGTGTTGCATGGACATGTGTCCGCCTTTCTGTCATGTGTGTATCAGCATGCTTCTGCGTGTGCACGACACATGCATGCATTGAGACCGTCTACATTTCGGCTGTTGTATGTGTATGTGAGCTTACGCCGTGCAATTAGTGTGTGTCTTAGCTAGAGCTCTCTCTCTGTCTCCCTCTCTCTCTGCTCTAGGTGGGTTAACACAGACAACAAATATGTTCAGTAAGTAGTGTGTGTGTGTGTGTGTGTGTGTGTGTGTGTGTGTGTGTGTGTGTGTGTGTGTGTGTGTGTGTGTGTGTGTGTGTGTGTGTGTGTGTGTGTGTGTGTGTGTGTGTGTGTGTGTAAAATAATTAATAAATGTGTGCGATAGTGAATGAGTAAGCTGTGTGTATGTGTGTGTGAGTATGTAAGTGAATAAATGAGTTTGCAAGTCAGATTTCCATCCTGTTGTAGAGGCTCTGCTCCAGTCGACTGCTACCACATCTATTTAGTCAGAGTGGTTAACTAGTGTCTAGTTGACTCTATATGTTGTTGTAGACCTGCCTGTGGCTGTTTATTGGATTGTGTTAGACAATGTTGCATGGGCGTCGATACTGTCTGAGCCTCGGCCAAAACAAACAAACATGAACACAATTCCACAGTACTGCATACATCAATACAGGAGAAAAGCTCTAGAACAGATTGTTTTATTCACCACCTTAATCATGTGTCAACTATCTCCATTTCTCTCTTTTCTTATTAAACTCAACTCTTACTGTCCCCCTCTCTCTCTCTCACATCCTTCCCCCCTCCATTTTCAAATTTCCTCTCTTCGTGACAATCTCATGTCCTCTCTCTCTTCTACTCTCTCTAACTTCCCCATGTCCTTTCCCTCCCCCTCCCTAACTGTCTATGTATCCTTCTCTCCTTCTCCCCCTCCCTCTCTCCATTCCCCCTCACCCCCATGCCCCCCTTTCTCCCCCCTCCACATCTCTCTCTCACCCTCTCGCTCCCATGCCCCCTCTCCTCCCTCCCCCCATCTCTCCATATCCCCCACCTCTCTCTATAACCCCCTCCCTCCCTCCCCCTCCAGGGTGTTTGGTTTCGTGGCCCGGAAGCCCGGTAGCGTGGCGGAGAACGTTTGCCACCTGTTTGCTGAGCTGGACCCGGAGCAGCCCGCCTCGGCCATAATCAACTTCATCAACAAGGTCATGCTGTCGCAGTGCCGGTAGAACGACATAGAGAGTGACATAGAGAGTGACAGAGCGAGAGAGAGAGAGAGGGGAAGATGAAGAGAGAGATGACTTAGAGGGTTGACCCCGGACCAGGATTATAAGAGATCGCATGAAGCAATATAGGGTTGGGTGATCACTGTTGGTTTCAATATTGGATGAATGTCCCCCATGGGGGAAACTAGGAGCCTACGGTTCCATCACTCCATGTATCTGTACAGAGCGCTTCATCTGCACTGACCCGCCCCCAATCCATCTGAAGACCTCTTATTTCACTGTTCACACATTTAAAAAATGTATTCCGTCAAAAGCCAGTAGTCATACAATAACATGCAGGTAGACTAGTTATCTATTAACATGCTTACATGCTAGCAGACAATTCAGACGGTCAAACATTTCAGCCAATCAGATCGCTCAAAGACTAGCATGTTGGTTATTTATATTAGTTAATTTAATACAATGATCTAACCAAAAGGCACAAAAAAACATTCAACATCAATAATCTCAATCCTTTTATAATAAGCCATTACATTTATTCAGTATTTTAACTAAATATGTCTACCTTGTTAAAAGTTGAATAAGCAATTATTTGTGAAATATTTGGCGTCTATCGGGGACCAACAGGAATTTAAACATCGGCAAAATGTATGACGGCTGATGCACCTTGTTGCAATCCATCTTAAATAGTTTCAAAACTAGGTCTGTTAGCAAGACCATGTGTAAGCGCTTTCAAGTAGAGGGATGGTAATTAGCTCTTTAAACTCCCCGTCAAAGTATTATGGTGTGATTTGGGTTGGAGCAACAATAATCTTGCTGATTGCGATTTTATAGAACTTGTGGATTCTATAACAAGTTTTTGCACTGTCTGGGGCAAGCATATACCCCATAGGGGTCAGAAATGTACACACATAACTGCCTTTATAAATATTTAAGATGTTTATATCAATTTTGTAACTAAATGCATTATTTTGTTTTGTCTTTGCAAATAAGTGACCAAAGAACATGTTTGTTTGTATATTATTTAGTGAATATATCAAGACCTACGTAGGCTAGTATAATTATGTACAGCTCAAGTGATCATGTTTATTTAACCATGAATGACAATCAATATTTTTGTATTCAAATAAACAGTTATTAGTGGGGTAAGAGACACAACCGTCTTAATGAAAGTTAACCTGAATGTAATGTACTTAACGACAACAGTGAGGGTTGGTGAAGTATTGACTGGTAAGAGGAAGGTATTGAAAGTACGGTTAGCAGACTAGAGGCTATAGCTAACTAAAATAAAACAAAGGCGTTGCTACGTGTCCCAGCAGGTTTTAAAAGCAATGTGTTCAAAATGGAAAACAATGGAAAGACGCCAAGAGAAGATAGTATTTCATTTTTTTTCTACCAAACCGTTGCCGTTAAATGTTTAGTCTATTATTCGATTATGCACACATTGACTGTTGATGACACATCCGCTTCAGTCATTTTGACCAAGTGGTAAAATTAAGCGCCTAATTTCCGCGACATAAGATATTTACTACAATATATATTATTAATAATGATGTCAAAGTATTTTTTTTACTCCCATAACAGTGTGGTTATCGAGTATTAATTATATCCAAAGTTGTCCTGTTGGACAAAGTCAAGATAGACACATACAACTTTCCCACTGATGTAAAATAGTGGCCTGAAGACCGTTACACATAACCAACGATAGAGCACTCTATTATTAATAGGCTTTATATATATATTTTTGTATTTTCACCTCATGTATTTGTACTTTGCATTTAGTGCATTGCCATGTTTCATAATACACCAAAAACACTACTTGTATGACAACTATAAAAGTATATATAGTGATATTTTTCTTGTTGATGTTTTTATGTAGTAATATATTTTCCCATATGCATCAATAGGACAGTACAAGAGACAGGAAAATAAAACAAGTGTGTTTAAATAGAAAATGATGAAACATTATTGTATATGCACACAAATGAAGAATATAATAAAACATGCTGGTACCAAATGTATACTTTGTTCGGCCTTTGTTTAAACGCTCTACAATAAAATTGCTTATTTAAAAAGGTTGATGATACTAAACTAATTGTTTGTTGAAAAAGTTGAAAGAATGTCAGTGTGTCCACAAAATGGTCCCTGCTAACTTTAAGGCCAGGAAATATTTGATATCTGAAGTGTGGTTAAAAATGTAATATTTGTGAGCTGTGCTTGTCTTACCTTATATTGTGTGAGCTTTGTAAAATGTGAATTAGGTCCATATACTCTCTTGGTCAGCATCCAATGAGTTTGCATTGCATTTCTCCCAGTATGTCATCTCAGTCATCTTGAAGGTATAGGCTTTCATGTTGAACGCATGTAGACATCCCATGTTTGCAGGCTGACCGAATAAGCGCTTTAAAAGACCCCCCTCTGAGGAGCAGCTTCAGAGAGTGCTGAGACATGCTACTGAGGGCTGTGTTGTTCGCTCTCTCAATTCAGCTGAATTAAATGAACTACAATCAAGGCTTTGCTATAACAACAAGTTTCAGGTGTGTTACTCTCACAAGATCATCCGTGAGAGTAACGAGGACAGGATCACTTGATCCACTGATTGTCCTACAGCAACGAGGTCAACTGCACACAGCTGGAGTCTGGGTCTCTGGAGGTACTCTACCTTGATCTATAGTCTGAGTTTGAGAGAATGAGACCGTTTGGACACTGATAGAGGCCTCAGTGGATTCAACACACCATCCCAATAAAATAAGGTGAGAAAACACTCTTATGTATGGTAAAGTAGTGGAGTTATAGTCTTGGATTGAACTGTTAAATTCCAAAATCCAAGACTTGGTCAAAGTCTGGGATGTAGCCTTTTTACATCAACGGGTGTAGTCTATATTCTGGGATAGCGTTAAGGCCACGATTCTGGGAATTGTGTACAGCGAATCTGGCAACTGCATGGATAAATTAATGAATAGATAAATAATTAGATAGTTAAATTTATAAATAGGCCAAAATAAATTACTAGCTTTATGACAAAATATATTTTTATATAGATGTAAATTTATATAAATATTTTTTTTAAACATACACATAACTAAATAGAATTGAGAATGACTAAAGTAATAAGATAACGGTGTGAGTGAACAGTCAGAGGAACATTGTACCAGTATTTAATGTGTAAGTAATATCAAAAAAAAAAAATTTGAGCAGAATGCATGGTCAGACCACAGTACAACAAATGCCACTTGGGCAAGTACATGGTTTATCAGATGAGGGTAGGTTAAATCAGCTAGAAGTCCAAGACAAGGACATGCGTTTATGTCATGAGGACATGACATAAAACAACGAAGGAGCCATTAGATTGTGATAACAGAAAAGGGAAGCAATGTTGAGGAACTGAAAAAGTGGTACTCATAAGTTTGAACAGTCAATAATTTTTCTAGTAGCTGTCGGAATTGCGATGCACAGGCTTGTATTAAAAATGTCCACAGGAAAAGTGCAAGTTGAAATGCATAGGAATGTTGAGCTCATGCAAATATTGTGCCTTGTCTGTATGTTTCACAGAACAGCACCAGAAATGTTATGAGGTTCCTCATATGTGGCACAGTGTGCCACATGTGTCATTTGGCAGTTAGTACCCCTTGAATCCATATTACAGGCAGGCATTGCTGTTCCATGTTCTGACTCTCCATGCCAATCACAAATTCTACCAGTAGTGAAACCTGAGAAGACGCCTGGATTTGAGGATCTAAGAGTGGTTAATACAGAACACTTGTATTGTGATTGCACTCAATCACAATTGAGTGCAAAAAATAGAATGATGTTTTTGACCCTGTCAGTATTTTGTCTACTTTTCCTGCTGACCTCACTGAATTCAAACTGTTACTGAGTTGACAAAGCATTTTTAGCATCTCGGTAGAAACGCAATCACAATCTTTGGTTGGCCTTCACCTAATGTGACGTGCTACATGGGGATATTTTTCAGAAACGCCAGCTGTATTTTCTGAAAACGTTATTGTCAGCTGGCCCACACTATAACAATGATTTATTAATATGTTCTGCATCAGGACAAGCATGCATTACAGACTCAAGAGCTATTTTAATTAATTCATTTTATGTTTTCGGCTAATAATGGACAAAAAGTCTCAGAACACCCAAATAAAAATTTAATGGTTTGCCCTTACTAGAGCTTGTCATTTAGCAACAGTCAGTTACCATTCTCACTGCTAGCAGATATGCGTCTGGAGTTGTGGACCATGCTCCCCTGCTGTGGGCTATGGGTGAGGGAGTGAAATGCGGCCTGTGAAGCCCTAATGCAATCGACTTGACTTGAATGGACATGACTTGACATGGGTTAAACATTGGTTTGTTTGGTTGTGTCCCTCTGATGAAATGTTCACCCTTTTTCTTTTATGGCAGAATTGTCATTGCCTTTGTCACAGTATGTCATTATCGTAATCTTGAAGGTATAGGCTTTCATGCTGAATGCATGCCGACATCCCATGTTTGTAGGCTGGCCAAATTATATCTTTACCCTCTGAAGAGCAGCTTCAGAGATTGCTCAGGCAAGCTACCGTGTTGCTCGCTCTCTCATTCAGCTGAATTAAATAAACTACAATCATTGCTTTGCTATAACAAGAAGTTTCATGGGGTTTACTCTCACAAGATAATTTCTACACCCGAAGCATACATTTTATTAGTTCACAATTCCCTTTAATGTTTTCTTTGCAACAAATCATGAAAATCACAATATTAAATTACATTCTCTATTAAAAGCATTATTCATTGAAATTGAAAAAAAAGTACATATGCAAATCGCCATCAGTTAAAACAAAATAAGTCCCAAGACCAACCCCAATGGGTTGCTTTTGTTTTCTGTTTTTTTGTGAAATATATTACAAATTTGAAGCTGAGAGCCAGCAGATGCATCATCTCATCCATTGCTAATCTTTCAAAATCTTGAAATCCTTATTTCATCATTTTATTCCAATCCCTATCCCTTTATTGGCATGGGTCATATGAATTTTGTAAAAAAAAATTGTGGCCTAGTAAAAATATGTTTTCATTTCAGTCAAAATATCAAAAAACTTCGAAAGCCCTTATTTTGAAATACCGTTTTGAAGGAAGTATTGCACGGCTAGCATGGTAACGTCACGGTGCAGAAGGAGTTAAGGGGAGAAGGAGTTAAGGGGAGAGAAGGAGTTAAGGGGAGAAGGAGTTAGTGTGTACAGGTGAGAGGGAAGAGTCTAGCTTATCATCGTTATGCTCTGTAACATTAGAATATGATTAGGGGTTATACAAGCGTAAGGTAATAGTTAAGGACAAGTCCTTCAGTTCTCTAAATGCATAAATGGTATCAGCAAGAGGTAGGCTATGTTACCCATGACACCTCAGACAAATACGATCTAAACGGTCATGTGGCAACTTAGTAAAAAAGTGTTGCACAGCAAAATAAATCTCTCCCCAATTTAATGTCCAGAAATTTTGAATTTGAAAAAAAGAAGATAATAGATGTTTGTCTATTATCTCGTAAAAGCCACATTCCAAAACAGCTGCTCTCAATTGTTTCAATAAACGCATCAACAACAGCTCTCTCTGTTGAAGGATGTAGTTTTCTAGGTGGTTACTATGAGCAGAAGCTTATAACTAGAGCAGTAGGAGACTCAAGAGTGATACCATTGTGTCCAATGACACATGACTGCCGAAATGATGGGAATGTCATGGATGGGCTTAAAGGAAATGCTCTATTCTACCATTCTAAACGATGTTGCCAAAAACAACCTTCTTTGCACTCACCTGAGAGGAAGATGATTTGTGGTTATTTTTGTTAATTAAAAGTACAACTAAGGGTAATCCTTCCAAAGTATTCCCTTCAGAATAAAAATAAATAAAGACTTCCCCGGCCACCATAAGCTCATCCACTGGCGGTTGACTCCTACACTAGTGCGACAACCACTTCCCCAGAAAACCATAGGCTTGCCTCAAATTAGCCACATTCACGCAATGCTCTTAACCTGGCTTTCCATAGCTAAGCTGATAGCTAAAAGCTTAACGCTGATGGTGCAAGTTTAACTAAAGCTTTTTTTATTTTTTTAATCACAGCGTGTTACGACATCTCAGAAAAACCAAACGAAGAATAAATAAATACTATAACAGCCATGAGCACAGCAGTGTTACCAGTCTTGCTCCAGTCTAGTGGCTCTACACCTCCCCCTCCCCCTCCCGCCATTACGAGACCGGGGGTCTGGGTTCCTTCCAGGACGCCTGGCTGGGCGGCAGGGCGGGCTGCGGCGGAGGGCTGCTGGGGAGGTGGTGCCAGCGCCCGTGGTGGGGGAGCTGGTGGTTGGTGGAGTTGCTTCCACAGTCGATGTAGCGGTAGGCCTCCAGGCTGTTCTGGGACGAGCGCACCAGGTTGGAGGTCTTCACCGATGTCCTGAGAGACGACACAGACCGGAGTGTTACGGGATCACAGCGCCATGCTAAGAGATGTGGCCACTCACCACATAACATGTATTGCATCATATCATTGTACACAACACTGACAGCTACAAGTCAATAATGAGAAGGTAGGGGCAGCCATCTTGTTCGAGATTGCCTACATGTAGGGCTGTGGACATTGGGGACCAAAACCCAGAACCTTTTGGCTAAGAGTCAAACACGTTAGACTCTTTACTTTCCTCCCTACATATTACACATCTTATTGGGTACTTTTGCACTACTCAAAGAATGTCCTTGGTTGGACAACCTCAGCCTACATGCAAGTAAAGAAAATACATAATTGTTCTCTGTGTGAGTCCCCGTAGATAAGACTGTCGGCTGAGCACCCTTCTTGTTAAAAGGAAGACGAGTAGAAAGTAGAACAGGGATAGCCACACCATTCAAATGGGACATTATAATACTTACTGCGTAAAAACCACAATGTTGTGGACCTTGATACTGGGCATGGTGCAGAAGAAACTGAAGACACAGATTAGACAAAGAATGTCATTCATTACTTGTCGAGCCAACAAATTACAAAACAAACAAAGGTTTGTGTTTTGTTGCCATTACTTTCCATCCACATACTCCCTTCCTCTTTGGGCCTCTCAGCAGTAACTATTGGTATGACGTATTTTCACCAGCATTGCCCAAAGACTGAAGTACGACTTACTAAACATAGGGAGCGCTGTCACCGATCACCACGCTGACGGTGTAGTTCACCTGTGGAAGAAGAGGGAGGAAAACATCTTTAAACTGGAACACTATGGAAGAAATCCATTCCCACTATGATCAAAGACTTCTCCCCGTCCGCTCCGCTACCCCTTACCTCCCCCCACCTACCTGTCTCATGCTGAGGGGCTGGATGGTGATGACGTTGTCCAGTTGCTGGGTGCCCACCACCGTCTTCATGTAGAGCACCTGGCAGGTCAGGCTCTTCACCAGCACAGAGAAGAAGTTGGAGTTGGTGAAGTTCAACGAGCTCTGAGGGGGGGGCCGACAACACAGACCCGGATTCAGAGGGCTTTATTGGCATGTAAAACGTACATTTACACTGACTTTCAGTACATTTACTGTCTTCTCTTGAGACAGACATAACATGACACATAATGTTGGAATAGGAGAGGTATAACAAGACAGTCAAACACCCTACCCACTGACGAGCCTACCCTGAAATACTACATTCTGGGATTTGTAGTCCCTTTAGCTAACAACAGCCATAACCCAGATCCAGCAGGCATAACAGAATCAGTACCGTCATGTTCATCAGCACCCTGGTTCCGGAGTGGTCGAAGTGTACCGTCACCGAGCGGATCCCGTCGTCCATGACGACTACGGAACGTGGGAACAGGAAGAAGGCCACAAGCGCGGAGGCCAGGAGACACACCACGGCGGACAGAACCACATACAGCTTCCTGTGTAGGAAGTCATTATGGCATTAGCAAAAAAAAGAAAAAAAAAGGCGCAATGGCAGTTAATCGTTCACAAAGTGACTCTATGAGCTACTATAGAAGCCAATGGATGGGCTATACAGTGAATGCTTCTCGTTTCGTGTACTCACACACACGCAAAGTCGTGTCAATCCCTTGTCTTAATTGAGTAACTCTTAATTGCTCTGGATTGTTTATCAATTCATCAGCCATTACATTACTTCCTTAAACCAGCCTCGTCATGTTTATATCTTCTGGCAAAATAATACACTACAGCACAACAAAAAGATCTGATAAAGTAGGAAGCATGCAGAGACAAGTTAGCTGAAATAAACTATATATTTACTTACGTTCTCTGGGGCTGCAGTCTTTGGTCACTATATGGAATCAGTGCCACCAACTCGTTCACTTGCTCTGTAATGTTACATGGATTCAGAAATTAAGATTGTTTAAGAGATCAAATTTACAGTGTCACTCCTGTTAAGTAACTTCCGTAAAGAAAATTGAATTCAATTGAATTATGAACAATTACTTTGGCTACCTCCCTATTACTTTATCATACTAAATTAATACAGAATGGTATCCTTGATCTACTGCTCAAATCCAGTCTTGATCTTTATTGTATATAACACATTTTTGGAACTAAATAAAAGACAGTTAACATTAGTGCGCAGGTTAAACGGCCTGCAGAAAGACTGCTCACCGGTAGGCTAGTGTTGTCAAGAATACAACCAAGGACTTTTCCTCTGGGAAGAGAACCCTCTATACCCCCTTAAAATGTGTCAAGTACCAATGGCCCGAAGTAC